>VCRD01000121.1:417878-456618 GCA_006783055.1 Trinorchestia longiramus | reverse complement strand
CGAATTTTTAATATTTAAAAATTTACAAGAATCTCACTTAAAGTTACAAAAACCTAATTACAAAAATACAGGAAATTTATTGTAAAAAGTACGATTTAATTTGTACGCGATTAATTAAAATGCATAACTTGAAAATGGAGCATGAGCAGCGATGTGATGCTACAACTACTTAAGGTCAGTGATGACACTCCAAGCTACTATTCCCGTCCTCTATGTTCCAACCTGAATTAGAGGCTCGTATGGATTTTTCAATGAGCTTGCTGAAGGTTTAGTTCTACTTCAAGTGCCCCATGTTGCAGCATCCTGGACATGTTTCTCATCCGCCGATGTGTAAAGTTTGGTTGTGCTCGGAGAATTTTAAGCAACCAACTTAACAAGCCTAATCTAACTGCCCGTGTGACCTTACTCAAGGAAATAAAGGAACTCGTCAACAAGGAACTCAGCTTGTATTTCCATGAAATTGGCACGAGAAATAGCTTGGAACTTCTTTTGATATTTGAGCCAGTCCAGAGCGTCCAGATGAAAGTTTGGCCAGTTCAGCTTCAGGTAAGAGTGGCCAGTCTGGGGCTACAGCAACTGTGGCTGAATAGCGGCAGTGGTGCGCAGCAAGTGCACAGTCGGTGCACAATAAGTTCCAAAATGAGTTCACCGTGAAGTTCCAAAGTTAAGTTCTAAAGTCAGTTCCAAAGGTGAGTGGGTTCCAAAGTAGTGGGTGGTAGACGGTCCCCCAAATTCAGGGAATTATTAACCTAACGTCACATGTTGAAATTCACGAATGGTGTCGCTGGGGAGCTACGTCTCGTCACGAGCGTGAAGATGTTGCCAGACTATAGTTTTGATTGTGAAATACTTTCTGGCTAACGCTCTTAATATTATTATTATTATTATAATGTGCACTAAATATGCACGTTTTAATTGTAAAGAGTTCGTAAAAATCACTCGAATTTTAGTCTTATTTTTATTACTATAAATAAAGGTTACTTTAATATTTGTAATTTTATAAGCTTTAAAGGGGTAGCAGGTCATGCTACAGATGATCAGGAGGAAACAGAACAAGGCGAGTAGAGGAATTGAACCCAGATCTTCCTGCATCACAGGTGAGGATGCTCGTCACTCCACCACTGTGGTCAAGTATTGTTATTTGTTTTAAAAATATGTTGTATGTTGTTATTCTGCCTACTCCACATAGCATGACATCCATAAAATGGTTCGCGTGATCGCAATTTAGAAGCAAAACATTTGATATTACATTATCATGTAGTTGATTCTGATATCCTTGACTTAGATACATAGTATCTCCATAAAGAGAAACCACATTAAAAGATATGCCAGGCATATTTATATTTTTATACTTTTCTTTCAATTTTAACTTCTGGACCGGAAAAATTTACCGACATCCGCATTTTCAATCTAATTTCATTGGACAGTTAAAACATTGTAAAGTTCTGTTTGTAAACACGTGTAGGCAGGTGCGGTCACAAGGTGTTCATTATTCTGTTGAGCTGCTTGGACGTTGTTGTGGTAAGTGTATGTGTAATTGTTTACTAGTGTATTATATTAACCAACGCTATGGTATAGTGAAAATAAATACTAGATAATTGCATATATATATTTTTCAGTTGCGTGTATTTTTAATTTTTATAAATATATAAGTCGGGTATTTTCGATATAGGCCTGGTAAAAAGGTGAATTTACCGAGAAACGTTAAAAAATGTTAGCATTTCCTGTCATTTGAACATTTTCAGTGTGCAAATTATTCTAAAAGGCGTTGGGGATAAATTCGAAAGTTTTATACGTTGGAAAAACACGTAAACTTTATTCAAATAGAAACTGAGATGATAAAGAAAGCGGTGGGGAATGAAGCAGCGGAATTAAAGCTAGTTCCATATTGTATTTGAGATATGTTAAGGTAAATTATGGAGTTGAAGGTGCTCCATAGTGTTTTATAGCCGTATGGCAGGGACTACATTGGTTTAAAATGTTGTATAGATAATTATAATATCCCTTAACCTTGCCTGTGTTGAGTGAAGATGCAAAATGATGTGTTTTTGCTTATTTTGGTGGTAGTATATATAGCTCACATGGCTAAGTCACTAGTATTACAAAGTATGGATTCTGGCATAGCATTTTATTTTTTGTAGAGTTTCAAAGAACCTTAATCATTTGTAAGGCTTATTGCCATCAGTTGTTGCTGGAGTTATTTTTCACTTGTCTATGTTGCATGTTATAGGTTGATGTATTGTATTACTATTTCCATAATTTTTATTTTCTTATAGACTGCCTACTGTGCTTTTTCTGTTCATGTATGCAGTATCAATAGATTAATTTTTCCTTAAAGGTTGATCATTATGTTCATGAAAAATTATTTAAGACATTCAATATGAATGTCTTTGTGGAGTGTGTATCTGTTTTATGAAATAATTCAGAATTGTATCCATTGTTTATTTCAGATAATTCAAAGATTCAAAATGGTGGCACCTAATACATTAACTCCTGAGCGTTCTAGAAAAGCTCAAAGAAAACTTCAGAAAAAGAAGAAGAAATTTGGGAATTCCCATTTTACTGAACATAAAGGAAAGTATTCCAGTATTGATTTGAATTTAAGTAAAAATGAAGCCAAAATTCTATCAATGCAAGTTAAAGATAGGCCAACTCAAAATGGGAGTGTAATGAAAAAGAAGTCTAAGCAAATAGTTAGTGCTCAAAATGTTGTTCAGGGTCCTAATTTTAAGCAAAATTCAGCTGCAAGATTTGCAGCTTTGAAAGAGTACATTAAGAATGAATTAGGCCAAGATAAACAAATTGAGAAAAAAAGTTTGAAAGATTTTCCTGCATCTTCAAGCAAGAAAAGTGGCAAATCTGGAAAAAATACCATTAAAGATAAGAATAAGCTAGAAGAATTACAACATGGTATTGATCAGGATGATAAAGAAATTAATTTCCTCCAACGACAGTTGCAGCATAATTCTCGTCAAAAGAAAAGTAATAACATGTTTCGGAACATTTTTGGCTCTGAAATTGGAGATCTCTTTGATACACTTGAAACAGAGCCCACTGAGGCAGACCTGCTTGCTCAGAAGCCTCTAGAAGCCCCCAAGCTTCCTAACAAAGTGAGGAAAGAACCAAAATTGGAACTTCCCAAGAATACAATATTTGTTGAAACAAGCAAGATTGGATGTGGGGATCCACCTCCTGAGAAAAATTTGACTTCCACTAGCAAAGCATCTAAGAAGAGACTGTTAAATGAAATTGATGAAGATTCAGATTCAAAGGAACTACAAAAAAATAAGAAATTGAAAAGTACACTTCAATGCAAGACAAATTTGAAGAATAAAGTTTCTCCTATTGCTTGTGGTAGGGAAATTTTTACACCAGTAAAGAAAGAATGTAAAACACAAACTGATGGGATATCTTCTAAGGGTTTGAAATCAATAGTAAATACTAAGAGCAAAAAGCTCCAGAAGAGAACTAAAGGGCGCAATGTTACTTTTGACTTCAGTAAAAATAAAGTGAGGTACATACCTGCTATTGTTAAAGAGTCTGGATTTAAAGTTGTGGATGACAATGCACCACTATTTTGGGATATGGAGACTGATTTTGATGACAACTGTGTCCAGTCTGATGATGACTCAGATGATGTCAGTGTGTCATCTCAAGATTCAGAAGTTCATGATGAAAGCCTTGCTTTGGATCAGAATTGTAACTTGCAGAATGAAATTTGTTTCATCAACAATAAAAAAAATGATGAAAAAATGAATTTTTTAAATAAAATTCTGAAACAGAAGCAGAATTGTGATTTCACAGCCAGATCCAGTCTTGAAAAGAAAAAGAAGGGTATTTTGAATGAAAAAAAAAGCAGTGAATTTTGTTCAAAGAAAAAGGTTTCTGAATATGAAATGAGTGCTGGTGAGAGCTCCTCCAAGTGCAGCACGCACATTAATATAGATTCATTAGTTGAAAGTATTTCAGAAAGTTGCAGTGAAGATGGGAACAGCATTGAAAATGACAGTTCTGATATCTCTGATAGTGATGAAGAAGATACTGGAAGTGATGGGAGTGATTCAGATAAGCCTGCACAAATTGAAAATCTGTCTGAAGATATCTATGGTCGGATACGTGACTCACGAGGTAATATTGTTGAGGCTACGCCTGCAGAAAGTTCCTCAGGCTACTTGACTCCAGCCAAGCGCAAGCTTGATGAGGCTCTACAAGAGCAGCTCAACGATGACACGATTAAGAGAGTGCGTACACAGCTGAGAGGACGACTCAACAGGCTTGCTGAAGCCAATCTTGCTGGAGCAGTCACCATGGTAGGTCATGTAATAAATAAATCTTAGCAATCAGGCATTGGGTTGGCCAAAACTCTTTGTTTTTGTCAATTGTAAATTTACTTTTAAAAGTGAATGAACTTTATGGGCTACTTAAAATAATTTAGGTTTAAGTGTTTGCAATAAATAATTACCCAGAAACATACTGGATACTAATGCATGTTCAAGTGTTTAAAAGCAGAGTTGTTAGTATGTTTAATCCAATATTAGCTTCATCTAAAAAAGTGGCACATCTGATTTGGAAGTCAACTTTGTGAGAGATTTATCATTGTTTGAATAAATTGTAAGTTGAAATTTTATTTGTATTCTGGAATGAGCATTGTTTGACTTGATGCACTTGGTGTGATGGGTAGGAGTCATAAGATGTTGTACAGTGTGGTAGGTATGCTGGTAGTGTTTGCTTGTCAGTGTACCACCTGCTTTGTTCAAGACCTATGGATATTGATAAAGGTATCCCTGGGTACTTACTGCATTGTCAGTTCTATTTGATGCAAGAGGCTGTTATTATGCTTAGTTTTACAAGTTAGTTCTGCTTCCTATTCATGCAAGAAAGGCCAGAGTACCTTGCAATGGACCTTCTACTTGAGTGTGGAAGATAATGTCTCTCAGTTTAATTTTTGTCTTTTTGTGAATGTTACTAGCCACTCTTATGAAATTCTTACTGCAAATTAGATGGTTAACTAATTAAATAGAGTAACGTAAGTCTTCATTATGCTTGACATGTGATCGTACGTAAATTATGAGTACTGAACCATTCAATTGCACTGCATATTCTGTGTTATATTCAATGCATTGTTTCCTAGTTTTTTAGCATATGATTCAATGCCTGCATTTTAATACTTCACTGTTAATATTTCTTTAAGATGTGACAGATTAACATCTCAGACTCTGTCTCTGAGATGTGGTCTCGGCAAGTCTCACCCAGACTTATGTGATAACACGGAAGTTTGTACCCAGGTTTGCTCACTGTATGAGACGCATCCACGCCACCTGCTAAATGTGGTGCTGTCAGAGCTGCTGCTCACCGAGCTGGCGGGTGAGACGCTCACGCTCGACCGCCACTGCCAGGAGTGTGCCGTGCTGCTCACCGCTCTTGCCTCCAATGTGGCCGAGGAGGTACCTTACAAGCTCTTGTAACCTTTGTTTTGCCCTAGGCCAGGTTAAAGCACTTTTACTCCTCTGTTAACTTGGCTTCAACTTTTGCTCTAGTCCTTACCTTAATACTTGTGATTACTCTTGCTTCAACTTTTTCTTCAATATTTGTCTTTAATTGTGTCATTATTTATTAGAACCATTCCAGTATCCTGCAACTTAATTCATTCCATCCTGAACATTTGTTACTTGGCCTGATTTTACTGTTGATTTCTTGTCTATTTGATGGACATACTCTGGTTGTAACACCTGTATACTATGTTGTTGTAATGCTTTATGATATTAATGGAAGTTGGGTATGGCAGATTGGAGCGCACGTCCTTACCGACTTCGTGATCAGCTGGCATGAGGAGCTTCAGAAGAGCGCTGACGCCAGCAACGCTCGCCTCCGCAACTGCCTTATGTTTGTGTGCCACCTCTTCAGCTTTGGGCTGCTTCATTCTGCCCTGCTCTACGATTTGCTCACGAGGCTCACTGCACACTTCACTGCCAATGCTGTGAGTTTCCTATTGCTGAGACACTGCTTCAAAAAAACGGAAACTTGCAGTTGAGTAGAAAATAAACTGAAAGTTTTAAATGTTAACATAAGGGAAATATTATCCAAATTCATGTGTAGCCCCACCATCATTGTGTGAGGCAAAATAATTTATTTGTGTAGAATATGATATTGGTAGTGTTTTTCAAGTTGATTTGTGAGTATGGGATGTAAATAAGGTTAAATTCAGCAGCTTACAACCCAGGAGGTGGCTGTGTGTCATTTCCAAACGCATGTGTTAACTTATACTTTGTTGTTAATAGGTAAAATTATTTGCTTCAGTTGGCAATATGGAACTAGTATCAAAGCCATCAATGCTTGAAATAATGCAGCTTTTGAATAAATTTTTTAAATGACAAGTAATGTTGATGGTCTTTCATCACTAATTTATTTAATAAATTTGACTCTTTATGGTTGAAGGTTGCAAAATGTTGCTTATTATTCTCAATTTCAATTTTTTAAGTGACCAGTCTATTTTTTTCTAATTGGGGATTTTGGTAAGGATTCAAGTGACACTCATCTGTAATAAATGATTTCTAATTTGCTATCATCATGGGCCTGCTTATGATGTATATGTTTTGATCTATTGTTTTCTGATTTAATTTGTTAGAGTGTGTGCAAGGGGCATTCTCATTTCCATGTATAGTTTCTAATTTACGATTTTCGGTAGTCTTCAAGTGACAAATCCACTTTCATGAATTGTTTTCTAATTTGCTGTTGCTATGGACAGGTTGACCAGATGATGGTGGTGGTAAGCAGCGTTGGTTTTCTGCTACGCAAAGAAGATCCACTGGCGCTAAAAGACTTCATTATTGCTGTACAAAGCCAGGGTGCCTCGTCTGACCTCCCCCAGCTGCAGCTACTCAATACCATGCTCAGGGCGGTCAAGAACAACAACGAGTCTAAGGTGAGGGTGTGTTGATGACAGTGCTGTGTGTTGCTGCAGCTACTCAATACCATGCTCAGGGCGGTCAAGAACAACAACGAGTCTAAGGTGAGGGTGTGTTGATGACGGTGCTGTGTGTTGCTGCAGCTACTCAATACCATGCTCAGGGCGGTCAAGAACAACAACGAGTCTAAGGTGAGGGTGTGTTGATGACAGTGCTGTGTGTTGTTGCAGCTGCTCAAGGCGGTCGAGAACAAAGGTTTCAAGATGAGAATCCAAGAGAAGAAATGATTAGTTTAATTCCTTCTCCATTTCAATTGTGTGTATGCTTGTATTCATTTCTTTTTATTAGGGTATTGCCTTCATTCACTCGGTAAATCTACTACGCTTTACCAACGTAGTATTTAACCTAGTATGCCCAGTTACATAGTATTCAACCTAGTATGCGTCGTCATTTTCGGATGAGAGAAAATAATTGTTGTATTTTTTTCACATGCATTTTTTTAACCAATTTTTATTAACCGAAATCCATTTTCAAGAAAAAGTTTGTTCAATGCCGTCTCCTGCAGGCAGCTTGCCCATCCTTATTTTAATACTAACAAATTTTAGTAAGGTATATTTAAATATTTGAGGCTTTGTTTTCTAAAGCTAAGGCAGAAGTATCGATGGGTAGTTAGTGGAGTTTGTGAATCAAGATTGTTGCTTGGGAACACTAGTGAATTCATATTGATTACAAGCTTCATGAATGTTGATCGTTCATGAATTAAACGCTTTGTTTTCGTAAATGTGGATTCTATTAACAACTAGGTACTGAATGTGAAACGTTTAGCTTGGAAATTCGATTTCAGTGAATCAAAAACTGGGCACAAATAAATAAGTTCAAACTGAAAAAGTTCTAATTCTCGATTGTCATTCTAGAGTCGTGATGCTCTGTGACCCAATACAAGTGTTGAAACAAAAACACTGGCAATCATTTGCTGTTGTGAAACCTTTTTACTCTTGATCATGTAGAACAATAGTAACAGTCGGATTCCTCGTCTATATTTTCTCTGATGTGTAATCACTAGCTAGATGTATTGCGTGTTGTGCTGTGAAAAATCGTTGGCCCTCTGCAGAAACTTTCGTTCAGCTTAGGTCCCTTTGACAAACTCGTAGACTTGCAGAGTAAATGTCTGCTGTGAGCGTCGAATGAGCATGTTATCTAAATATATACGCTTTTGCTCTGCGTCTACGTAATGATTTGCATTCCTGTTGTGTATTAATTCTGCACATACGTGAACGAATTGACCTTTTGTTGATATTCATTTCCCTTCATTCTTCTGAGAATCGCTCATTTTATTCGTACTACACTTCATTTTCCTCTGCATTCACCTCACAGTAAAATATTTAAACTATACCTTTGCATCTTTTCATTTTATGAGAGAATTGTCAGTATCATTTCTGTTTATTCAACTTATTTCATATTGTTATGATATTATGTCAACATAGTATTATAACTTTATGACTTTGACTTTGCATCTGTCTTGAGTTCAATTTAAGTGATTAATAACCCTACAATATTTGTGGTAGATGCCCGACTACGACCCGACGTACACGGAGCACCTCCGCAAGCTGCTGAAGTCATACGTTGGTGGGGAGGTGAAAGTCACTCCGCTGCGAGTTACCCTAGACGACCTCCTGCACTCGGAAACCCGAGGCCGCTGGTGGATTGTTGGCTCAGCTTACTCAGGCCCAGGGGCCAGGCCTAGCCAGTCACATGCACCTAGCAAGGCTCTCTCCACCGAGACCAAGTTCTCAGCAGACTTCATGAAGATGGCGGAGAGCATGAGGATCTCAAGGCCTCCAAAAATTAATATTCTCTTCACCCTGACGGTAGGGTCTGAGAGCGTCTCAGAGGCTATCATCAAGCTGAAGGACCTGAGCCTGGCTCCCACTCAGGAGAAGCTCATCTTTGATGTGATGCTCTTTTGCATCCAGAAGATGCGCATCTACAAGCCCTTCTACGCCATCCTCAGCATCCGCTTGTGCGTCAGTGAGGGCAAATACAAGCGGCTTCTCCAACATGCCCTCTGGGACAAGTTCACTGACTTGGATGCACTCAAGTCAAAGGAATTGAAGCATTTGGCTAAATTTCTCGTACACACGATCAAGGAAGACGCTTTGAACCTTTCAGTTCTCAAGACCCTGCCATTCGTTGACACAAACCGCAAAATTGTTGACTTTCTGGAAGACATCTTTTGCCAATTGTTCACTGACGAAGGAGGAGACCAAGTTAGCATGAATGCTTTTAAGAAGCTCTTCTTATCAAAGAAGCTTGAGCCTCTCAGACGTCAGTTCAGTCTGTTCCTACAGCTGTTCATGCTGCCCAAATGTGAGGCTGGAGAGCTGGACGTTCGGTGTCGGGCTCGTGTGCAGCGAGTGGTGGATCTGCTGGGCTCCGACGGCGGTGTCCTCTTCTGAGTAGTGGCGTGTATCCACCAAGGGCTTTGGTCGGTGTCCAACGCTCAATCAAAGGTTGTATTCTTACCAAATTTTGGCGACGAGGGTGATTTATATTCAATTCAATTTCTGCTATTATAATAGAAAGAACTTTTCATAATGAATTTACCTCAATAGTTGTGTTTTTTAGGTTTTAATGCCAATTGACTGACTATTAAGATTTTTTCTCAACGGATAACTCATTGTACTTGTGAGTGCTGTGTTTCAATGTTTGTCTCGTGAATTAAATTAAATGGTTGATTTTTAATTTAAAAGACAAATTGTCATTCCACCCGAGTGCTCTCTAATTTTTGGTAACCATTTCTATAATTTTGAATTTAGGCAAGATTTCACGCTCGAGATTTGGACATTGTTGGAGGTCGTCATATTGTTAATGCAAGCGTACGTTTTGATACGAAAGTACGCATACATCTATTTGGCTTTCCGATGAAATTGTAGTTTTCTAATAAAAATTAAAACTACGGAAGTTATTTTCTCCAAGTTCCTCTCCTAGATAAGTTCACTGTAGAAGAGTTCTTCGCCGTGTCTTGGAGTAAATAAGATTCCTGAGCTTCACTCGAATGGTATCTCTGATTGTATGTTCTCGTCAGTGCACTTTGGTAAATTAGTGCTTCTCTGCAGTCGCTGTAGCTGCCTGCTGCAGAATCAGCAATATTAATTACTGGAGTCTGTTGAGGCTTTAGTGTTATAGGTAGGAAGGCATGACGTCCTATTTCTTTCTCGCAAGAGAAACTGGGGTTCCGTGTAATCGACCACCTGCTTTAATGTCTTCGATGCTTTGTGTGTCTGCGTTACGATTATTTTTTTTGTTTTATGGTAATACTTCCTGCTGTTATCAAACCATTCATGGAGCGGATATAGTTATTAAGCTCATATAACAAAGATAAAAACGACAATATTCGTGATTAAAGCTCCTCAACGCCAGCGTAGAGAATAAATTAATGACAATGTTTATTATTCTCATTAGCTGACGTTACTTTGATTAGCTTTATAATCAGTTCTATACACTGCCTGAACAAATCGTGAAAATAAAATGATCACTGTGGTTTTGTCTCCACGTGGATTGCTCTTAGCTCGGAAGTGTGTTTATCCAAAACTTAAATATTTTGGAGGCTGTGATACCATTTCATTAGTTAGGAGCATGTATAGTTGCAAGCGTGAAGACGACTGGTGACCATGTATATAATAATAAAGGAAACAGTTCTAGAGAATTAAGAAGTACGGGTGTCTGTGTACACATGCGTGGGTAATAATTACTTTTATTCCCTGTTGCTTGTCATTTCGATGAAGCTGAGTAGAAAAAATGTAAGCAGAGATATCGAGTTTGATAGAGCAAATCTAGCAAATAAATATTGAAATGCTTTTTCAGAGGAACTTTGTAAATCGGCCAAGTACTCTACTTGTTCTTTAACTACTTTAGCTTTAAAACCGTGTGTCATTTTTTTTGACTGCGATGCAATCTAAAACGCGAAAAGTTTTTTATCACGGATGTTTTTTACAATTTACCTTACATCGTTTAATACCAACAATATCAATTCTGTTTAACAGACAATGGCGTTTTGGAAAAAAATTGAAAAATCTATATTTTCTGTCAATGTATATTGTTATTCACATTATAATTATATCACTCGCAAATTTTTCCTTGCATACGTAATATTATTTTTTATTATTAGTTTTTCATTGAAACTTAAAACTGCCACTAAGCAAATAACCATTAATAAAAAATTATCTGCATGTTCTGATGAAGTTTCGGACAGTTTAATTAAAAATTTATTGATATTATGTTTGTTTCCTCCCTGTCATTTTACTGGCTGAGGTGTCCACGTGAGATTCTCTAGACAGTTCCATTTTTGAAAGAGAGAGTGCCAGCAAAGGCTGTCGGTGCGTGTTTTGAACTTTGGTGGCGCTCGAACGCTCAAAATTTATTTTTAAACTGGTTTAAATTTTATAAAATTGCAGCTTCAAAATGTCTCTAAACCCCCAATATTTACAAATCGGGGAGACATTTGTAAAACAATATTATGCGATGTTTGACGGAGAAAGAACGGGCAGGGACAAATTGGCCAACTTTTATCACGTGAGTTTTTTTTAATGCATGTCATGCAAGTTACTCTTAAAGGTTGTAGTAATAGTTTCTTTATTGAATATGTGTAGTTTAATTCGAAATCGGAAAATATAGCGATACTGGAAAATAATGAACACTTTCATGTTGGATTAAACTCAAAATAATTGTTGATGTTAAATATGATATAATCCTGAATATGGTTCTGAATTATTTAGTCAAATAATTGTATGCAAAATTATTATTTGTGATTGTAAGTTTATTTCTCATATGTAATAACCAATCTTTCTGGAATGTGATTTTTTCAATGCAGTTTGAGGACTGGTTTATGATCATGAATTGATAGTTACTGTATTAATTTATAATTATGAATTAATTGTTACTGCATTAATTTATGATAATGAATCAGTCATTAAACTTGAATGGAATGATTTTATACAATCAAGAGAGATCAATCATGAGAGAAATGAAAGTAAGTAATGGCAATCTACCTGAGATAATATGTAAGTGTGGACAGGTTTCAACACATGAGTTGTATCTGTATGCACAGTCAAGTAAGGCATGTATAGGTACAAGAACTAGTAAATGTTTCTATTTTGGCAACATCTAATTCAAGTTTCAGTTCTATTAGTCCCATTTAATTTTTGTTTTTGCTACTATACATGATTTTAGTAAAACTATTGAATATATTATGCATTAAACTTCTTTTAAATGCAAATATGAAATTTACTGAGGTTTATGTATACATTTTCCAAGCATAAAATTGTTCAGTTCAGACTTGTGCTTTCATTCACTCAGAAAAGATAGTCCAAAAAAGTAAACTGTGCATCAAACTTTTTTCTTATAATACAGTTAAAAAAATTGAAGTGTTTCATTGTTGTCTTTATTGGATGAAATATATAAAATATGTTCTCAAAATTGAAATGCTCAGCAGGAAAAGGTTAGTAGCAGGACTGCATAAACTGCACTAATCAATTGATTCAAATGAGTGAGAGTGTAGGGTTGAGTTTGGATATTAGGTGGAAACAAAGGTATATAAATTGAAGTAGAGTGATTGGTTACCATAAAAAGCAAATGTACAAATTGTGAAACTCATGACTGAGCATGCTTAAAATAATTGATTGAAGTATTTAAGAAAAGCAAGTTTAAAAAATGAGGGTTTGCAAATGAAATTGAAAAATTTGTCAAACTCGTTTTCTGCAATCCATTGAGGAAGTCAGTATTGCATGTGTTGTGTTTGTTGTATATGAACCTTGAAGTAGGTGAGAAAAGATGTAAATTTTCACAATTCTTACCAATTTGTTAATGATAAAATGCAGACATTTGCTGGCAGTGCAATTATATTCATATTCTGATGCTAAAGTGTTGTTCTTTCTTAAATCTGTGGTCCTGTACAAGCTGAGATGTTGATGGTCTTTTATTTGTGTGTTATTCCACTGAAGTGATGTTACCTGTAATGTCTTCTGTCTTCTACAGGCTGAGATGTCTCTCATGTCATTTGAGGGAGTGCAAGTTCAGGGAGCAGTGCAAATCATGGAAAAGATCAAGGTAAGGAGCATATTAACAAAAAATGTGTTTTTTCACACATTTGAATGCTAGTTGCATGTTTGTAGGATGCAGCAATTCTCAATTATTCATTCATTGTAGTATTTCTCATTATGCAAGTTGTTGATTTTCTAATTGCAAGTGTGGTGGCAGTACTGGGAAGGAAAACCTGTTTTCAATTATTAATAAGAAGATAACATTGAAGTATTGTTAAGAAAATGAGGTTGCATATTTTCTGTGGGTTGCCAATTCTGGCACTTTGGTAGTTTTGTGTTATATATTTTTATTGTTTTGGCTAGATAGACCTCTGTATTCATGACCAAGGATTCTTTAAAAGCATTTAATCAATTTCCACATATTTTTTGTTTCTATCATTGTATTTAATGTTTTATTTGTTCAGTGCAATCTTCTGTCCTGAAAATAGAAATCCTATGTCATCATGTACCAGTTAGAGAAATATTTTTGGCAGCAAAGGCTGCATTTCTGTTGCTCCTGTGTGTTTTTGTATGGGATGATAATTTTGCATTGTGAATGCTATTTATTTAGTGTTTGTTTCATTGCAATTCTTTTTGCAGAACTTGACCTTTCAAAAGATTGCACGTGTGATCACAACTGTGGACTGCCAGCCCATGTTTGATGGTGGTGTGCTCATCAATGTACTTGGCCAACTCAAGGTGGGTTGTTAAGGAACCTTTATCCCTGTTCTATGCAATTATTAAGTATTTGTCCTATTTAATTTTAGTGAGCTGTAAAATGAAACTCACTGACATAAAACACAAGAAAGTTGATTGTATTTTATGTATGATATGAAAACATTTTATAAATCTTAAGCATTACAGTGTTGCTCAAAAAGGTTAAGGCTAGTGCTTGCAAAGTATAGCTAATATACAAGTATTCTACTTGGAATACAAGCTCATATACTTCATGCATTTCCCAGTTTTTCTGCCATCTATTCTCCAAATTTTACACTTGGCATTTGTGCTTGGAAGCTTACCTAAGTATGCAGCTTATATGGTGTTGAAACTCATAGTTGTAGCTGGGTAGTTGTACCTGGGTAAGCTTAAATGTACACTTGAATTTCCTACCCTCTGCTTGTATAAATTCCTGTTCCTTCTGTACTGCAGAAAATCTCAAAAACTTTTGTATAATGATGTATCAGTACTACTGACCTACCTATATATTTCTGTGGAAGCTGCTTGTTTGTATTTGTATCTGTACTGTTCATAGTTTTTGAAGAATGTCTGATGTTTGGGTATATATAAAGCTCCTACTATTGGATTTCTGAAGAGGATTTTCCTGCAGTGTATCTTAAAAACTTGTGGCTTTTTGAGGGTATGTAGGGTTTTTGATGTCATTTATTTTTGTCTGTATATTTTGGATAGAAACATTTATTTCCATTCCTAGCTGCTCAGTGTATTGCAGGAGTGTCATTTTGTATCACATCAGGGAGGCCAGCATTACAATTTTGTTGGGTATCTTAATTTTTTTCTTAATTTTTATTTTTTTTATGGTATTGTTACTGTCTCATTTTTTGCTGGCTCTAGTGGGCCATGCTGATAATTCTTATAATTTTTCCATGTTGGAGCTCATTAAGTACCAGAATATCTTAAAAATATATGAAAATTGAATTTGTAATCTAATATTGTGCTTGGGCAGTTTTTTCTAGAAAATGAATATACCTTGCCTTGATCAACACAATTGTACCACTTGGCTAACATTACACAGTTGCTAAAGTGCACAGCCAAATGTCATAACTGAACAGTTCTATACTACCAAATGAAGTAACACTTCATTTCTGGCGCACTTAAAATAATTTCATAAGATTTGCCCAATTAATTGCTAAAACTGGCATATGTCACTTCATAATTTTGAGTTTCTTATCTCAGGCTGTTGAGTGTCAATGAGATATTTTTTTATTCTTAATATAAAGGAAGGAAGTTTTTTACTTTCTTTTCTGGTGTTATGTAATTTGCTGCTGTTACTGCCTGGTTGGCAAACTTAGTGAACTATTTTATGGGCCGAGATCTTGGGTCATTTTTTGTGTTTTTGATGGATGGGATTGAGGTGCTTTGTGGGTATCATTAGGTGTTTGTGTTCACTCGGCATTATTGTGGCTTTATATTTGTAAGGTGCTTTGTATTTGGGGTATTGATTTTATTGGAATTATAAATTGAAACCTTCAAAATTGATGATGAACTTGTTTTTTGTATGCAATAATGATTGTTCTCTTGCTGATTGTACTAAGCGCAATAGGGTTTCTACTGAATTAAGGCTGAAGTTCGTCTTAGAACTATGATACCTAAGTGCAATACAATGTATAGTAATCACCAGCTTGGTCGACTGGTGAGCGAATCTGCTTGCGAGCGGAAAGACCCGGGTTCGAATCCCGCTGCCGACATGGTTGACGCGGCTAGAAATACGGCATGGGACTTGGGTAAACAATCGAATAATTATCGAAGTAATTATCCGACCCAAGAATGGGCCAGAAGGTTCGTTCCTATAGCCTAATTCTATTCTATTCTATTCTATTCTAATATGAGTGTAAAATTTCTATCATATATTTCTAACTCTAAAAGTAGGCAAAACACAAACTATGACTTAGCTCATAGAGGTTGATCCATTGATTTATGTACATTACAAGGACTACTGTGAATAATCTTAGTAGTCCTTGGTACAATACTAACTTGTGTAATTTTTGAGTGACATTCATATGTCACTGTAAGATATATTGAAATTTCTGAGTCTGGTAGAGTGGCTGATAAAGGAGAAAGTTGGACACAAGAAGTTTGTCATTCAATGGATGGAAAAGATGCAAGAGAAGTGCAGGACTTCAAGGGCTTAGATGACAATTTCATAGCCTGCAAGGTGTTATGGTCTGTTGCTGTGGAAGTTGTTGAATGAGGATATAGTTTTCTATGTAGAAGAGAATAGAATATGCCAACAAGCCAACTTTGGGTCCAAAGGTTCAGAATGTGTGCTGTGACATGAATTAATGTTTGAATTATCTCTGTTTTCTCCTGCTTCACTGAGAAAAAGAAATGATTTATGATCCTGAAAAAAATTTACATGGATGAACTGGTGGTAAGTTTGTTCAATTTAAATATATGCCTTTACCATAGATAGCTTTCTGCAATGATAAGGTAGTAATGACTTAAGATCCACAAACTATGACAACCTTAAGCCTTGAAAGGAAATGCTAGATGAGGCAGTCAGGACGTGCATCAGAATTTGAGTTCATTTTCAGCGGCACCACACATTAGACCTGCTGTAAAGTAGTCCTTTGTTGTTACTTACTGAAATGGGAGTTAAGATTGATGCAAGTTGAAACAAAATTTTATACAGAACCAACCAGAAGTGTTTTCATTGACCAGTACTCGCTTTTTAAACACAGTTGTTTATCCTGTGTCAGGTATCTGCTTTTGGTTAGCTTATACTCAGAAAAACAAAAATCACTTGAGTTAACCTTAGTTATCAAGTAGTTTCCCATGGGGAGAGTATGGTAGTGTGTGCATAATAAATATGCATGCATTGTTGCTATCACCTAATTAGGTAGGTCAGTGGGCCTGTTTATTTGAACTATTATACCAACCTCTGATATTTGTATCAGGTGGTAGCAAACTCTCCTAAGACTACATGTTTGAACTACCGCACTCTGGTGTTTGTACCAATTGGCAGCAAACCCTCGTAAGACTACATGTTTGAACTACCGCACTCTGGTATTTGTACCAGTGAGTAACCACTCGATGACTTCTGTCTCCCTGTGCACTCTGACGGTAGATGGACGACGAGAAACCGCACGGCTTCCACCAAACGTTTGCCTTGAAGCCGCTTGAGGGCAGCTTCTTTGTGCAGCACGACCTCTTCAGACTGGCGCTGCATCACCTGCCGGCATAGCCGTTCTCCTCTCACTTCACATTCATGGACAGTTTCCTTTGTTGAGATTCTTTAACATTCAGTTATGTTGATGAATTTCTTGCTCTGCTGCTTGTCAATCCATTTCATTTTGGAACTGTCTTAGTTCTTCAAGATTCAGTTTCTTCTGTCTAACCTATACTTAGTTTGATCCAAATTGATTTTTTGTGTTGTGTGCGATTTATCCCTCTCTAATTTCTCAAATTTTTAGCATGTAGCATCTACATTTGCTTGTAGTTTTTGCAGAATGCAGATTGTTAACCTGACACATGACTGGAAGGCATTTCTTCGTCATGCTAAGTATTTTGCCAGTGAGACTAGCGAGGTATTCAGAGTGAACTGCTGACGTCGGTTTATCTTCTTGTACAAGATCATTGTCTTTTATAAAAAATAAGACACTTTGTAATGCATTCTTGCTATGATCTGTTGATTCTCCTAGGGTTGTCTGCTTGGATACAGCAAAACAGAGGTTTTACAAGCATATTTGTGCAAAAAAAATGTGAAGCATACAAGTGTCGATTAATCCATTTGGATAACCTAGAGCCATAACATGTTTGCTGAACTCACTTGACTACAAGGTTGTAGTTTCCTGAAACTCTGGTATATTTGTAGTGAGCAAAAGGATTTGTAATTGTTCTGATGAAAAGTCCATTAACTAGGCATGAAGTTATTCTAAAAGTCGCCTTTTAGGCAATCAATATGGACTCGAACATTACATTAAAATCATGTGTTGCCGGAGGAATTTATTCCCGTCTTTACTAGTATGTGGTTCAAAATTTGTAAGTCACGTATTAGATTAGTGTTGCTGTTTGAGGCTTCGAGGATTGAATTGAGGGTTTGTTGACTTGGGGAAAATGGAGTAGATTATACGCTTAGTTTCTTGAGCTACCTACTACCGATTCAGCAGCACTGGGTTTGAGAACCTGTAGTGGATATTATTTTGAATTGAACAAGACCTTTTCCCGTTCACGTATTTCAAGAGTATCTTATGTGACGCTTGAAAAACCGCTTGGTCGTTTACATAAGTTGTATTCTTTAAGAATGTTGTTGAGCTTGTTTTTTTTTGTCAATATGTCGTCATTTGAAGGTTCGTGCTGCTAATGCGGCAGTGCTTGTTGCAGGAGTCTGGTGTGGGTCCTATTTTTTCGTTAGATTTTACATTTTGGGGGGTAGCCAGTATGCCATTCTAGCCCCCTAGTCCGAGGGATTAGTTTGGTCTTCTCCATCCTTCGAATATTGTTCTTTTGAGATCCATGCTATTTTCCCAAATTTTTTCATCAGCTGTATGGTGAATCAGCTTGTACACTTTGAAAATGATTTCAAGTTCTATTTGTTTAAGAATTGATTATGATGGTTTGTGAAGAACTTATCCCTTCGCAGTAAAAAAACAAGTGTAATATAGTTCCAGCAATGAATTAAAAAAAATCAACTTGAAAATGCAGCAATAATAAATTTTAATAATTACGTCAGTGGCGAAAGTTATGAGCTGACATTCTCAGCATGAAGAAATGATTCAAGTAAAGGTCACGAGTTGTTCAATTTAGATGAGGTGAACAACAGGTTTTAGTCTTGGTTGTGTCGCTTTGACGGACCCATTCGAACATTGCGGTGTAGTGGTGTTCTCGTTCTCGTGTTTCATGCTTTTTATTAGCCCCTTTTGTAATTTTGTTATTAGTTCAGTTGTGCGTTTTCAGTTCTATATAAATACTATCTGCAATAATTGATTATAAAATTCCATTGTTTTGTATCGAATTAATATCATTAAGTTGAAATATTTTCAATGCAATTCTGATTTCCATTTTAAAATTCCCATTACATTTATTAGGCTGAGATGAAATTCACTGTCGTTATTTTCCCTACAATTGATATTTTAAAACACAAACACACTAAGAAAAGCGCGACACCAAACTGCCTGCAATGACACCTCCATACTACCAAGACTCGGACCGCGTCCTTGGCTCTCCGTCTGGTCCCGCCCCCCTGCTCTTCTGTGGCGCTGAGAAGTGCGCTCTGGTATGCAGCTCTGCCTGTAGTTCTGGTCAGCCTCGTGTTCTTTTGCATTTCATTAACGTTTTATTCTCGTTTCTTAATATAGTGCCAGTTTGTTACCCTGTGTGTGATTTTTTGTTTGATTTTGCCCACAAATTCGTTGTGTATTTTACTTTTTTTCGTGCAATGTTGTTGTTTGGCCACCCGGCAATTGTTGGAATTACATAGTTCATAAAAACATTCTGCTCTTTAACAATAATATTAATGATTTACTTGGAACATAACGTGTGTTCAGCGAAAATTTTGGGTCTTAAGAGTGACGAGAATTCAGTGAATTTTTATAAGTAGAGGCTGTGAATTTGAAATAAGAATCTGAGTTTCCCTCATTCATGCGAACTCGATTGAACAAGACCGACCGAGATAAAGAGAAAGCATTAAGCTTGTTACACTAGTAATGCTGTGCTCCGTGTCGTGGTGCTGTGTGCATCTGTATGTCAAGTCACAAGGATGAGAGCTTGCGTCATAGTAAAGGACCTGTTCAGAAGTATGCAGCTAACACGACTGTCATCATGGGAACTGACAGCGCTGTTGCGGTTGTCAAGCGTGAAAAATTGAAACTTGTCTGGAAATTATGATTTTAGTCGATGACAGGGTCACGTTTTCTGTTTTGTTGAGGTTCGTGTTTTTTTGAGAAAGTTTTCTTGAAAATAAGTGTTTTAAAGCATTTGGTATGCACGAGGCAACACAATTTACTAAACGCACGAAGCGCTAAATATTATTCATCTGAGGGTTAAGTTTTTTCACAATCAAGTGGCTTGAACTATAAAGATAAATTTGTACTGTGTACAGACGATAAATTTGAGTCGCGGTCATACAGGGCAGCCACTGCGGTGCAACTCCTCTTGTGCAAGTGGGCGACCCACTAGTCCACTTGAGTGTTAGTTTGGGTTTTATGGAAAGATAATCCTTGTTTAATCCTTCTAAGTAAACAGAATGGGGGTAACTGGAATGTCGAAGCTGCGTCCTCCCAAACGCGCATTTTCGTTGCTCTAAGCCCCTTTCTAGTCAATGAAGTCAGCTGCTTATCTGACCTGTGTGCAACTTTGTGCCCCAGGGGAGGGGTGAGAGACTATGTGATGATTCAGTTACACCTCATGACGAATGCGGTCTGCGTTGCATATATTGTGTATGTGTGCTTTGTGTGGTGTTGCTGTGTACCCATATTCACAAGTGTTCTCAGTGAGGTGTTGCTGTGTACCCACTTCACAAGTGTTCTCAGTGAGGTGTTGCTGTGTACCCACTTCACAAGTGTTCTCAGTGAGGTGTTGCTGTGTACCCACTTCACAAGTGTTCTCAGTGAGGTATTGCTGTGTACCCACTTCACAAGTGTTCTCAGTGAGGTATTGCTGTGTACCCACTTCACAAGTGTTCTCAGTGAGGTGTTGCTGTGTACCCACTTCACAAGTGTTCTCAGTGAGGTGTTGCATGGTGGTTCAAGACACGGACCTCGTCTGTCCCACACGACCATCGCAAGAGAGATGCTAGGCTCACTCAGTGCGAGCGGTTGGTCGCTATGAAGAGCAAAAAAAAGTTAAACCGCCTCCAAGTCAAGTTTCCCTCAACCCTTACCGGTGACTCGCCAGTTTCTTCTATATCGTGAAAACCATGGTCTTCGTAAAGTGATGTGATGGTCTCCTGAGCAAAACAGTTTTTCCTAAAGAGTGGTAAATGTAAAATATTTACATTCATTTGTGGCAGAATCGTGACGATGATAATGACCTAGTATTTAATTAACACACCAAGCGTTTGGGTCTGCGTATCAACGATAAGTTACTCTATTAACATACCAGCTTTTTAATAATCGTTAACTTAACCGATGTTTTGTTCTTGGATTTGCATTAATTTGCCACGTTTTTTCCTTTCATACATTTATATCTGTTGCTTTATAGTTTTTAGATAATTTTTGTGCGAGCTATATTTTTTAAATTGAAAATATTTTATTTCTATATGATTTATGCTATTGTTTACTAATTGTATGTATATTTTTCCTGTTTCTCAGCGCTCATCGTTCTCGAGCACTTCGACACACTGATGTTTATTCTCCCTTGTTTCTGCTTTTTCAGGATTTAATCGAATAATTTGTGTGATGTACGCTGCGCGTTTGTGATTGCTTTTTTGGGTGCTTATTTTTTATTGAATACATGCGTATTTTTATTTGTTCTTCCAAACGATGACTTTCTACGTAATATTCAGCCGTGAACTATCTTGCTTCATCGTTTTATCACATATCTTCCATGGTTATCTCTCTATCACATATTTTCCACCTTTGTAGGTCCATCACACATCTTCCATCGTTATCGCTCCATCGTTACACTCTGTAGTTCATTAAATTATTTCAGTGCATGCTTTCAAAGCTCGTAACATGTTACTTGTATACACTACACGTCCAAATGTGTTTCCATATGGGTTCAGTGAATATATGTTGCCGCTTCATTTATGATTCAGCTCAGATGCAGCATTGTTTTCATTTCATACACAACACTTGAGGCCGCAAATTTTCTACTGCATCACTCTGTGAAAGTACGCCTCTTTATCTTCCATATGCACTGGTGGTAGTGGTGACCACGTCTTGTTGCACGCAGGCTGTGTGGTTATGGCTTATGTATGTCCCCTGTGTTGTCTTGCTGTATGATCCTCGTGCGTTCGCTGTTGACATGCGTCGTTATGACTGCAGCGCTTGTACTCCAGTAACTCTCGTGATATTTATTCGGGCAGCACCATGTGCACTTCTTTTCCTCATTTAAGTTTATTGCTCTCTCATGGTATCGCTTGTCTTTCAGATGGACGAAGATCCTGTCCATGGATTTTCTCAAACTTTCTGCCTGAAGCCAATGGGCGACTCGTTCTTCATACAGCACGACTGCTTCAGACTAGTGATCCACAACCAGTAACCTGCGCGCTCGCCCATCACCACTCCCACGTGCGTGTCTCAAAACTCGCATTTTTGGATGCATCATCTATGAAGAAATGTAGGTAAACTTTAATAATCGATGGACACAAATTTATGACAAAATTAAATTAATAGAACATAATATCTTCACTATTCTTCATTTGAGTTTTCATCTTTTAATAGTAGTCTTTTAACTAATGAGGATGATGTTTAAGTTGAGGATAAGTCAGAATAGATTTTCCAAGTATCGTGAAATTTTCAGCTTAGAAAAGATTAGAGCGAGGAAAAGTAAATGTATGCCAATTTTTAAAATAATGCTTTGTTCCATATAGTTAGTTTAAGGAAAACGTTCTGTTCAGTTATAAAAAAGATCGAGCGATCGTAGTCGTTCTCTTGGAGTTGAACAATAAATTTAGATAATTCTTTAATCATTCATTGAAATCTGTGTTAGTTTTTCAACTGTCAAAATTGTTGAAAATATTAGAAGATAAATTCAAAATATTTTTTCGTATCGTTTCGTCGCGGCATTTGAACATTTTTGTAAGTATTGAAACGTTTTTTGTTATTGAAAATTTGATACCTTTTCGATATTACTATTAAAATTTAAGAAAATGTTAAATTCGTACAGACGCTCTTGAGTAATTTTGCATTATATTCGGGAAGAGGAACTGGGCTTAAGTTTTCACACAGAGACATCACTTGTTGGCTTTCGAAAATGTTCATGATTGTCCAAGGAAGCTCATCACCACGTCGCACGTCTTTATGATCGACTTTTGTTCTGCTGAAGGTTACTATGGCTTCACTTTTTCCTGGCATTGTTTTAACTTGAAATTAAATGCGTTATAAATGCTGGCGCATTAACAAGTTGCTGTGAGACTGTGATCGGAGAGGCTACGATAGTGTAATTTAAGGTAAGGTAGCATTCAGTCTTGGCCACAGTGAATGAAATTAAATTACGATAGTGTAATTTAAGGCAAAGTAGCATTCAGACTAGGGAAACGGGGCTGGTTTTTATCAAGAGGTGTTCCTGCCCGACTCCAGCTGATGATGAGCGGCGGGCTGACCAATGAAGGAATAATGTGGTGCTGCGTGCTCTACTTAGTTGTATGCATAGTCTGCAAGTATTATATAGGAGGGTCAGACCCAGTTAAATTGTGAGCCAGATAATGTGCTGTTCTCAAGTTCAGATGTTGGTTATTTGCTCGTGCACTCTGCCGAATTCACTTAACTTAAAGTAAGTGAGCTGAATTGTTGATGGTGCGCTGCCACTGTTCGTTAAGAGCTACTTGGTGATTCAGAAAACTTGGTTGCAATTTTATTTTGTCAATAAATGTCATCCAGTTGTTGAAATGTGACGTAGTACCAAAAGTCGGTAAATTTTTGGTAAATGCCGAACGGTGGATGTGATTGATTTAATCTATTCCATTGACCTAAGTTGCACTTAGGGATTCTTTTCATGATTGTCTGACCCTTTCTGTTCAGATGGATGGTCAAGAAAGTCTCAAGTAGTTGGTATCTGTTTTTTGGCCTCAGCAGCTTTTTCATTCAAGTCGCTGCATTTGCAGGAGCAGGATTTTCCAATAGATATGTTTCTTCATTGATGTTTCACTAAAAGTGACTGGCTTCGGTCTTACAGCTACAGTGGGGACTGCAGTCTTGCAGATTTGTTTTTGCCTGATGATTCCCTTTATACAGTCTTACGTGAGTGTCTTCGTGGATCATTGTACTTGATTCATCATGTTTGGATTGGTCTCGAGGTTCCTTTGTCTACTCTTGCTTGCACCTACTGCCTTCCCAATGAGTTGTTGCTTATGGTAGGAATTTTTACTATTAAGAAGCCCCGGCATCTCTGCTTCATTCATGATCTTCTCAAGTCTGTAGCTGCTGTTGCTTTCCACGTTGAACTAGTGAAGTCAGAATATCTTAATTATAATAAAACCTCAGGATTACTAAAACCTCAGTAGCGTTTGCTTCCTTCTTTTCAAAAACTTGACATTGCTTCGGTATTTTGCATTAAATGCTATTGTTGGAGGTAGTCTTTTTTTCGAAGCTCCATAAATCCTTAGATGTAGCAGTCTCTTCGTAGCTAGAATTCAACAGCATTGGTACAGTTTTTTATCGCATCATATTAACGTAAGTTTTTCTCTACGAATATTATGCAGCCTCAACAGGCAGCCATACTGTTGGAAAAATTCGTCTCTGCTATTATTATTAACACAGGCTTCGCTACCATAGCCTTATTCTTGGGTACTTGTGATTTCATTTGCTTGCTCACTTTCGCTAGATTTATGTACCGTTATGGCCTATGCTAGGGGAGGATTTGCGTATAGAATGCTGGCGTGAAGTTCAATTCCTCAAAAATGCTTGCTGGTGCTATACGTACATTTTTTCTTCGTCATGAATTTGTACTTCAACGTTGTCTTGTGTAGAATGTACGATGGTCATTAATACTTGATTGCTGAGTTTCTTTATGAAAATAGAAGCAGTTTCTTCGAAGCTTTTCAATGTCCTTTCCAGTTTTATTTCTGCAGGATAATCATCTCGTGAATTCAGTGGCTGGTTCGAAGAGCTGCGATTTTGGTATCTGAAAATGAGATTTCGAATATGCTTCAATTGATTTTTATGGTTACTATGTAGTGATTAGATTATTTTATTTCAAGAAATAAATTATAGTAGCCAATAATTATTAGCATGATTGGCGATTTGAGTTAACGCGAATTCGAAAAATTAGGAGTGGGAAAACTTAATTTCAATACGCTTTGTCTGGCTTAGGGTACACGAGAACATTTGAAAAGGAACATGACTCATTTGCATACACATGATTATTAATTATTTCAAAATAACATGCCGTTCATTCAGTGATGGTAAATACAAACGACGACATGCTCTACCCATACATCTCCCCATTATTTTTACACTCGTTAGTGGAGTGATGTGTACCATCACGTCTCGTTTCCAGTAGAAGCTCGGGCCGACTAATTCTGACCGAGAACACAATCTGAAACTCGAGTAATTTGGTGAACAATATTCCCTGTTGAAAAATACCTCCGTATTTTTTTTTAATTACAAGGGAAGCTGTCACTACGGCCGACTCTAGCACGTATAAAAATTAGCGCCTCGAAAAGCTCCTTCAACGTTTTGTCTGCTACTACAGTCATCCTCTTTATGATACTAGGCGAGCATGTGATTCGTTTAATTATCTACAGATATGCTGATTATATTGAATGCCATTATTGTATGCACGCTCGTATTTTCTTTATTTTAAACTAGTTATTTATGTATTTGGTTGTTTGGTTATTTTGTTTTTTGTTGTTTGTTTGATTAGAACCGGCTCCATATTTTCTTGGAACTTGGTACAAAAAATGAGACACTGCTATACAGATGTAGGGCGTTGTGTTACTCTCACGATAAACTTGTGGAAGAGAGGTCAGCCGGTCTTTTTTCGTTAGATGTTCATTTACAACTAAGTTCAGACTTGGATGGGGATAAAAATAGCAAGATCTGGAGCTAAAATCTAACCTCTGTATACGGCACGCAATAAATAATTAAATATATAGTAGGTGGAAAAGAGGCGTTACAAAAGGTTATAAGCCCATGTGTCGAATAGCAGCACTGCATTATCCCAAGTCAATTACTGTTTTCATTAGAGAAATATAATACGCGATTTATTCACATTCGCTCTCGACACGATCATTAGACGTCTGCTAGCCACGTTTGTATTGAAAGCTTAACAGGCATGAAGATGAATGTTCGTTACTAATAATATAATCTGAGTTAGCTGCGAGAAACAATTCTGCTGCAGGATGACAGGACACGGAAGCAACGTAAACAGCCGCCTGCGGTGTACACGCAGGAACCAACAGAAATGAATACTTGATTGTGGAGAAACATAAAATAAAATAGTTAATAATACGATTGAATTGTACAAAGATTAATGTTGCGACACTACACAGGTTGAGCTGTTACCGCGGGCAGAATAATGTTCAATAAAATAAACCGAGTTAGACAACATTGTCGGTATTAGATTTCATAACAACATTAACGGTATTAAATTTTTCATAGAAGGTCGGTGAGGAACAGTTTATGAAAATAAAATCCCTATTAACATAAAGCCTGCTATAGACATTGTCTCCTAGTTGAGTTTATTGTTTTGGAGAGCTTCAAGGGCTCAGTGAGAACTTTACCGAAACAAACAAATCTTAAGGTAAACATTCTAAGAGTAAGGGTGATGATGAAACTCTCCATGCTACGAATACCCCGGGAGGTTGATGGTCGTGTCCATAGGCTGCTTGTCGTGTTGACTGCTTACCCGGTAAGCCTTACCGATACGTGTGAACTCACGGCGCAAAGAAACAACGAGAAACAACTCATGTTCATGGCTGGGTTTCGAACCCGCAGTCTTTTTGCATGAAACAGAGATCTGATACACAACACAGGACGTAGACCACTCGACCACGGTGGCTATCATTGAAGCTCTTAATTTTTAGCGAGCCCTTAGTTTTTTAATTAAAGATTAATTTAACAATAATAACGCTAAGTAACGCAAGGATTACTAAATGATAAATTATTTTAGCTATTGTCAATACCAAAAAAATTTGTTGAATTATAAGTTGGATCCGCAAAAATTTATTACACGGATTGCAGGTTGGCACTTTGTAGTGTCAGACCCTTGGTGTCGTGGATCGGTGAGCCTGGTGAGGTTGGAATTTACATTCCTCGCTTTGCCATGTTCTGCTGAGACGCTAATGGATTCTCCAAGTAGAACTACATAGAATAAACTTCCTGTAACTTCTTTCAGCCTGAGTGCTGAACTTCAGAGTAACAAGAAACATCCCTGAAGACGTGGAGCTGCATGGACTCGTCTCCTAAGCTCCAATAAACGTGAAATCAGAAGAATGCTCGGCCAGGTTTTCTTATGTCTATTGGTCGTAAGACGCTGCAGGCTCCTCCGCTTAGGCTGGACTTCCAGTGCCGATACACCAGCTCATGTGCGGCGCTGTGTTGGGCATGCCCTAGTAACTAATCTTGGACTTGAAAAATATATGTAGCTGAAAATTTAGATTAAAATTTCTGATTGAATACATTCCATATATTTATATATATTAGAAGCTCAGAAATTTATTACAATGAGTTTCATTGCTGATGAATGCTTTCCTCATTCCTGGAAAAACATCTGAAGTCACTCTTTTTGCAGATTGTGGAGATTTGGCAAAAACTGAATCTTCCTTATGACTTTGGGCTACATGAGAAATTTTTGAAGCCCCAATAAATATGATATGGTGGAAGAACTAATTTATCTTTGGTAGATTCTCTGCTACAGAAGATGAGTTCTTAATGAATTGTTGTGTTCTGCTTGAAGTAATTGAAAGTTGCTAATTACTGTTTGAAAACCTAACAATAGTAATTGAAAAATGATACTCCTACATTATACCTTTTTTTGAGGTGTGTTAGATGGGTGCATGAAACACTTATGATATTCTTAAGAGGATGGAAATTAATGAAAAAATGTTATGCTAAATCAGTGTATTTAGATATCAATTTTAATTTTTATAAGTTTTCATGTATTTTTAAATTTTTTTATTTATATCTTGTCTTGATTTTGTTGGTTCAACTATCAAAGTATTATAATTGAACTGGTTGTGGTTTGTTGCTGTTTACTGCATTTTATATTTGTACATACTAGCAGGACCTGTGGAAGTTCTTTGGGAGGAGAAATATATTTAATGAACAAATATTTTTGATAAAACATACTTTTCTGGATAGGACAAAGAATTAGTGTTTTGGAACTGATTCAGTCTTTGCAATTGATTTTGCCTTAAATGGTTAACTTCATCAGGATTCATATTCTTAATTCTCTGCCTATATCTCTCTCTTTGGTTTTGATGATAATTCATTGTCTTTTTCATTCATGTTTTGTTCTCTTTGCTGAAATATATTTTTCTACCACTCAAGGTACTTATCTATATTTTCCCTTCCTTGCTGTGATAAATTCCTTTGCTGCTTGCGGTACTGTGATTGCTGCTCCTTGCTATGCTATGATACTGCAAACATGACAAAAGTGTAACTGAAGGACTAAGTAACTAAGGAAGGAACAAGCAGAATTATTATAAAATTCTTTAACTTGCTGTGTGTTCGTTTCTAATTTATGTTAAATTGTTTTTTATTCATCATTTAGTGTTAAACAATAGTAATTTGTGGTTATATATAACTTTAAAGGCATATTTTTTATGTCTAATTGGGTTTAGTTAAATTTTTTATCAATAGAATCCATTTTTTATCCCCATTTTAATGGAATCATCATTATGTTTGATGGTGAAAGCTACTTATGAAAACTCCTCAATATTTATTGAAACAGCTGTTAAAAATTTTGTACCTTTTTTACAGAAATTTTTGTTGCTAAAACTTTTAGTATATTATCAAATTTGTTCAGTTTTGACCTAGACATGGCCCCACAATGCAAGTTGGAGCTGGTGAACAAGACAGATACTCCTCCGTATGCCCTCACTTGTGTTGGGGACAGATACGTCATTGTTGGAGGTGGAGGAGGATCTGCTAAAACTGGTGTCAAAAACAAATTTGTAAGTACAAAGCTGAAGTTTATATTACTTTGCTGTGACTAGGTTTCTTTCTAAAAATAGAGGTGTGTCTATGTATTTATTTATGTATAAATACTGTAAATTGTTTCCAATTGACTTTTTGGCTACCAAATTTTTCTCCCACTACTGGGTTTTTTTAGAGACTTATAGTTAACTTTGCTAGCTAAAATTAAGATGGTCAGTACCAGTACCAAGAGATGCTGTCAGTTAACAGGGCTTAAGGTAATTTGATGTGAATTCTCTTGAAGATAAACAATTTGTGTTTGGGAACAATTGATCTATATAATATTAGATTCTCATTTGTTATTTTTTATGCTGAAGCTTAGTTAAAATTTTTTTTAGGAATTTTTCTTATTACATCATTAAAAAGTGAAAATTATGTATATCATATGTGTGCAAAATGTATGTTCTCCTGTGTGTATGAATATAGGATATTATTATGACAACCAAAAGTATTTTTACTCTTCAAATTGTATATGAAGTTTAGAGAGTAATTTAATTTACTGTTTCAACTTTGTTATGTATAATATGTGCATTCTTGTATAGATGGTATATCAACTGTACCACACGGGAGAGCAGACCACTGGGAGGTGTGTGCTGTCTCATGATGTTGGCGAGTACTGCATCAGTAACATGACTGCCTGGATTGATAAAGACAGTTCTGAGGAAGCAGCTCGAATAAAAGCCAAAGGTAAGATATTCTTCTCCTTTGCCATTTTATACTTGTAGTCGTGTTTGGATTGTTTGAACAAATTTTTATTAATAGTTTTTCAATGCATTTTTGGATGTTGTTCATACTCTGATGTGTAATAAAAGATGTATAATTTTTTTAATGTTAATGGTGAAGCTATACTGTTTGATAATTCAGGTGTAATTTATTTTGCTAATGCATGCAATTATGCATACGATTATAGAAGAACAAACCAATTTTTTATTTATTTATGATGGAATACTCTATTCAGTTAATTCATCTTTGAATCTTTTCTATCCAGTCTATACATTTGTATGTTATTGCAAAATATTCAGTATTTGTTTACAGATCAATACAAATTAGGGTTTTCATTTTATGTGTTACTAAGTTATAGTTGCATGAGTGTGTTGACAAAGATTGAATGTAATGAAGATTTTTATGTTGTGTCCTTGGATATAAATTCTTGTTATTAAATTAATTAGTTGGTTTTGAGGTTAAAATATATGAACACAATTTCACATATTTTGAAAGACAAGCACAGTATAAGTGAGTGCTATATGTCATTGAAAAATGAACAGATCTATACTTTGCAATGGATAATTCTCTATTGCAAGCTTCTTTGCGTCATGCATGTAGCTACTTATACCTGTAACTTGTATTTCACCTTTATCATTGTCTCCAAAAAAGTTTCTTGTTGAAAATGCTTGCAATAATATTTGTAGTACTCCACTTAATGAGTGATTTCAAGAGAACAGTGACTTACAGCACTCCTGCCTTCATATTAATTTGGTTCCTGTGTTGCAGGCCAAGGTCGGGGTTACACAACGCCATGTCCTACCATCATGCTGGCGTACGGCTACGAGGAGGCGTGTGTGCTGGTGCGACTCACACCCAGGCTAGTCACTTCACAGCCTGTTGAGAAAGCAGTGCCACCTGCGACTCAGTGTTAGTGAATGATATTAGGAGGAAATGCCTTGTATTCATATCAAGCCTAATATGAGACATTGGATATTTAAGAAATAGAAGGTATGGTAACAGGAACAAAAATTCTTTTTATAAATTTTTTAGTTTTTATTTCAAGAAGAGAAAGTCAACAGTAGAATAAAATAGAATGAGGCTATAGGAACGAACCATCTGGCCCATTCTTGGGTCGGATAATTACTTCGATTATTATTCGGTTGTTTACCCACGTCCCATGCCGTATTTCTAGCCGCGTCAACCATGTCGGCAGCGGGATTCGAACCCGGGTCTTTCTGCTCGCAAGCAGATTCGCGCACCAGTCGACCAAGCTGGTGATGAGTACTGGGAAAAAAGTATAGGACTATTTGAACTCGAGGAAAATTTCAAAATTCATCACTACGATACATACTTCATACATTTTGGTTTTATTAACTTTGATATTTTACTTCAACTGGTGAAGTTAACTTTGATCTATAGCAGTTTGTCAAAACCACCAGCTTGGTCGACTGGTGAGCGAACCCGCTTGCGATGCGGGAAGACCCGGGTTCGAAACTGCAACCGCCGAGGTCTGTTTGTGCTTGACCATCGGCGGCTAGAATTACGGCATGGGACTTAGGTGTCGATCTAAGAATTGGTTCCTAATGCATCAATCTGTTTTTCTGTTTTCATACAGTGCTGTTGTGCTTGTGCACTTATTAAAAGAGGTGAAATAATCACATACGCTTAAGTTTGTTCAGAAAAGTTTTAAATTCAAAATGTTTTATTCATAATTCCATGTTATTGATGTATGGTGCACTAAGGTCTCGTGCTTCATTTTTAATCAGTAAAGGTTGATTGAAATATTCAGAGATGGGGAGCCTTGTTTTGAATTATTCATAGTGTTCTGTAATTAAAAAGTGTAATTCAATCACAATCTGAAGAATGGATGGAAAAGGTTCCTTAAACCTAAAGTTGCCCAGAGGTACAAAAAGGCTTTTGGAGGATATGGCCATCCCTGAACATATGAGGAGAAAAGATTAATGCTAATCTTAACGTGAAATGCATGAGACTTGCATAGTATGATGGGCTTCTTTGGTGAAACCACTCTTTCACAGCTGGCATTGAAAACCCCACCTAATAAAACCAAAGTGGGTTAAATTTTCAAATAAAACTTTGTTTTCCCTAACCCTGATTACAATTTACTGTTACTTTAATAACAGCAACCACTTTTCGGTTGAAATTTTTTGTCTTGTACTTGAATTTACTGGTTTTATTTTCGTTTCTTTTAAATGTGTATCGTTGGTAACACTGGGGTCATAAAAGGTATAGAATTTTATACTTCAGTACCTGCTTTGCTAAATGGTTCATTATAAATGTCAAGGCCATAGAAAGACTAAGCCTAGCCTCGTCTGTATTGATGTACTCCACCCACGCATAGCATCCTCTCTTATGAATAAATATTATGCTGGTGCGTATAATAATTATATTATTATTAACGTTATTATTATAAATATTAATATTTTAACTGGTGATCCTACAGCTAATGAAGACGGGAACGTGCGACAGAGAAAGACGAAGGCATCAAAGAGCACTTTCCAGAACCCTCCCAGCCCTGCCAAGAACGGCTATGTGTGCAGCGACGCCTACTTCACCTTCACCGTGAAAGAACTCGCTAAATTTACTTCAGTTTTTAGGTTGTTAGCTGGTTCTAGTGTTTTGTAAAATGGTACTAGCATAATGCAATGGAAGGAGTCGCACATATTTCATAGTTCTATCATGATGCAATGAGTGGAGCCACATATTTTATGGTTCTATCGTATACAGTGAAAAGAATCACGTAATTTATGATCATAGCGTAATGAAGTGGGTGTAGTCCCCTGCATTTTATGAAATAAATTTGTTACTGAGCTTCATGGAATAAAGTCGGAAATGCGAAAAAGGGTGTTAGAAGTAGGCCGAGTTATGGACGGAGTAACAGTAGCCCCATGTGAGTGGCATATCAGTAGAGAGTGCTAAAATGTATACTGGACACTTATTTTATTTAACTCAGTTCTGACTGTGACATGGTCTCGGTCTATTCTCTCAAGAAGTGTAGGTTGCAGGAGAGAAAACCATACTAAGACGTAGTAGGAGTGATACAGCAAGATCTATTAAGTCCTGTAACAAAAGGCTAGTAGAATGCAACACTAAATGGACCACAGAGCTTGACTGGGGCTAGTGCTTAGTGGTTGTGGGAAGGATCTTACTCGCCTCCAGTCATCATGATATTGGGCCAAAGCAACAAAACATGTAATGAATAATATTTGTGTTTGTATTATATGCTTTTTATCAGGTTAGAGGTTGTAAACAAATATTTGAACGACCCTAGTTGTGCTTTAAAAAAATGGTTGAACACTGTTTGCCTGATATGATTATCATCTGGTTGCGCAAAAAATTTATGTGTCTGATATTACTGAGCATGGGCTGCGTTTCATAGTTCTAAGTACAATGATTTACATTCATTTGACTTTGCATATTCATTTTTCAACATAGTCTAATCGGTAGTAACGATAGAGCGTACATTTGTAGCCATTCTTCAGTAGATAAGATGGACTTATTGAGATGGAAGTGGCATTCTATGTTTCATTTATTCGACGCATTTTGCGTTTGCTTGCTAGGTTGTGAAGTAATCTAATCAACAAACTACTCCCTCTTGTGTGCTCAGTCGACCACCACCCAGTTCCTCACCGGGCCTCGGAGCGGTGGCCCCGGGCCGTAGCGTTAATGAGGAAATCTACCAGAAAGTATGCAGAGTGACTCGCGACTGCAATAGACTGGTGACGGGCGGCACGGACGGGCGTGTCAGGGTGTGGTCCCTTGTACAGATGCCGCCCAAACTGGTGCTCACCATCGAAGCCCATCAGAAGGCGGTTGACCAACTTGATGTATCTCCTGACGGCACTCATGTCAGTAGTTGCTGTGTTGTGCTATGGTTCTTTAATTCGTAGTAAGGAGAAAATTGATGGGAAAAGTTGTATTTTTTTAATGTATAGTGTAGTGTGTTTGTACAATTGAGAGGATTTAGGTTAATCCAGTAGTACTGAACTGTGACATGCGTATGTATACTTTTCTACAATGTTCGAAAATTCATATTTCATGCTTTGCTTTATACGAGTTCATGTTATTTTTTAGGAAGCATTTATACAAACATTTAATATTGGCATGTCATACTGATGCCCCTCAATGTTAAAAAAATTCATAATGTATTTGTCATAGAGCGTCAAGAGAGTGTAGTCACTACATGATGCCCGTCTTGGGTTTAATGCAGACCTTACGCCTTCTTAGTACCATGTGTAAGATATTCTATGAAGCGTTTCAAGTAATGCTCATCATCAAGTTAGTGATCGATAGAACGTGTCTACTTCTGTCAAATGAATATATCATAATTTTAGGTGGATTCATTGCTTTTGTTTTGTTCACACACGGACGGTAGGTGTGGGGTACATGTGCTTGTGGTGCTGCAGGTGGTGAGCGTGTGCAAGGGGCAGCGCGAGTGTAGCGTGTGGAGCAGCGTGGTGGGCAAGCAGGTGCTGCAGCTCGCGCTAGACACTCAGGGCCTCAAATACAACTTCGCCTGGGCCAGGTACGTCACAGTTGGTAGTCCTTCACTGCTAATGGCGACATTTTGTACAACAAAGTTGTTTTTTGAGTACTATTTTAGTGAAGATTTTGAATTTCTTGGTTACAAAAAATATAACATAAGAAAAATGTCCTTACCATATCTCAAGAAAATGTAGCGTAAGTTAACCTAACGTGCATATATTCGATACTATCCTTTTCGTGTACAAGTTTTAGTGTGTTGATGTCTAATTTTTACAATAAAATCACATCTAATATTAAGTAATTATCAATGTAAAGTGGAGAGTATAGATCTTGTCTCCTCACAGAAGAAAGATACTTTGGATGGCGATTTCTATCCTCTTCAACAAACCTTGTCTTAATATTCATTAAAAGTAATTTCTAGCTATTCACTGCACTGCGGTATCAGTTTTGCGTATCTTGGGAGTCTTGCCAGTACAGTTTCATTTAGGTAGACCCCATTCCTGTTTCTCTCTGGTGGAGAGGCTTCAGTTTTGTACTGCTGGCTCCTGTAAGAGTGTTGTTATTATGGCTGCTTCCTTTTTTTGAATCTCTTCGTGATTCTCAATGCCACTTTTGAAACGCTCTGTGCGACGAGAGTTTTAAAACATTGACATACATTTACAGCCTGTGTTTATTTGAAAGAAGTAATACAATAAAATAGTTCACTTATGTTTGGAAAACTTGGTGTATATGTTCAAGGACGTCACAAGACATTTGAATTACTCAACATCCGTAAGTTTCGAAATTTGATGTTTCAATATTCGTGGATTTTGATTCGAAGCAAGACCTGAGGATCTGTTTCTACAGAAAAACTATTGCAATTGCTTAACTTAACCAGTATACAAATGGCAATTACAACCTCTTAAATTCATAAATGGTGATTCTGTCTGGAACTGTGATCTGACACGGGGGAGTTTTAGTGTTCCTCAAGCACGAGATTACTTGGTCTCGCCTCCAGGTACGGGTGCGTGGAGGGCGATGTGAAGACGTGCCGCCTGTTTACAATCAGTAACATTCTGTCGGGAACAAAGCACCCCGGCATCGTGTGCAAGTGGGACAAAAACAAGCATTACGCGCTGCAGCGCCGACAAACGGTCGAAGGCGTGCTCAGTAACCTGGCCGTGACCACTGATGGTCGCTACATCGCCACCGGCACCATGAACGGGGACATCGTCGTCATGGTGGCCTTCAGCTTGCAGGTCGATGTTACTCCTGTCTACACTACTTCAACTTTTGGGTGTATTTACTCTGTGATATTTTTGGTTGATTCCTAGCGTTATTCTAGTAAAATAAAAGCGTTACAAAGTATTGGATGGCTAGGTTACGTCATTTTTAATTTAAAATTTGATGTTGGACGAGTTAAATGATAAAGCGATGAGTGCGTTGATAAGTTAACGTTAGTCGCAATAAATAAAACCTTGAGAGGGGGCTGAGAGCAAGTGTTTAAAGAAAGGGGTTGACATTGTTGGAGTGGTAGCTGCAGCTTTTCAATGTTAACTTTGTCACAGGTCTCGTTGGCGTTTTGACAATATTATTTCTTCGTGTGAGGGAGAGAGAAATAAGAACAACATAATAGTTTAAGAGGTTTAAGTCTGCTGTACGGTTGGCAAAGTTTACAGTATATGGTAGAGAATTAGTGTGTGTAACTGGAATTACTGTGGAGATTGTGATGGGGGAAAAGTGGTGTGGATTTAGAATGAATTGGGCTGTATGTATCAGGTATTTACAGTTCGAAAAATGCGTGAAAAGTTGTTAGGCAAAGGAATAGATTAACTTTGGACATTAATGTTTTACGAGAAAAGCATATACTATAATTAGTAAAAGTGAAACCTATTCGATTGTATCTAAGATTACTGAATGTTGTGGAGAGTGTGCATCATAGTTAACGGGTGGTTGGTTTTCGGGGCTAGTAGGTTAACGATATGATGTGTAATAAAATAATAGTTTTTTTATGTGTACATTAATGGTGTTGTAAGGGAAGTGAATGTTAAAATTTGTGGTGAATATTTTTAATTTATAGTAACGAATGGCTGCATAGTGAACTCAATTACGTTTTACTGATGTTTCAGCAGAGGATACTTCAAAAAGTAATTAAGAAGAATAGTAACTGAATCTGGAATTGCGAGGCATTAAAGGGAATTATGGGTTAATAAGAGTGAGAAGTGTAATGAGGTGTTCAAATGATGACGATGCTGTGGCAATGATCTTGAGGTTAAATGAACAAGTGATCGAACAACTGACTTGTTTTGCGCAATTGAATGGTACGAGTATATCACTGCAAGTGGATGCATGGGTGGGATGGCTGGGTGTAGAGTTGAAGAGCAACACTGCATCTATGTATTGCGTTGGCGGGAGTCTTGAATGCGAAAGAAGTGTGGTTCAGCTCAGTTTTATGTTGGCGAAAGTTTGAGGACTGTCAGGAGCTGCGAAAATAAAATTAAACGACCCGATTTGCTTAGGCAGTATCGCAATAATGCCATATTTCATTGAGTGAGAAATGATGTGCGACGGAGAGCAGCTGCTGTGAACGAGTTGTCGGATGGAGTATAATTAACATTCTTAATGAATAACTAACTTTGTTTGAGGATTTAGTAAGGAAAAAATGAACTGTCTGGTTATGAAGGGGAAGAAAACGACGAAAGCAGCGGTGCGAACATGTAATTAAGGTTTGAATGAGTGATGGGAGTGCTGGTTAGGAGAGCTACGTTCATAGTCACGCAGTGTGCGCCAGAGACCGTGCAAACTGGAAACTGCTTCCGATGAAAACTTCTGTGACTGAGCAATGACTTATTGTTTACAGTGGACTACTGCCATAAGTGGCACGTCTCCTACCATTCTGCAGCGCCTTTACTATATTTGTGTTTATTTTAGTGGCATGCGTTTCAAAAATTTACAGACTATTCATTTAATGTGTTTTTTCCAGTGGCAGTCCTGAAAATGGCTTATCATGGAGAGTGCTTCGTGAGTAGAGTGAACATTTGCAACCGGCAATGTTCTGTCAACCGGCTGTCAATACTGTACTAAGTCTAGTTTATATAACAGGTGTTACAGCGGCTGTCGGACGCGCACGCCCACTTTGTGACAGGTCTGGAGTGGTTGCCGGACTGCAGTCGTACGTCCTGCATCGTGCGTGGGTTCTCTGATGCTTCTGTTCTGTCAATATCGTGCGACAACTCCACCAAGATCACGCATGTCTCGTCCGTCACCATGATGCCCGTCTGGCTAGCCGCCGTCTTAGCTGCCGTCGTCCTCTGCCTCACGTTCGTCCTAGCATCATACTTGGGGCTGTAGTGTCTAGTGACGGCATCTTGTTGTCCATCCATTTTCAATTTTCATCCAATTCTCTTATTGTTTCTTTGAACCAGTTTCCGAGTGAATTTATGTTAAGTATTGTCTCCAATTTTTTCGAAAAATGTGGATTCAATTTAAGGCAGTATTTTCCTTCAGGGCTCCGTTGATAGTTTTGTCATTACCTATTTTGTGGACTAGTGAGCAAAGTGATGTCGTCTGCCACTAACGGATGAATGGGTAGCTCAGGTTGTAGTTTTTTCGCTTTTTGTGTGCTCGCTTTATTCAGGTGGGCAATGCATCACTTAAATGGAGTTTCTGAACTTCTGAAGTTTTATTTTTTTGTGTGTGAGTTATCTATGTGCCTAAGAGTCATCTCGCCAGGTGTCTGAAAAATTTCATCCTATGCTTTTGCAATTGGTCTGATGATAAACAGCCTTGTAGTTCCTTCAGTCAAGATTACTTCTGTACGACTGTCAAATGTTCAATCTTTAAGAGTAAGTAAGTGCATACTGCGTCTTTCTCGAGTCTTACTGCGGGAGAGCGTGACCACTTTTCAAGTATCTCTTCTCGTTGCACTGGCTGTCCACATTTTTCTGGCGTGCTTGCTCCACATGCTTCACTGCATCCTGGACGCTCACGTCATGGAAATTAAATGAAGGTTCGCGTTTTTGTAAGTTGTATTTTCTGAAGAGCTCAGAATTTTTCGTCTTTGGATGTACTTCACTAGCATGAATTGTTTTTTATTTCCAATAAAGACGATTGCATTAATATCTGCGTTGTGCTGTTGAGAGTTATTACATTTTGCTCCATGACAGCGCTCTCGTACCAACACATTCTTCGGGGACCTTCGTCTACTTCGTTTTCCTTGGAGTGGAAACGAATATTTATATATTCGTTATTATATAAATAGTCTTTGTTATTAAGTATAGATTTATATATTTGTTATTCAGTTTTTCACGGGGGAAAATAATTATGGAGACGAAACTAGTATTACTGAATTCTTCAACGTGTGTATGCTGAATAAATTCGCAAGAATAATTGAATGCAAATGAATGTCAATTTATGATCAGTATAAAAATTGAAAGGTCTCAATTCATGAGCTCGAGTCGCTCTACTCTGCAGTGCATGAACCTTGGACTACAGTACATATATCTTAATTCTATTTCTACCTTTGTAAAATACCCGTTCATTTATCCAAGAGCAAAATCCGGGCTAGATTTCACTTTGTCTCGAGTTTGTTTCGAGTGTCACTGGAGTAATTTTTTATCATGTTGATATAAAACGTATTTCTGCATGAGAAGATCTTTAGAAAGGGTTTGAAATGTTCCATCTCGACAATTGTTATGTATTCGGTATTGTTTCTTTCTGGTTAATCTATAAATGGTGATGCATGTCAGCAGGATGTTGCCTTATCCTTAAACTCCTTACAATTAGCCAGCTAGCTAATTGTGAAGTGATCGGAAGCGTTGGTGTCGAGCAGAATTCCTCTTTGTTATGTGCATGCAATAGTAGAACATGATTGATTACCATTAAAATGAGATAATTGCATTAATAGCTCTTCATACGATACTGCCGTTGAATTGCGACCATGACTTGATTCTAGGTTTTTTAACGATAAATATTTGATTACAAGGTGTCGACTTTCTCAGTCTCCACCAAGCATCACCAGCTTGGTCGACTGGTGAGCGAATCTGCTTGCGAGCGGAAAGACCCGGGTTCGAATCCCGCTGCTGACATGGTTGAC
>VCRD01000121.1:274625-410679 GCA_006783055.1 Trinorchestia longiramus | reverse complement strand
TGGTTCAATAATGTCATTTCCTAACGTTAAAGTTAAATTCGGGAGCTTTTTTATTGTGTTCTTGGAACCAAAAATGATGCACTGTGTCTTGTTTGCGTTAAGCTTGAGACCATTTTGGTCGTACCATGATTTTACGTGTTTTAAAAGTATTTCAGCATTTGATTTTGCACACCACACATGCACCACGACCAGCGAGTACAAAATTTTTCTTTTGTTTACTACAATTTTGCAAGGCACGTTATCATGTAATTTTGCATATCGTGTAATTTTGCATATCATGTCATTTTCAATGTCATCATGTATGACATGACTGTTGTTAACACACGTTGAAAATGAAAAATTGTCCATCGTATTTACAACTAATTTTTTGGTAATAACATCATCAACATCATAGGTATTTCATCTCATTTCAATATTCGTTTAGAAAATCCATTCATTCAACGAATTAATTTCTATACGAAAAAGGTAATAATGAGCTATTTGGAATACCCGTTACAAATTTTAAGACCAATCAACTTATGTGTGTGGCGTATTAGCAGGAATGCAGAGTCACAACTTAAAAAAATGTGGCTCAAGGCTGAAATGATTAAGTGTTTAAAGATTAGGCCGCGCAGGACAGGAAGCAATCTGTCGTTAATTTGTTTCTTATTGGCTCTCCCGAGCAGTGTTTTGCATAACGCTTTTCCGCTTAATTCTGGCGGTAAAAATCTAGATAGGCTCATAACTCCCGTCTTCAAATGCATCTTTTCGTGAATATTTTTTACAATTATGTTGTTTTAATATTATTGCAAGTATATATGAAAAAGTAAATTAATGGAGCCAAATACTGTTCAATCTATTCCATTTTCAGAAAATTTTCTCGTGTTTTAATTCTTGATCACCAAACTCATGGGATCTCACTGGCAAAATCAGTGAGTAACTCCAGTGCTCTACAATTTTGCATAAATACATGTCGAAATAAGTTCGGTGTTTGCAAACGATGAAACGTTAAGGTGTTGAATCAAGTAATAACGGAATAAATTTTCTTCTCTACTCTCATTAAGTTTGTGTGACGAGATAACCAGTATGAGTCAGTCTACGGAGCGGTGGCAATTCTTTCCCTACTGGAAGAGCTTCATGGTGGTACTAGTACCCCTCGTGCTCCTGCCCCTGCCACTCGTGTCTGCAACACCTGTGAGTACTGCAAGCTTCAGCTAACCGGAGTAACGATATAGCTTCTCATTTCAAGGCGTATAGTCTTTCAATATTTTTAGGTGGTGACAGTCTTATGACGCTCTAATATTATGTAGAGTTCTGTTCTCATAAAAAAACGTATATTTCCAATAAAGTTGGTACATAAGAAATGTAACAGCATTGGTTTTTAAATATGCCTTTTCATAAAATCCTTAAGTGGTAGGTATTCTATGCATTGTATATGATATAACAGCGGTACCTACGGGCATACGTAAACATTCACATCACGCAATGAACATTAAATATACATGAGGAAACAAATAAAACTTCACTTTTTCAATGATGACTTAAGAAGTAGTCATTGGTGATACATGTAAATTCTGACGTGGTACAGGTACAGCTTAGAGTTGACATCATTACATTTAACTGAATTGGATGTTTAACATCCGAGAAAGACCGAAAAAGGAAAATTATGAGAGTGAAAACTTAAAATATAAAGTTGTAATTATTATTAAATTGAAATTGTAATTTCTAATTACTGGTCGACCGTTGGGTATGGCTTTCTTATAATCAATTTAATTTAATCATTATAACAGTTATCTGTAAATATCATCGTGTTTAATATGAACGGACGTTACACATCAGAGAAAAAGAGTAAAAAAATAAAATATAACAGTGAATGTGTCAAATATTCAATATTTAGATGTTGATATAGATAAGAAAAGCTGTAGTAGACTAAAGTTCTGAGGTTTCACAGTCACTTATTGTAGCAAAGCAATTACTAACATTAACGTATGAATTTTTTCATTATGCCTTCGATAAGTAAAAAAATAGCATAAAAAGATTACTAATATACGCACACATATACATACGTATACACATACATACACACATACGTATACATACATACATATATATATATAAATATCTATATATATATATATGTATATAAATATATTTATATATATATATATACAGCTAAAAGCCATGGAAGAAGAATAATCTGAAGAGTAAACACAAATTCATATAAAATTCTATTTAGCTTCAGGCAAAGTACAATTTGTTTCTTATCAAGAAAAGTTTTGTTGTTTTTTGTTGTGCACTATGAAAATTGAACATTTTTAACATTTTAACGTTTATCAGGTAAAAAAGCACCAATTTATACAGAATATAACACCAAATATAACAGAAAAAAAGAAGAAAAAAAAAAAACACCCCGGTTTTTGATAAAATTAAATTAGTCGATTTACCTCCAGAGCTGAGGAATTATAGCACGAGTTTGACATTTACGTATGTTTCAGTTGAACATTGTTAACTCTATTTCAGTTTATACTTAAGTTGTGTGACACAAACACATGGTAGACACTTATATGGAGCATGTTTCGTTACTAAGTTAATTTCGTTTACTTATGCATAGGAACTAAGTTTTCTGTATATGTTTGCTACTTTGATATTAGAAAGTGATATATCATGTTTTTTTTTTGATATTCTTAATTGATTGATTTTTCAATCGCGCATATGTACCGCAATCATACAGAGGCCGCCGGAGTTAGGGATATACAAGTAGAATCCGTACGCTATAATTCTGAGCTGTTCCTTATCCAATATTTTTTGAAACGGTTTTTAAATGTGTTTACAGTGCCAGCAGAAACGATTTTAGGCAGCCAGTTCCAAATTTTAACAATTTATCTATAAAAAGTCTCGAGTTTATGATGTGTTGAAGTTTCTTATCATTAGTTTTTGACCGTTATTTCTGGTTTGCACGTTATCGTGTCCGTTGAAAAGCCCTTCCAGGGTAATATCATCATAATCGTTGTGATACCTATAGGTTTTAATGGACAGCCTTCTTTATCCTAAGAAGATGAGTTCAAACTGCCGAAGACGTCTTTGGCAGCTAAGATTGCAGAGTTCAGGAATCATTTTCGTTGTATTATGCTGAATATTCTTCATTTTAGTAATATCTCTTCATCGGGTTGAAGACCAGAGTTGCACTGCATATTCTTACTGTGGCTGGATTAACAATTTGTAGAGAGGTAATGTTGTGGTAGATATACAATAGTTTGATATTCACAATGCAAAGTATCTTGCATAAATAACTTTTTTCTGATAACAACAGTGTAAACCGATGCACTCGATTGGCTGAAAGATTAAACTGGCAGAAGGATTGGCAGAATCTATGCGGAATCACATTATATAATAGTAGTTTAAGATATCGTTTGCACTACAGCACTGATGTTAATTTTTAGCAACCATTTTTAACAATGTCTTCCGTTTTAATTTCCCTTACGAACATCTTATCATAACAAAATGGTATGTCTCTACTCGTTTCAGTTTACTACTCCATCGAAGTACTGTACCGCTAGAACTTACATGGTTAAAATAACGGAACGTTTAAGCTCTCCTCCGCAGAGCTTAACTTGTTAGCAAGTGAGGTCCGCCACGTATCGCAAAATCGATAAAAATAAAAATGATAAGGCTAAAAATGCTTCGACTGAAAGAAAGCTTTGCAGTGGAATGACATGCATTTATTTTCCAGTACTATAGAAAACTGGTTTACATTCGTAAGGCTACATTTATAAGGTTAAAAAAAACTTGCTGAGGGAGAGTTTCAGCGCGTGTGCGCTTGAATATTTTGGCACAAGCTGAGTGACAACAGCCCTTTTTAGCTATTGTTTGGGAATGGCCCGAAACGTGCTTCACTGTTTTCGCTACTCTCTCACTGCCTTCTTTTCAACTCACAGCCAAAATTTACTTTAAAAAGTTTTGCTCTTGCACGAGGCTGCTTTAAGTGCGGCCTATTTTTAAGAGCGAGGATGAGAGAAGCTCTTGGCGACGAAATTTCGAGTCATTTTTAACTTTTCGAAGATAGGCGAACTCTGGTGAGAATTGAGCGAGTGACGAGCTCTAGTGCATTGTCTCCTTAATGTACTCGATGCAGGTTTCAATTTGGTTTGGTCTGAACCATTGTCACTGGAATTTTTTATGCATTTTTTATTCATTCAACTGTCAAATCACAAGCATTTCAGAAACTAAATTGTAATTCAAAATTCCACACAAAGAGCAACGGGAAAGTTTTTCGTGCATTACGCTCTGCCCCAGGATGAGGTGCATGCTAGTATTCATAAAATACTAGTCTAGTTCGTAGAGAACTACGAGAAAACACTGAAAGAAAATCTTCAACGAAAGTGCGCATATTTTTGCACTAGTTATTATGGCCATGTGTAGCATGATAAGTAATAGAAACGATTAAACATATATTGCACAAGGCCTTATATTCAGATTTTCAAATAAATTGATAAAGATTTTTTAATTCAATTGCATAAAATGCAAAGTATCTCTCGAGAATAAGCTCCAACAGTTTCTAGATATGAATACCTAGAATTCTATGCCCTAACACCGATGCTATGCAAACTGAATTTAAATATTCATAGATTTAAAATAGAAAGGTAGCATGTTTTTTTTCAGTTATCCGGTGAAATGTACAGTACATGCAGTAGTTTGAGCAAATATTGTCTCAGGTCTTTGTCGTTGTCAGTTGGCAAATCTTTATGCATGAATATGCTAAGTGGGTATGATAGGAAGCTGAGGAGATCTCTACCAATTGACTGGATATTGTAAAGATTGATAGAGATCTAAGGTATGGTATTTTAAATTATTTTAATAAAACTTTTTTCTTCGCATTGAGTTCTAAATCTTCACTGATTTAACGACTCTTTTTATTGAAGAACGAGGAGTAAACTTGTTTTGTTTATATCATTTCTATTCGAAGCTCCACTGCCATACTGTTGCAAGGAATCAACTACGGTCCAAGCAACATTTTTAGTGGCAGAAATATATTACTTATTGCACAAATAATACTTTATCGCACAAAATCGATCGGATAAACAAATACGAGTATGTTATTTCGGAAAACTTGATGAGATTTACTATCGTTTAATAAAGAACGACAAGCAAAAATAAAGTTGATTTAACACGATTATAAGGGAAATTCAAAAACAGAGAAGCTTCAGGGTCAGAGCTTTGTTGAACGTTTTAACTAATTTCAAGAAGACTGAATTTAGTCTTGCAAATTACGACTCATTGCACATGACTTTTAGCTCATGAGTTAACTAATTATAAACATCATTCTATACGACAACACAATGCAATTTGGGAGTAAATTCAGCGATCTATACTATCAAATAGGATTTTACGAAAGTTAGACACGATAGAAAATGCTCGAACTCCTTCGTTGAACCATGACATTTCAGATTATTGTGAATATGTGAATTTTCTAAGGGGCCTAAAAACACTCGGACGAGGTTTTCCTTTCTTTGGGCAAAACAAGCGATGTAAAAGCTTCGTTGTGTGATTTATTCCAAGCAATTGTTGAATACTTTTGAAGCAAATTTTCGACCTTAAAAACACAGAGCAAAGGGAACACGGTTATTCCGTTAATGCTGTTTTTTCCCAAACAAATGGTGGAAATATTTTGGACTATTCAATGTGAGAGTTTACATTTGCAACTCATGGATTTTGAAGGTTTCTCGGGTTTAAGTGTTTATTGTTACGAGATAGCTGAAGCAGTTTAAGTTAAAAACAAATTGCAATCATTTATCAGAATACACCAGAATCATTGAAGTATAAATAGAATATGGTTATTGGGCCAGGTTTGTGAAGTCATATCCAGTTGTCTACACATAGAAGCATCTGAATTTGTACAAAGATCATGTGAAAAGTTGAAAAAGCTACTAACCAGTTATCAATCAGAACTAAAAATTTCTCCACTCTATTGTTTATTCGAGGGAAAAAATCGAGGAACAAAGATGAGGTGCCCGTTCACGTTCTCTGGCCACATGCATACATTGGCAAGAATCTTGCCACATAGAGAACACAGGTTTTTGTGTCCAATCTCGTTCAGCGATGAGAGTTAAGCCAAAGGAAAAGTGATTTTCGTTGTAATTTATTTGTTTTAATATTTCTAGCTTGAGAAACCTATGAAAAAATGTAAGTTTTATCCCATATAATAATTTTTATTTACTTTGGGACTTGATTGAATGGCACTAAAAATTACTGTGATATAATACAGCACAGGCTATTTGTGAAGACGAGTGATTATTTTCTTCAAATTATTCGATCTGCTCTTAAAGCTCCAACCAGTTCAACAATATTCAAGTCACTACATACTCAATATGTAGTGACATTTTATTCGGTCTTCCCTAGCTAGGAAGTTACATTTCTCTAGTTTTCTTTCAGCTTACAGGGATAGATGGATTTTGCTGCTGTTGTAGACGAAACAGACTTGAAACTTCTTGTAGGGAAACAATTAACTGAAATACCTGATTCTTTAAACTTATTTCTTCAAAAAACCTCTTAGGTCCGTGCAAAAGCATAAAATACAATAAGCAAAGACACATGCAAAATCTTCACGTCGTTCTTGGTACGTCGAAATTTTCAAACTTGTAGCGTGCAGATTCCATTTTTTCAGTATTGTGGCCAGAAACTCAGCGCCTGCTTTAACAAGTTTCAAGTCCTTCACTAGGTCATTAAGTTTGTGTTGGCTTGAAAAATGAGAATCTTTTTAGGAGAATCTGATGTTTTCTGCATCACAGTCGTTATCGTGATCCGACATATCGACATTGGATATTGACTGCTAATTTAGACGAAGAGTCAACGACTCTTCGATCATATGAAGAGTCAACGACTCTTCGATCATATGAAGAGTCAACGACTCTTCGATCATATGAAGAGTCAACGACTTGTCCTCGTCTCCTATCTGTCGACCAAAATATTGTTCGTATTCGGTGAAATATTTTGTACCACTTGAAATATGCATCGTATTTCACTTTTTGTGGGCCAACATGCCTACAAGCATAACAGTTAACTGATGGCTTGTAGTGACTTTAGATAATTTTAATAGTGTCAGAAACAAAAAACTGCTGAACGCAAAGTATGAAAATAACGGAATAAGAAAGATTATGATACATATTGAAGTTGTTCAGAACTGGAATTTCTTCTCCTCGTGACGCTGGGAACCAGGTAGACCGACGGACTGACAGCGTTAAACTGACTACTTCTTCAGACTTCCAGATCACCGCCGCGTGTCCCTACGAGCCTCTACATCACTTCACAAGAAGAATGGTACTCGTCGCTGAAAGCCTGATTACTAGTTTTAACATGTTAGTAGCACTGGGAATTGAAAAAAACAATGTACATATCATGTTACTCACTTGGACTGAAGCTTCTTTGCTTTATGATTGATCGCTTACTGCTGGAGTTTTTTAACACACTGATTTAGGGTCTGGCAAGATAAATACTAACTATGTAGTCTAAAAGGCAATGTTGATGTACTTGAAACTTTTCAAGAACATGTCTTTATGAAAATTTCTTGTTTAAAAAGTGGAAGTATTTCACCACTGTACGTAATTCGAGGTAAAATATCACAAAGAGAAATGAGACGGAATTGAATTGTAAATATAGTACTGTACCTAGTCCAGGAACTATTGCAGGCAATGGAACCTGAACGTAGACATGTGATTGTGTATACAAGGGGGAAGCACACCAACAAATTTTTAATTTAAAATACCTCCAAGAAAAAATGTTATTCAAATAATAACTGTATACAGGTGTATAATGACAAAATATACATAGAAAACAAAGAAAGCTTTGATATGAACGAATAAAAATACACTTACAATTTGGAAAGAAAAAGTATTCATAAAAACAAAACATCATACATAAAGATAATTTATTAGTTTATAGCATAACCATTATTCACTTCAAAACGTAACCAATCTCTTCTTATAGTTCTCAATGAATGATTTGTAAATTCTTGTTGGTATTTTATTCCATTCTTCTTCGCATATGTGATTAAGATCTGGGATGTTTGTTATAGCCTCGGAAGGATTTGAATTTTCAAATAAAAACTCAAATTCTTTATTGGGTTCAAGTCTGGAGACGGACTTGGCCATTCTAGTATATTGATATTATGTTCAGCTAGCCATTTCTTTTTAGATTTAGCTGTGTGCGTAAGGTCAACATCTTGTTGAAAGACTCAACCCTAATCAATTTCAAGCTTTTCAACGAGAATGAATTTTTTTTAATATATGAAATCATGCAGCGTTCATTCTATGACATATTACTGATATATTCCTAGTACTTTTTACCGAGCAACATCTCCAAGCTGCTGGTAGCTCAAAATTTCTCTGTTGGAATTGTGTCGGGCTTAAAATTGTGTTCGATTTGTTTCCTCCGTACATAATTTCCTAAATTTCGCCATATTGCTCAATTTTTACTTTCTCAGTCCACAAAAATTTAACTCAGAATGATTTTTTTCTTATCTTTCATGAACTAATTTCACCATTTCAGTAGCATTAAAGTTTCCGTACGTGAGCGCAACTTTAGATTGATCCTATAAATTTTACTGCTTATTGTTCGTCTTGTAACACTGATTCCTGGTGAAAGTAAACCTTCTTGCAACTGTACGAGTAGTTATTTGATTTTGTTTAACTTGGCTGAGTAATCTCCAGTTTGATCGGAGTGAAATATTGCATGGAATACTAGATCTTATTTGGTTGTCAACATTTTTTTGCACCTTGCAGTATACATACAAGCCATTGGTAGTAAATCGAATATTTTTTCTAACATTTTCCTTTGACCTTCCACAAAACCTTCATGACATGACCTTCTCTTCATAGTCTAACTATCATTTGTTTTTACAAATTTGTCAGTTATTACCATCTCCTGAATGATCCTTATTTAGATTATTATGGTGCCATTTGCTCCCCATTTACTGACCACATTGTTATCAGGTTTGATATTCATATAGTTTATTGTTCGAGTTATGGGAGTGTAATTTTGACCATTTTTTTGACACATCACACCTTTGCTTTTGACAGCATAATTAAGCTGCTGTCGTCTCAGATCTTTAAAGTTTAAAGTGAATGAGTTCTCTCAGACACAGCCAGCCACATAACACAAACTTTATTCGCAGACTTTTTTTGCAGCCGGTTTGGTTTCATAGTTCTCTTTAACAGCTGGTGGTTATAATTCGTACATTTGTAAAGAATTCCCTTGTCACCCTCCGGTTACCACTCTTTTTAAAAATGAACTTAGAATCTAGCAAGCATGGATTATATTGTAATTTGAAAACGATCAGAACTTACGAGTATGTTATAAACATGGTAGTACGAAACTTGTATATGATACACAGTTTAACAAGTAAACGTGTATTCCAAGATAAGACAATTGGTTGTTAAATCTGTATGAAGACTTAATATTCTATAACTGTTGAAAAAAAACAGGTAATTTGAGTCTAAATTGGGGTAGAATAATACCTTGGTTTTCAAATTTAATCTGTTCAAAAAGGATGTTTGAAAACCGAATTAATTTTTTTCATAAGAAATACGGTAAATTGTGTTAATCTGTTACAGACTCTCAGAAACCTAAGCATTATGAAGCATTTTAAATTGAATCATTACTTATTTATACCTGTAAAATAATTATTACAGGCATAAAGTAAGCAACAACATTTATAATTATAAAAAATGGTCTCAAAATGTTATCACCGACTGTTTTTCGTTTACCCGAATCAACAACACTCTTTTTACTTTTCCATTGTTTGTGATCTCTGCTTCGTTAGCACTGTCATTCCTCTTACAACGTTAGCTCAATTGATGATCTTTTTATTTTCTTGTAAGACCACACAATAGACCACCATCTCAAATCGCGTGGGAAGGCCAGACATGCGAACACCACTTTTATACTTTGCCTTGCGATCTTTTTTCACCTGTATAGCGCCTCTATCAACTCTTACATTTTGATTTGCAGCGTTGATTATCTTTTAGTGGCCCCATGTTAACGTGTATAATAACAATAATAGAGCACTAAAAGTAGGATGAAAAGCATGAACATTCTCAGCAGATTTTTGCAGGCGTGTGGAATGTGCGACAGGTGTGGGACGGCATTCATGTCATGTTTTATCAAGCTTGCCGTCGCCATAAATGGCAGGAGAGCTGGGCTCATCAGTAGGGCCATTTTTATGTTTCACATTACGACAACAGACTCTGGAAACCGAGTTTATCCTCGAAGACCGAAATATTTTTACTCAAACAATGCGTACGAGAATTATAATTACAACAGTTATAATTACTCGAGATAGGGGTCGTTCGAGAATAGAAGTACCCATTTCTTGCAAATTTTGTAATTCAACCTTTGTGTTATATTTGAATAAAACAGAATTTGCATTTGTGTGTTTCAATTCTACACCGATGTGACGCCGTGTTTATTCTAAATTGTGTTATACTTCTTACTTCTGTTCCTTTTCTTTCGCTTCGGAAAAGTTTTGAACTATTATGTGTGTGTAGCGATACGTATTATATAGGTGGTTTATAATGACATGTCTAATTTATTTATTAGTGATTGATTTAATGCCTATAAAAAAGGTAATGTTTATCTGCCTACTTCTAATTGCATGATGATTCATTGTTGATGAGTTCTTTTCTCTCTCATGATATACGTAATCTTGGTTTCAACGCATGATTTTGCTTCATGCTGTCCTACCATCATATTTCAATTAATACTTGTAACTAACACAATTTAATTAACCTGTTAAGCGTTATTTACATCATATGATGTTTGTACGAGTTGCATTCTACCAGCAACTTACACCATATGATGTAGTTGCGCTACGGTATCTCAGCGGCGTTAACATCATATGATGTTATAATGTTTATTAGTTCAATTAGCGTTGTTATTACTGTCATATTACAATTGTAATATGCCAATAGTATTATTAATGTCGAGTGAGCGGTGACCGTTAACAGGTTAAATGCAATAAACATACGCTATAGCACTAGAGGGGCTCTAATCCTCTGAATACATGATATGTGAAAAGGTGCTCCCAGTACTTCTTTTCAATGGCAAGATGAGGGTAATGATATACACAAAAGATTTAATACATGTTATTCTAACTTCACGAGATGGGAAATATGATTCCTCTACCACATTTTGCCATATGAACCACACATGATATTCTATTAAATAGTACATTATTACATATTAATCACATACTTATACTTGATGGTTGAGTAATTAAATGTGCACACGGAACAATTTAGTTAAATTAATGGCATTCAAATCCAATTACAAAATTTACCCCGTCGCTAACCTCGATCACATAGAAAATAATGATATTAAACTTGCTCTTACCCTGGAGATTCACTGTTGATGATGGCTACAATGTTTAACACTCACGATAAAACACCTTAAAGATGCCGTTAATTTTCCCTCTTATCACGGTACCCATAATTTCCCCTATACCCAAGACCTAAATGCTGCTCTCCGTCCCAACAGTCTACAACGTCGCCGAGATCTAGTTTCCAAGTCCTCGCTTCTCTCGCTTCATGACCTTCTTATACAAGTTTAATTTTTTTCTTTTGTTATTCATTTCTAATTTCTGTCGTAGAGTCTCAAGCTCCATAACTCAACCGCTCTGTTGTGCTTATCGTCTTCTAGAGCTCAGCATATTTCTCGGGCCCTTCTGACCGTCTGAGTGTTTGTTTACGCAGTTGTACCGACGGCGTCCTGTAGTCCCACACCTCCAACTTAGCTGTCAATACATACACTTTGTCGATACATATGTCGATACATACATTTTACACATCGCCCTGAAATATGAAAACCTATGCATATATCATAAATCTCACGTCATGTGAAATGAATTCTGTGTAGCCAAGGAGGCATGAATATCATATAAAATATGCTTGTTTTTCTCCTTAAACTCACGTTACCTTCTCATATTGATTTTAATGCTTCAAATACCGAATTGAAAAAATCTACTCCTAATATGATAGTTGTTACAACATTTTCCTTTTTTGTTACACTAACTATTGTTCGCTACAAAACTATCGCACAGCTACGCTGACATTCACGACAGTTTTAAATCAAATTGAATACAGTCCTAGAGTGGCGCTTCTGTTGAGAGGCACAGAAAATTAATGGCCTGATTATAACGAATTAAATTCATGCTTTCACGGTGCAGGAGGCGCGTTGTGGGTACGTGGTGCTCATCATGGCCAGCTATTGGATGACGGAGGCGCTGCCGCTCGCTGTCACTTCCCTCATTCCCCTCGTCGGCTTCCCTCTTCTCGGCGTCCTGTCTACAGGGGAACTATGCCAAGTTTACATGACGGTTCGTTTTCACGGCACAATTTAGGCGGAATTAATTTTTTCCTGCTCATTATGGGGTTGTAATATTGACTTTTGAAGCTTTCCTTGAATTACAAGTTTAATAATATTTTTCCAAGTTCATTGTTCTTCAAATTACTCAAATTTCCATTCCAGGAGACCAACATGATGTTCTTGGGAGGACTAACAATGGCCGTGGCAGTTGAGCATAGCAACCTACACCTCAGGGTCGCTTTGTGGGTCCTTCTTCACGTGGGTGCGTAGATAAACTCAAAGCCTAATATTATTTGAAACCTCTTAATTTCTCTTTTTACGAGATATACCAATTTATCCTTATACACGCTCAGTTTCTCGAACTTTAATACTCGAACTTTAATATATCATAAATACGCTTCCACCTAAAGTTGTTCTTCAGTTTGAACAACGTGACGTGTATAGGTGCAAACTCATGCATGGTAGTGAGACCGTACATAATCTCTTTTCATGAAACACATGAGTTTTAATTGTTCCAGGATGAGGATCCTTATCTTTAAAATTTTTAATACTGTATCAAAAACTTGCTCAATTTTTTTCGGTAAGGAATTGATAAAGCAATAATTGGAAAATCAGAATTTTTTGTGAAAATTTACTGACACAAAGCAGCTCCAAGATTCAGCTAAAATTTATTCATGGCGCTCTAAGAGAGTGCAATTACGTGAACTTAGATACAAACATTGAGAAAGTAAAATCCTCCATAGTTATGAAAACTTCAAAGATTTTTTCCTCTGATATGAGTTTCTATTTTCTGTAAAATATGGGATGGGATTGAATTATTTGTGTGCATCCAAAATTAATGTTACTGCATAGGATAACGAATTAAGTACGGTTTATGTATTTTGTAACAAAATTAAGAATTAATGAATCCACAGTCTACCGATTATTTTCGCTTCCTTTACCACAAACTGATGATAGAATGACTTAGTTGTTGTCTGTAAAACGTAAGGCAAAGACCTAACCGAGGAACTTTTTTATTAATTTAAGTATGCTAGTATTTCCCAGTTAAGTGAATAAGTTCAGCTCTTGGCTTTTTCTATGTACGACAATCTAACTAATTTTGGACGAAAATATGTAGATTCTATATAATGTAGGAAGTAGAGAAAACGTTCAGCTTTTCAGCACACGACATTCTGCAGTGCGTAACAAACTCGAAATACATCGTCGAAGAGTCGACCGATTAGAATTAGCCCACTGAAGAGCGTGAGATAGACTTCGTACTCGTTCGGTGTTGCAGCAGCACGAACGGTTCGGTCACACATGAGACAACACTACATAAACAGCTACGCTCCAGTCTACTGGCTAGCTAGATCCTCATACCGTATGAGCTCACGACAAAGATAGGTGGCAGAATTTCGCCTGCAGGACCACTATGTCTTGCTTGTGGGCAGGTCAGATACCATCACACACTCGGCAACCGTAGTGACTGCCGTGATCACGGACTTCCATCTGCAAACCCTTTATGTTTCGTGCGCAACTACCAAACACCCAAGTTTGGAAGTGTCTCGTCACATGGGCTACACTCACCTTCAGTCAATGAGGGACAATTGGCAATGTCCCATTAGGCTCGTTTATTTCTTTTCGTCCCAGACACATTTTGAGACGACTCTTAGAAAATTTTTGTTATCACAAAAACGTATTCAATTTAACTCGGATTTGAAAGATGTCATGCGGTTGGAATGCATACGTATATGTAGATCACGAAATGCAATTGCCTGGTAACATATATGCTTGAAATTCATTTCTGAAGCATCATCTTGAACGCACTTTAAGGTAGATTTGCAGAACCAACTTTGCAATGCACTTCATTGATTTACTTCAGTATGAGCTATACTAATATTCTACTGATTCTAAACGAGAATTGTGTCTCATGCTCCTCTGCTGCAGGTGAAAGTCCCAGACGACTAATGGCAGGATTCATGCTGACGTCCATGTTCCTGTCGATGTGGATATCAAACACAGCAGCCACTGCCATGATGCTGCCCATCGTCGAGGCTATCTTGAGGGAACTGTACGCTTCGGTGTGTTCGAAAATAATTTTATCATATGACAGATCTTAAGAACAGTAATCAAAGAATCGTCAAGTGTATCAATTATGCATTACCTGACTGTGACATTTCTCAAGTAAGCAGTCTGTTGCTTCTTCGTCCAGATGCCATTGAAAAATCCCTGCACACTAAATTAAGCTACATATATTTAAGTCCCAGCAACCGTAAAATGAATTCGATAGTTAAAAGTCATGTAAATTTTACGCTCTAATATTTAGTGCTTAAATATTTCTTCCACGAATCGTCGGTGATCGCAATTTTTTGCAAATTATTAAAATTTTCGTAAACGATTCATAACATAAAAAGTGACTGTATCAACAGACTGGGAAGACAGCGGATGTGCAAGAGGAAAAAAACGTGGAGACGATCAGTAACACAGGGTACGTGCGAACGGATATTCTATTTTTTCGGTCACCTATTTATATTACTATTGAATGATTACTTCTGCTTCACTGCTGATAGCTATTCGGAACAAGCTGAACACATGTGATCCGCAATATCAACGAATGATAAGGCATGATATTTTTGATAGATTATATTACTTATACTCACTTGCTCATTTGAGTGATTTTAATATATGAACATTTTCAAGTTGTTGATATTTTCTATTTCTAATCAATGGCTATGAGACTCTAAAATTGTTAGCAAACATGCTAAAATTGAATGCTTTAATACGAGTACTGGGTACCTAACAGGCCGAAAAGTGAATCATTGAGAGAATCTATGGTCTCGAAATCGACGGAGCAAACAGAAGTTACTCCTGCAGTCCTGAGTATCGGTGAAGAAGACGCAGAGGAAGATGAACTGACTAAGACGGGCCAGCAAATGAGGAAGGCTCTGCTCCTGGCGGTGGCGTACTCAGCTAACATCGGGGGCACTGGAGTCGTTACGGGCACGACACCAAACCTCATCCTTATGGAGAGCCTTCATGAGTAAAATCTGGCTAGAGTTCAGAGATATCCTACAGATAATGATACCTTGTATTATTGCCGGAGTCTGATTCCCTAAAAAAAGTTTGATAAAGTGAAGCTTTAGACCTTTCGGGAGCACACAAGACAGATCCACTATCATTTATGTATGTACGTGAAAAGTAATGCCCCTTACCGCTCACTCTTATTTATTTTATTCTCGAGGATGATTCCTTCTAATCACTCAGTAGGAGATCAAAATTCTTGCAGAGACAAATCGTTGCATGTGAAGCTACAGGCTATGATACTTTTTCTATGCGTGAATTTGTGTCCCTTTTCTGTCCATCTTTAACGTTTTAAGGATTCACTACTCTATATATTCGGTATCGATTGCTCGTTCAATGTAAAAGCATTTTACTCACCAGACCTGAATTTTAGCATTTCATGTGTATGAATTGTTCATTACCAACAGAAGAGAAGGTTTCTCTGTTTTCTTGCTTTCTTAATCTTATTATTCTATACATTACGAGTTTGAGCGTCTATGCTTCTGGCATTCGTTGAAAAACTATAGCTTAACCATGCATACGGCAATCGTTCACTCATACAAATGGATATTGTTGACCATAAATTGTCTCTGATACAACACGGGAACAAGCCCATAACAGGTAAAATTTATTAATACTGTTCTGAATTTGAATATCAGTTTGAAAGTGCAAGTGTTTGTGAATAAGAGCTTGCAAAAATGTAAGCTCTTTATCAGAATTACATATACATGATTAGAAAGTTTATCAAATACATACGTATAAAGTAAATGCATGATCGATCATCAGAAACCTTAATGATTGTTTGTTTTAGTATTTCCTAAACCGTTTTTTTATTTTTATTCCAGGTTCGGCGAGACTGGATTGACGTTTGCATCGTGGATGGGTTACAATATTCCTGGCATGCTAATTTGCGTGGCCATAGCATGGGGGTGGTTGCAGATCATGTTCATTGGTTGCACGTATGGTTCTTTCAATTTATTTGATTATCCTAGCGTTTACACTAGAAAACAATGGATAGAACTGAATAGTTAAAATCGAATGTAAATCATTACAATGTTTGCTTCAAATTTTTATCCGCAAGATATTTCCATGTTATCATCAGGACGACATGTCACGTCGTGTCATCTTGTTAGGCATACTTTGATTTTTTATTGCTCTGAGTTTTATAAGTTAAAGCGTCAGCGCTCTTGTAAGCGCAATTACCTTACAATTTACAAATGCAATATACTGATGAATGTGAAACACAATTGTTGTGCAACTCTCAGTGTGTCATTGATTTATTCCTCTTCATTCACATCTTTATGAAGTTTCTATATGCTCGTACTATTAGAGTTATCAAGGTTCAGGCCCATCCTCGATACGTTTAAATTAACTGCTATTCATTTTTCTTTTTATATCGTCTTCATTTTTGTTGGAAGCTGTTGTTTCTGTTAAGATTTGTTTAATTTCTCGAAATTACTTATGAAGATTTAATCTAGACAAGAGTGTGTGAGGTCAGAACTATCAAAAGTGCCCTTTAGGTCAGATATTCATACTCAGATCAGATGTATGAATTGAGTGTTCCCGGTCCAGGAGTTTGTGTATAAAAGTAGAACTGAGGCTATGAAGAATCAGGTATTGATGACCATGAGCAGCTGTACTCTCAAATAAATATTTACATACGAGCCAGTCACGTAGTAAGACCATGCATACTCGGAGAGGTGTGACAGTGAACCAGAATTGTGTTTGGCCATCACGTCTCCTTACAAAATTGCTATAAAATTCTTTATTTAATTTTTGCTGCTTTCTTTCTGAGACGCGTCACTACATCTTATTTAAAAGTTCACTTAGTGAGTCAAAAGAAGAATGTGAGTGCTTCTTCGATTTTATTGGTTCATTGATGTCTCTCGCAGTACATTTTTCACATTAATTTTAGCTGAAGTATTTTTTCAGACGAGGAGCGATTGAAGCATCTTCCCTAGAGCAACGCCGAGCTGTTAGATGTATTCTGAAGGCAAAATACATCAAACTCGGAGACATTACCTTCCACGAGAGTGTGGTGGTTACTCTCTTCTTCTGCCTCGTACTCATGTGGCTCTTCAGATCCCCGGAGTTTGTGCCAGGTTGGGCTCACTGGTTCGTTTTGGCGTACGGAAAAATGTGAGTGCAAGAGTTATTCAAATTGAGAATATAGGAAAAAATAAAAACTTAGTCATCAATTCGCAGTTAGCTGTTCGTCATGTTTAGTGCTAAAAATAAATATGATTTCGGAGAGAGACAGTTTGCATTTAGAAGTAAACGAGATGGAAGGTTCGGGTATTTCTGCTACGAGGAATGTAAATAGATTACAATCAAGTAGAAACTCTAGTCTTTTTTGACTGTTCCCTTTGCATTGTTGTGTCAGTATTTTGTATACTGTGTCTTGATTTCACATGATTCTAATAATTACTGTATATGCTCACAATACATTTTTGAATATAAAATTTCTGAAGTATGTTCAGCTGCATCATTTAATACATCATTGAACACATTGTTGGAGGGGGGGGGAGGTTATAGAGTTTTAAGTTAGAGCCATCAGACTTCGTTTGGCTGAGAATATTATACGAAATTTTCCTTACGACCATCACTTTGAGCTTCCATTTAATTTCTTCCTCCGCGTTCACGAAGAGAACATTCCAATTCGCTGAGGTGATTTCGATAAAATTCCTTCTGAATCCGATCCTTCTGATTCAAGAGTAACAAAGTTTTCTCCTTAAAATAATAAACGACAAAAGGTAAGCCCTATGTAAGTATTTTGGTACCTCATTTGTGAGTTTAAAATATAAATCTTTTCATGAACTTCAGAAACGTTCAGCTGGTACAGAACTCATTGATCAGTGTTGATTCTCAATTTATTTGGTACAAATTATTTCTTTAAAAGCCTGTATTTTCGTTTTATTATGTGTGATGGAAATGAATAAGCAACCAAACGTTAGCACTTACCAGAAAGTTCTTTCTTCACTTACCAGAAAGCACCAGAAAGTTCTTTGTTTCAGTACTCGTTTTTCTTTTATTTGAAAATTGTTAGAATCGATTCCATTAGGGATTTTCTTTTATTAACTTCTGGACAAGAAGGTGTGTCGAAGTCAACTTGTGAATGCTGGAAAAAGCCTCATTCAAGCTCAGCCTGTGTGAGTTAAAACTTCTATTGATCATCTAGAAAATTTGAAATAGTAATAAGTTTGAAACTTTTTATCCAAGTCCTAAAAATTTTGAATGTTGGAGTAGGTAGAAATTAAAATTTGAACTGCTATGACATAGAAAGCTACCTGTTTTTTTAGCTTCCCTTTTTCATATGACTAAACGGGGAAAATTTCAAATATTTTTATTGTTGATCGGTTTTCACTTACTCATGCAGTAATTAGGGCCAGAAAATAAAAACAAGATGGCGATGTAAAGAAGTGTAGACCCTTGATTTCTATTTTAATATATATTTTTGTCAGAATATTTCCTTAATTTCCAATTCAATCGAAAAGTTTTCAATAGAAAGTGTTAATTGAGGGCAGTTTTACCCTTCAGAGAATTAGAAGATTGGGAAAGTGTAATAGTCTTGCAAGTTTTTATAGATGCACCTCTAGTTCTTCTGGTGCGCATATGAATGAAATATTCGTACAGAAAATTTTGAGAAATTTTTTCTTCTTAGGAGCTTAATTCCAAACATGTGTCTCTCTGAAAACATTCAGGTAATTCACTCAGGCTTGCATTTCTTCAAATATAGCTGACACAAAATGAAGGGTGAACGTCCATACATTAGTAAGGTAAAACCAGGAGTTTATTTGGTAAAACAGACATTATGAATAATTTTACCGTCGTTTTGGATTCAATATTGAAGCCACGTGATAGCCAATCACTGACTCATAAGATCAAAATAAAGCTCTTGAGAGAAACTGGTAGTTCACGTCCCAAGGGGAGAAAGATCTCAACGCTCCCTCTGCAAACTTCAAATGATATTAAAAACTCAAGTCGAAGCATGCGATAAAATTCTTTCAGGAGTACCAGGAAACAGTTCCAAATTTAATTTCCAAGGCCGAAAATGAGAGGGGCGTTCATGGAAGACGTAATTACAGCAGCATTTAAAAATTGCGGTGGACAATTTTTTTTAAGGGCACAAAGAAATAGCCGACACATTGCAGAATCTTCTCGGAAGCACTCAGCCACTCGTGCCTTGGAGATATGAAAAATCGTTTTCAGTGGCTCACGAAGTCCAAAATGACTGCCTTTGAATGTGAAGGAAGAGTAAAGTAGTAATGGGACAATGCAAACATTGTTTCAGGTGGCATGACGGGTTTAGAATAACACAATATTGCCCTGATCATGTTGAAAAAAAGCCAGAATCAGCAAGGAAGTTTGTACATTCTTACTGCTTGACAAAGTTGTTCTTTCTGTTAACTCTGTGTTCAAAATCTTTAGTCACGTTTCAAGATTATGGTGCTCCTTTCTAAGAAAGCATGTTGAGAAAGGATAGTAACAAATTTTGAACATATTAGCGCTTCTGAGTTCTTCAGTATTGAAGGATTTGGAAATTCGATTTATTCTGGAGAGTAAAGTTATGTTCGCTCTCAGTTGAATTGGAGTTTGTTAAATATTTCTTGAGTCATTGGTCGAGATAATATTGCATCACAAACTGAAGATGATACATACAATCACATTATCTCTAGATTTCTTAGATTTACCTTCTCCACAGGATTTGGTGGATTAGCTCATAATTATACATAATACTGAGAATTCTGAGAAGAAAAACTACTCAAATGCTATTTTTCATCAAGTAATTTCAATCGTTCATAATTCAACGCAACAATTGAAAAATTAATTTACAACCCATGTTACATGTGCACTGAATAGCTGGAAACATTTATGAATGTGACAACTGTTGTGTATTTCAAATTTTTATTTTCTGTTCACAAAAGAACCTTGCATGGCTCTGAGCTTCATACTAACTGAAGTCCTTTGTGTAATGTTATTTGTTTAAACTTTATTTTCATGTTTCTTCTGGCAGGACCTCATACATATACTTATGAACGTTCTTTAGTTCCGCCCCTCGAACTAATTGTGCTTTTGCGTTCTATTATAAATTTTGCTTTTGCTGCACAGAGAAGACTACAAACTCTAAAGACTGTTTCATTTTTTTTAATTTAGGTGGGCAACTTTAGTCAAAAAGATTCTCAATATCTTGCCTGTAATTAAAGCTTTGTAACACGATAGGATTCTTCAAAAGATGATATTTCATTATTGCATACACAATTTTAAGAAGATGAATTCCAAATTTACGAAGTTGAAAATTTGTAGAGATTGTTGCTGACATCTAGCAGTTCAATGTCAAGTGCACGCACATTTTCGTGACGAGGATATTTTTTTTGTGAGGGAATATTAGCGGGTGAGAAGCTGTGAGTATGTGAGTCGAAAATTACTGATGACTTCGTCCCGTGCGATTGAAAAACTTATCTAGTTTCTAATTAGGGAATGTCTCATTCACCTAATTAGAGATTGCGTCATTCATCTAATTATGGATTGCGTCATTCATCTAATTATGGATTGCCTCATTCGCTGACCTCAGAAGGTTCTCAGCAACATACTAGTATCGTATTTTCTAAGTTTTGCTTAGATTGGGAGGACTGTCAATTTCATTTGTAGGGAGGACTGTCAATTTCAATAAACAATACATGATATTTCTAAAAAAGTTTTCTTTGAATCTTGAGAATATAGTTATGAACTATATTAACTAGGACTTATCCGCTGCTTAAAAATAAATTACATGAGTTACAGTAATAATGCCATATTTAACAGCGTCCCCGCAGCTGCAGGTAATATTGACGTTCTTTTTCTAAGTCTCTTGAAAAATAAACTTGGCGGTGAATAATTTTGCGGGATTTGACATAATTTTAAATTTTAATTCATAACAAAATGTAACTGAAATTACTTGAAAAAGCTAACGGAGGGAACTGAAACGGTGCGTGAAAGGAGGCCTCAAATTTTGACTTAAGAATAAAAGTTGCCGAGTTCTGACTTCACAAGTCAAGCAGACTCAGTGCTCTCTCAGATGAGACATCAAGTCGGCAGAAAGCTGTACGAGTCTTTCCTAAAGCACCCTATCTTGCTGGAAATACGCGCCATTCTCGTTTGATAGGAAAATACGAGCCAGAGAGCACTCTAAGCTCACAGCATTTGCGGAGATTTTAATATTAGGCAACGCTGTAGTGAACCATTCTAAACAAAGCGGCTCCCCTGGCGCGAGAAGAATATGTAAATATACGCGGTTCATTTTATGAAGAATTTCAGAAGCTTGAGCTAAGGTGTGCTTGTCTATTGAGTACGATTAGGAAAAGTCAGACTCACATTTACGCAGCTACTGTAATAAAGACACACTTCTTTGCCTTTCAACTGCTCACTCGATTCTTTGATTGAAGCATGACTGTACTGGCTACCTGTATCTTCCCAATTACGAATATAAAATTCGAAACACTGGTAAATGCCTATTTAGTAAATTTTGGGTTACCTGTATTCAATAAAACCAATTGTAGATTTACATTACTTATTTTGAAAATGAAAAAATAAGTCGATCATAGCTTTGTCCGTAAAAACCTTCGTTAACAATGTGCAAAGGCACAAAATTGTAGTCAGTGCCATGATCTCATTCATTCAAGAGCTTAGTAGTTCAAAAGTTTGATGTTTAGTCTCAGAATAATAAGGAACCATGACTCTGTCACAGAAGTGAGGAGTCTCCGTACTTAGCACCACATCTCACCGAATGTTCAGCATCAGTACGACGGAAACACTCATATTATTTACATTGTTGATTTAATATGCACTTGCTTTTTCAGTCAATTTACGTATGTAATGTTGAATTGAATGTTTCCATATGTCTCTTCGTTCAACAAAATGTAGCCAACGAACTCATAATCTTGAAAAAGACCATACAGGGTCTAATACAGGGTGCTGAACTTATGTTGCTGCACCCTGTATTATATGTACAATGAGTTAAGCCGAATTTTATGATAAAAATTGAAATTGGATTTCCAATTCAAATATCAGTGGGGTATGATGCGAAGACTCAACAAAAAAGACGAGTGCTTCTCATGCGTGTTTTACGTTGGATTAATTAACTTTAACCTTATTCTCAGAGCTGTAGAAGATGCCACCGCTGTGATGCTTATCATCGTCCTTGTCTTCATCATACCTAAGGAGCTCAACTTCTGGTGCTTCAGACATCCGGAAGGTAAAGTTTATGGAAATAAATATTTTCTTCAAACAAAGAACAGCACAATTCTTGGTAGAAATTAACCGTAGACATAACAAGGAGATTACTGCACATTCCCTGCTCAAAACTGGCCGGAAACATTGTAATCAAGTCCACATTCCTCTGTAATAGTGTACTTGTTTAGAATTCAAGAATTCTGTAGTTAAATACGGTCTGAATGTCCAAACGTCCTTGTGAGGAATCAGTGTTATGGATTAGTCAAATGTTCTATAAAAAATTTTCATTTTCATAGCGTTCTCTAAAAAAATTCTAACTTAAAAAACAATTAAAAACATACTAACGCATCTATCATAAGTTGGGGAACCCATTGCTGATGAATATTATGAGCTTTATGTGAGTGATTCTGCAATGATGTTTACTCAATAAAGAGTTTATTCATGGAGAAAATCAATAAACATACATACATCCAGCATACGCTAAGCAATCAACATTTATCATGAATGCATACATGTTTGAACATGTATACATTCCATTCCTGTAATGTGCGCATGCACCTGAATCGAACAAATTAATTAGAACGGCAAAAGTTTTACTCTAATGTTTCAATGAGCCCCTGTACTATTATGAATATCCATCCCATTTTACACTGATAGTTTTTCTTGACGATAGATTTATTTATATTGTCCAATAGTTATTTCTTTTTTCACTCGGACTGCAGGATAAAGTAAGTTGAAATGCGTGGCTCCATTGAGTTCGAAAAATAGCAAGTTCTTGGAGCTCGAATTGCAAGAGCTTCGGTCACCAGAACACCTGAATTGCTGCTACGTTTTTCGAGATCCACCGTATCAAGGACCATGGCAGAATTTGAGAAACAGGTCAAAATGTCCAGCGAGAAGAAAAATTCTGGCAGGCTTTTGAAGCACACTGAAAGTGACCGATAAGTGCTGAAACACATTGTGTTATCTTGAATTATGTTCTCTGAGTCACTCATCCCAATATTGCAACTCTTATCCCGTCATATCTGCAAACGTGAAATATTTAATTGCAATTTCTGCGCTTACCTCTGTGCGAACGATATCTCACTGTCTTTACGCCAACAGTCAATATTCAATACAAAACACTCATTTTACGGTCACCGAATCTTAGTCATTTGCTCCCACTTCAGAAGAGCACTGAGAAAGTTCTTTTAATTTTGTATTGGCATCGCATTTCAATTTAGCTGGTGAACTTGAATTAATACTGTAAAAATTATCATTCTTATCACATTCATTTTTTAACATTTTTTGAGAATCAATGAAGCCCTGCTTATATGTTTATTGGCTACAGTCAGCCACATTGAGTTCAATTTTATAACGCTAGAACTGTTAATTTCCCTATGCTGAGATCAGCAATGTAGATATGGTCCCATAGATGGACGTTGGTTTAACGCTATCGAAGATGTTTACGAATCTCAAAATAAACCTGAAAATAACAGCGATGCTCTTATATTGAGAGAGAAAATCATCACTTCGTCAGGAAACGGTAAACTTTCCGAAATAAAATGAAATGTGGAGAGAACTCTAACACACCAGATAGAGAGGCGTGAGGTGTTTCAAGAATAAAATAAACTAAACACTTGTTTAAACCAGCCACTGTTTGGCTCAATAGGATAGGATCAAATAATATGAGTGGCAGAGCTGGTCTCCTGATTAGAGTAAAGAAATATCTGGGAAAAGTTTAGAATTCAGATTGGAAACCGGCAGCCATAAAATTCAGCAGATTTCGAGCAAGCAAGTGTTGAAAAACACAAAAAATCTCAACTTCTTTTGTCACTGTACGACTACAAATGACGTAAATTAGCGTATTTAGCGAACAAAAGACAGGTCCTTATTTGAATGTTTTAGGCTACTTTCAATGAACTTTTTTCTCCCATTCTCCCTAAAGAAAGACACGATAAATGTCTTCACGTAGGTGCAAACTATTTGAAAACTAGATTAAAATTCAAGTTTTTCGTAAACATGATGTTAGAAAACTTGTCTTTGTTGTTGATTTCAAGCTGTATTTACTTACAAACAGGTTTCGTCTAAAAAATTAATGGATTCAGAGAGAGAATTGGGCGAACTAGTGAGCTGACGTCGATGAGTGTGGTATGACCGAATGACGAGTAAACGCACGAGTATACTAATTAAGCGTTCAAGGATTGGCGATTCATTAGACATGAAAATCGGTCGAAGAAAAAGGCATTAGCAGCAGGGAAACATTTTAAGGACGTCTTGTCGCTTAGCAACAGGAAAAACAGAGTAAGAAACAGGTTGTCAGGTGATTATTTTACTAGAGCACTAAAGGAAGGACCTTAGATGGAAGTAGCGAAAACCCAATTGTTCCAAAAGCTGATTGTGATTTGCAATTATTTATTTGAAAATTAAATCAAAAAGTAATTAAAAACTATCAAAAACAAGGAGTTTACACATGTACATAGATGGTTATAAATGTTATTGTAGGTTCAGAAATCAGAATAAAAGCGTAAAGGGTAAACAAATTGTTATAAGGCATTAAAGTGTCGACGTGGCTTCAAGATAAAAACAAAATTGATGAGCAGCTTCCCATGAGTGATGAAGTTAAAAGTGACTTCAAATTTTGTTCGTAAGCGACAAAAATTTAAATGGATGGATGAGGCTAGAAGGGCGTTGGATGACTGATGTGTGTCTGGGTTTTACAAGGATGTGCTGCACCAACCGCAGAGATAAGAAAAACGGAGATAGCAAACACACACGAATTCATTAATGCAATTTCTTGCTTACCAGTTTCAGCATACTAGGATTCTTTTTCAACAACTTTTCACTTTGTATTTTTTTTGACAATTACTTAATGGCCAACAGATACTGCTCCAGTGGTGGCAAATGAGGGATGCCTCACGTGGAAGGTGGTGCAGGAGAAGGTGCCGTGGGGAGTCGTTCTGTTACTAGGAGGAGGGTTTGCCATCGCTGAAGCAGCAGACGTCTCTGGACTCTCAATTTGGCTGGGAAAACAACTCACCGCACTGGCGGTCTTACCGATTGTTTTGATACAGTTTTTAGTGTGTCTCATGACCGCCATGGTCACGGAAGTGGCTTCTAACACCGCAACTGCTTCCATACTGATGCCAATACTCAAAGAAATGGTGAGATTTTGACTTGGTCAACAAAAAGATAAGTAAAATCAAATGTAATGCCAGTAACATGTATCAAATCTATAAAATTTTGTTTCGAAGAAAATGAATTTTGAAGGCGATGGAGGAGAAATAGAAAACATTCCTTACAATTCTAGTTTGACTATTCATGGGCCATGATAAATATTGGTTCTATTATACAGCACGGTACAATTAAACAAGTATATTTCACAGATTTGGCCATCAATTTATGGAGAGCTCTTAATGAAAGTAACTCATTAATATTTTCTCCCATTTCTACAAGTTATAGTTTTTCTGAAGCCTACTACAAATATGAACTTTATTCTCGCAATTTTTAAGTTATCTGAAAAATTAATCATATTGATCCTTTGCTAATGGTCAAAACACGGATTTTTAGATACTTCTCTGATATCATCTTCATTATTCAATTTTCATTTATATTGTTAACATTCTGCCTCAGCAAATTTAGCAAAAAATCTCGTGGCATTCATATTCTAGATCTTGATTTCCTTTACCAGAGTTTGGGAATTAAAGTGAACCCATTGTACCTGATGTTGCCTGCCACCGTATGCTGTTCGTACGCCTTCATGTTGCCAGTTGCCACGCCTCCAAATGCCATCATCTTCTCTGCTGCAAAAATGAAGACCATTGAGATGGTTCGTGACACCAAATTGAGTTAAATAGCGGCTTGAACATGAAGATTTTATGCAAATATTCCATTGTACATTGTAATGGACTGATCGCCGTTGTTAATTCCAAAATTAGCATTTGACTGTTTTTGACATGAAACGTTATTACTTTGCCATGTGAAATGACATATTTCTCTCAGAACATGCTCTTATGCATCCTCTTAATGGATAACGTACCTTCTAGGCTGACTGTGGTGTTAGGGCTATGATTCAAGTTCATAAACCATGTAGCTAATTTCTATACTAGCTTTCAAGTCACACATTGACCGTAAAAGTATTATAATAATTGTACAATATGATGTACTTGAAATGGAGCCTGGATATTGCAAGCCTCACTCATGAAAGTTTCCAAATGCAAGCTATATCTTTAAACTACATATTTTATACACAATATGCACATTCATGCTCTGGTCTACAAATGAATAATTTCTGCCTTCTATATCTCTAACTTTTTTAGCTTATAATCAAAAAGATAATCCTATTTCACAGCAGTATAAACGTATTTTAATTCTGAACCTCCATGTTGAGCTTAACGTGTACAGCGCTCTGTTCAGTATGGTATTAGAAAGCTCACAATTTGTTCCTGTTGGATTCTTTCTATTACAAGAGTGAACTCAGAATGGGATAATCACTGTCTTTTAGAAGCTTGAGCCAGTGTAAGCTTATAGTCTCTGTTTTGCCTTTTTTATCTTATTATAGCAGTTACACATGTATTGCAAGACCATTCGAGTAGAAAATAATCAGACAGGAATTTTAGAATTGGGTATTTACTAGAACACGTTCTCGAGATCAGTCCCAATTAGAGTGAGTGCTTTGTAAGTGGCAGTTGGAGAGTTGAAGTCTGATGCAGGATTTTCGCTATTAAATTATTTGGATTTTTTGCGTAGAAGTAGTAGTTCCATATCAATTCACAAATCCCTCTCGACAAAAGAAATTGACATCGTAATAGTGCTTAATTAGTTTGAGGATTTTCCTTAGACGACTTATGAAAGTAATTTGAACAATGTGACTAAAAAATACTAGTGATGCGAGCAGCAACTAACAAAAATGAATTGAAGATAATTCCTGCATATTATGATAGACCGTATAACATTTGTTTTGAATCAATTCATGTTATTGAATTGCAGTCATTTGTACAGAAATGTATCATGATAAATGTGAATAAAAGTTATGAAAAACGAATATGAGTACCATGGAATATCATAAAAGGTGCTATGCATCAGTATTATAGAAACTAAGAGGTGAATTGAACTTTGTTACGACTACTGCTAATCTTGTATCACACTGGCAACTTTAGTTGACACTATTAAAGTTTGAATAACTTTTCTCTGAAGTGTTACACAGGCTCACAGAGTTGAATCAAGTCTATAAAGTCTGGTGGTATACATTTCATATCTCCGAAGAGGTCATACTTAATACTTACTGGCACAGAAAACACACTATTTTTTATAATTGAGTTCTTGGCCTGCAGCTCCAAATTTTTGCCACCATTATAAATGTAAAGAAATATCCCTATGAATCTATATATTTTTGAGCATGTTACACATTTCTTTCCATCAAAAGTATGAGTCTGTAAGGAATTAAAAAAAATTAAGTCCTCTCTCTTTGTAAGTCAATAATATTTTCAATCCACATACTCATATTTATCTCCGTGAAAAAAAAACACGTACACAATTCCTTACAAATATCCCTGACAGTATCAAAGTACTAGAGGAGTATTAAACTCAAGTGTTTCTCTAGCGCCGATATACAGACTCCAGCATAACGTTTTAATCATCCGGTTCTCGTGTGCATTTTGTTGTTCAGGCTCCGTGTGAAGTTATATTGTTGTTCAGGCTCCGTGTGAAGTTATATTGTTGTTCAGGCTCCGTGTGAAATTTTGTTGTTGTTCAGGCTCCGTGTGAAATTATATTGTTGTTCAGGCTCCGTGTGAAAGTAAATTAACAAATCTTATCTTCGCATGGCTTTCTTAAGCAATAATTATGAGGCTGAATAATTAATTTTTGAATTCTTCAACAACTTTTTTCTTTCATTCATATTTTTTCCGTAGATAATTGTTTTCTTCAGAGGCAGTCAGTAGATCAATAAATTGCAGGTTTTCCATTCAACTGAGAGAAATATATTGTAATTTATTTGTTCTTGATAACGGATGCAAAATAATGCATTGCTTTTCGCTTCTTTCAGATGAAAACTGGCATCGTGATGAATATCCTCTGCTTGACTGTTCAAAGCATCATGATCAATACTCTCGGTGAAGTCATGTTCGGCGTACGCCAGTTTCCAGCCTGGGCGAATGCAACAATTGATTTGTCTTCTTATGACAGTAGATTGTCTTGATAGCGACGAATGTTATTACGAAAACACTCAGACTTTGGATTCATTAATTAGAGCACTCCCTCGCTCGGAAACAGTTACACAAAAACAATTTTCAGGTTGTTCTGAAATAATTATTTGAGCAAATGAAAGATACAAAAAATAGAAATAAATTTATTCACACACAAAACAGCGAATGAGTAATTTGAGTAAATTGTTATGAAAGTGATAATAAAATAATTCAAATAATTAATAATAATTAATAATTCAAATAATTCATACCATACATACAGCGGGTGCAATAAATACGCAATACGTTGACAAAAGTTCTACTTTCTATAGCCATACAACATCAACACAAACAACAATTGAACATCTCATTTATTTTTGTACACTGAAAACAAAGTCAAAACCATACACTACAGGAAAACTATGGCAACTTGTTTTTGACAACAGAATTCATCAACAACTTCTTTTATTGCACCACGTCCGAAGACAAGATCTGTAGATCTTTGCATCAGTGCTTGCAACACGGCATTATGCTCATTATTCGTAATTTGTGCTTTTTACACTTTTGTTGGGAATTTAGCCAATTTTTATTTGTTTGCATCTTAGGTTTTTACCATCAGCTGGTCTGAAAAAAGTTATATTTTATTGTGTTATAAAAGTGAATGTAAATTTTCTTTGAAAATAATTCAAATGAATAAGCCAATACCAATAAATCAAGAGTACCAATACTTACCCCTTATTGTTACCAACAAATAATTTAACTGTAAATTACTTAATTCTGGATGATATTTGTGGCTGTGGAACAATTATTTCGAAACAGAGGGAGCAAAAATAGAAAATAATATGCCCTAATATGTGCATCTGGTAGTATTTTTTTTTTCAATGTAAATATCATAAAAGCTCTGCTCGTGATCCGCTGCCTGTTGACTGATACTTTATTCAGAGGCTGCTCATCCCATGCTGCATCGTACTGCTTTATACTGATCACTATTTTAAGCAACGAAGAGTGAGTGTCTCTGCAAAATAGGTAAGAATACAAACAGTGAATTCGTGAACGTACAACCATTTGATCAATAACACTCTAAAATCAAAACCATCTGCCTCGTACGTGTAATACCTTTAAGAGTTCTAAAATTGTTTCAATCGGTTAAAAAACCCCTACTACAAAAATATTGATGTTTTCAATCCGTTGCACAGTGCTGTTCTTCAAACTCGAGTACGAGGTACATTCAAGTTATAACACCTCCGATGTTTTTTCTCAAGACGGGAAACAGAAACATGCAGTTCGTTTTCAAGCAAGTGTGCAATCATTGTGAATGAGTCACACAGATGACCGCTACTGTACAGCACACAGAACTTCAGCGGCAGAACTTTAAAGAACGAAAATATATTTATGACTGTAAAAAAAAGACTGTAAATGACCCTCATTTAATACAATGGCGTCTATTATACTAAGTTTGTTTATTTATCTATATTTAAGTAAAAATTAGATTTATATAATTTTTTATGAGTCTCATAATAGAAGCCAATGCCTATTATCTTCACACTACCGATCGATTTGAGCAGTCAAAAAATAGTTCAACTTGAAGCCAATTGCTAACTGTCACGACTCAAAATACATGAGCACTAAATATCCTTTTTTGTATAGTGACTTGATGATACAAGGTGACGAAAAAGTTATGTCATGGGCAGCAATGGTAGAAGGTGGAGTGCTACAGATTGGGTGATTTAACGAGGGTCCATCATTCAATTCCAAGAAATGGCATCAATATCTTGAAGAAAAAATTATAGCCAGCTGTCAGATCAGATGCTAATGAACAAGGGTACGACTATGAACAGGACGTGGCCCGTGCTCACTGCTCTAATGAATGCCTCATATTTTTATCGGACAAATTCTCCGACCGAGTGATGAGTCGCCGATTGGCAACCTTGGCTCATTTATATTCATTTTAAAACACTCATTCTTCAGGCCCTCGACTACAGGCTTTAGAACAAGCTAGAATCCACACATGAACAGACTATATATGTATCAGATATATATATATATATATATATATATGTATATATATATATAGATATCAGGCATGGATATACGTGTTGTAAAAAATAGAAACGTTTACAGAATTTGTTTCAGAAAAATATATACTGGGAATTAAAAATAGGAAATTTTTGTGTCTCGAGAAAATTTAACTGTGTACATAATAATGTTGAAAACAATAAATAGATTTCAGCAAAATTTTTGTATAACTGACTCGTGGTTGCGAAAGAACGAGAACGTTGTTTCGGGTTACTCGTTAAATTCTTCACGTCAGGGCGAAGATATTTACTGTGCCACCTGGGCCTCCTTATGGAGAGAATAAATATTACTCGGCGAAAAAGGTTTAGCCTGTTCGAACAAAGAGCTGATCGTAACTTAACGTGTTTGCGTCGAACTCAAACGAGGCATTAAGACACGCTGTCAATATAATGTAGGCTGAAGGTTAAAAAGATTGCAAAATTATCTTTTCAAACTGGAGTATATGGAATTGAAATTCTAGGAGCATGTATCGAGCTCTTGTCTACATGCAAAATTAGTGTATTAATATTATTGGGTAAAGGGAAAATAAGTTAGCTGAAGGAAGTTAACGGAAAAACAGGTTTCGGCATGCAGGACTAGTAAAAGTTCAAAGTCTATATCAATTTTTTTCGTGGAAACAATGCTCGAATTTTCACTAAGTACAAATTGAATTAACTAATTCTTTGAAACAACAGAAATTTTGAAAATGACGATACACTTATATCATTGATGTTAAGTGGGATATTGTCTCGCTACCATAAAGGGGCCTGCTGGTCAGCAGTGTCGTCCCAACCTAAATTTCCATGAGGGAAGAGTTGAACCTGGAATCAATTGAAAAAAGAATCATTAGCATAAAATACAAAACTGTTATTAAACCTACATGTATAAAACAATTCAAAATAGTTACGACTCAGGAAAGGGCACCTTCCCTGAGCCTTGGCTATTACTATTGTAACGATTTTGTTACAAACTATTTTATTTGTATTTATTTATATAATTTTATGTGCTAACAATTAGTACATAAAATTTACATAAATAAATACAAAGATTAGATATTAAAGAATAATTTTAGCTTCAAACAATTGGTCGTAGCTCTTTCTATTTTATCAGGCTGTGTAAAAAAATCATGGACTCAAATAAAATAGTCCTCGGTCATACATCACGACATTTCATATTGCCTTTGACTTATAATTCTGTCTGATGAAGGCACTCCTGTACTTGCAACGCCCTCGAATGTGCGTCAAGGGCTTTGGAGAAAATGGATGGGGCCCCAGGGTCAAGTCTTGAGGTTTAGTCGATTATGGTGGTTCCAGCCATGAAAACTTGATCTCCTTAGAGTTAAAATGGTGAACGATCAATGATCCAGGCGAGTTGCAGAGTATCCACAGCCAAGAGGACTGAGCTCGGTCCTGCACACACAATTACCATGATTACTTCGAAGTTATGAATCCTCTTCTTGTTCTGGATAAGGTTTCTGGGCCTTGGATCCAGTTTCCCTGCTTTCTTCTCTCTTCTGGAAGAAGAGAAACTCTGGAAGTTAATCCGGGGGAAATGCAAAAATCACAACCACATCGACCACCATACTTTTTTAACCAGAAATTTTACACCCAAATATCTTAAAATTGCGCCTAGCAATGGGATGTTTTCCACAGTAGATATACAAACACAGGAATTTAGGAACGTCATGTGTAGCTACATAAAGAAGCGTAAGTTAATCGGGGACGAGCAGTATTTTGTAGGTGACTTCTGAGTTTTGATTCTTTGCAGTTGTAAGAATTTGCCAAGTTTTTTCAATTGTTGGCGATCCCTGTAATGTAACTGAAATTTGTGGCCACTATTGCTTTTCGTTGATGATGTTTTGCCGTGTAGATGCACGTACATACGTCCATCAGTTACAACAACCGTTGATACTCTCTCGAAAAACGTTAACGAATTGACAGTGTTCATCATTGATGCTTCCGCTGGTATAGATCCAACAACTTGTCCTGTTATGAAGTTGAATAGGTTTATCGTTTCTTAATTAAATTATGGCACCTACAAATAATAACATGTTACTAGAAGGTACTGATGTATATAATATTTTAGATATTATACATTCAACATGTGTACGTGGTATCAGTTATACTTTCCCAAGAAGTCCACGTGGAAATACTGTATGTACACATATGTAAGACGTTCACTTTATTTTCTTAAACTTTTACAGCGGTTCAAATGTTTTCGGTTGATTCGTGTCACTCCATTTCAATACAACGTTTTACAGACATTTTGTAGTCCTAATAGTAGAAAAGTATGTAGTTCTACATTATCTCATATCGTTAATTAATGCCCACAATCGTCAAGTGCTTTTTATTAATTCTCAGTTCATTTTAAGAATTCTCCGTTTGTTTAAGTGCCACCAAGAATAGATAGATGAACTATTGAATATTAAGACTAGTCTTTTATTTTAATAGAGTTTTTTGACACTTTTGCAATTTTATACCTTAACACATGGAATTTCACTGAGCTTCTTTGCTGTATCGCATTCCCGAGTCAGGCCTAAGTAGTGTAATGAAGCTCAGTAAATGCAATGCCTTCAGAGCAGCCTATAAAAGCCAAGCTTCCTTCATTATGTTGGCGAAATGACCGCAAAATAAAAAGGCTGCTGACAGCTTTTCCACATTTTTTAATATTTACGGACATTTCTTGCATATAATTTTCGGTCAATGTTTTTTAAAGAAATATACGAGTCTCCCGAGCAATTATTGAATCTCATCAACTTTTTAGAACACGATTTCTTCGTTAGTTCATGCCTGCCTCTTTGTCTCACCCCTCACATCTCGTGGCACGCGCTTTTCCAGTTCACAATTTCGTGCCACAGCTTTAAAAGACAGCATGGCTGCTCTGACGCTCCGAGCTACTTACTCCAATATTTCGTTACTTTAAAGTTTAAATAATACATTGAAGCTAAAAAAATTATACTTGACAAACGAGTATGTAGCACTTATTTCAGTCGGTTGAAATAAAAAAGTTATTTAATCTTCAAAGTCACTAACTTGCTTAAAATCTACTCTAACTTATGACAATATTAGAGCTAAACATTCACTCTGACTCTCGATTGTGTAATATTGTTGATGTTTGTTTACGAAAATTATACTTTGCTTGATGACATTTCATTTCAAATCCTATAAGTTCTTTGTAGAAAAAAGTTATTTTGGTTTCCACATTGAGATTAGTACCTCAGGTTTGACAATTCATATTACTCAGAGTGCTTTAAATGCTAGCATATCAGGCTCACCGTGAGAGCTTTTCTTGAACATGTGTGGAGGCATAGTGAATACAATTTGGGTTGCTTCAATCTGCATTGTTATTCTTACATTTTTTGCGCACAATAACGTTGTTAACTTCACCAACGACATCTGAGTAGAGGAAGCGGACATTATTAATGGAAGTGCTTCATTCCCTGAACTTTACATGTTTTCCTCTCGTTGAATGTTATCAGACTTCATAGAGCACACTCCACTTTTTCAAAATGATGTGCGTCAACAGAGCTTGTTTTTGTTCTGTGTTATGGAGAGTGAAACAATTTGACCGTGCATTACCATCCTCTCGCACTGGAATATGTTCATGACAATTTGCAATAGAGTCAATAGACGCGAGTTTCTTTAAAGAATTCCTCTGTTGGTTCTTTCTTGTCAACACTATAATACTTCCAAAGATTAGTGTTAGAATGCAGCATTTATGTCAAACAAAGGCACTGCATGGGGGAGAAGTCACGTTCATTGAGCATTTTTTAAAGAGTTGTAAGCTGAATATTTAACTTTTGTGTATATAATGAGATCGTGCTAAATTTTACGTAGCAGAGCATAAAATTATTTCACAATCTTGGTTATTTACCTGTCTTTTCACAAACAAAGGCAAAGAAGAATTAACAAGTTTATTATATTTCAAACCAATTTTTATTAGCTGGAATAATTTTTGGTAGAACGACCCTTTCTTAAAATGACTTTCCTATTTATGATTTTTTTTATTCTTGTAATGAATCCCTTTATTACAGACACTGAGAGTATTTTCATTAACAGATATGTATATACCTAAGTACATACATATAATTCCATTTTAGTTAAATATCAGGACAAGTTTTTAGGAGCTGTTCCTTTACAGCTGTTCAAAAGTACATGTCTTCACAATATGTTTAGTGTGTAACTTGTACTTAGTTCGTTAAAATATATTCTTATCATATTATGTGCTTGACGCTTACATTTTTAAAGATTGCTCGACTTTATCAAACTAACCTGGTACTAAAAAATCCTTGGAATAGACACACTTTTATAGCAAACTAACCAGACAACTACCAACCCCAATAACCGTGCACAAAGAACTATATACTAACAATATAAGGAACAGAAATACATTCATTTATTCATAAAGTAGGTACGTTAAAAATCTCAAAGGTCTTTAAGACTCCTGCCAGTTTGTGCAGTACTGACGGCTCGTTTTTATTACTTTATTCTATCCTATTCTATTTCATTCTACTGTTCTTTGATCTGTTTTTGGCTTGTTACTGCAAAACCTTCTGAAAAGATCAAAAAGGGCAATATATGGTAAACTAGCGTGATTTAATTTTCGTTTCATGGTATTGAGTAGAAACTTTTTTTGTAACCCATAATATAAAGAAAAACTCATCTGAAACTAACAGCACTGCCTCTGATATCTTAAATTTTACAGTTTGAAAAGATACGGAAGAAAGTTCTTAAACTAATAAAATGTTCGCCCCCTTCGCGAGTTAGAACTTTTCCACCTTCGCGGCGAGCCTGCGTGCCCTTGGAGCTGAAGCCTAATTGCCCCTTAATTAATTGAGAACTGAAGCATCAAAGTCGAGGAGGACGAGGCTCCTGAAATTAGAAAATCACCACCTCAGCTTAGATTTCATTAGAAAAATTCCTTAGGAAAGCCCCGAATCTTGGTGTAGATGATATTTATTAGATCTCGCCGAGGATTAGTTTTAAATAAATTCCAGGAACAGAATTCAATGAGAGATTGATTTTGCAATCTGTTCCTTTTCACTGCTTAATTTCGAAGTGATGCAGTAATCATTAAAATCGTGCTTAGAAACAATTATGAATTGAACTTCGGACCTGCATGGATCTAACATGAAGTGGTCAAATGAGAAATTGAAGAAAGGTTATTTAGTGACGACTCCTCTTTTCCTTTTCTTTCCGCTACAATGCGTGCTTAAGCTCAGGGGCCATAAAAGAAAGCCTTTTGCTTCTTTTAACTTCTTTCAACTGCTGCCAGAGAGCTTTTTTTGTAGCCTCCAGGCGTAAACACACTCCGTAATGAAAAGTCTGAAATACCAACCCTGACATGGCAGTAAATGTATCTTTCTTCAAACATTTTTTGAAGGGGTTACGTAAGTCCAATCATATTTGAATATGAACATTGCCCACTCTGAGGAAACGGAAGTATCTGATGGCTGTTCGTTTCTTATATTGGTTTGTTCGTGTCAAGCTGGTTTCATGAGTGCTGATTTAGTTGGTAGTTACTTGCTTGCATGGTACTGCCATAACGTGTGTTCCCGTGCGTTTCAGCTTTTATTGAAATCTTTTGCTAAGGTTGAGGTCCCTTTTGTGAATGTTTCTTTTAATAACTATGTCACCATGTATCTTAAATTTAATTACCCGTCATGATACAGTAGCTTTTGATCATCAGTTAATGTACATAATATGAAGAATAATAGAATAAAAAAAGTACCATGCATCAAGTGTTTGTCGGCATCACCAGCCATCAAGTTGGGCATCACCAGCTTGGTCGACTGGTGAGCGAATCTGCTTGCGAGCCGAAAGACCCGGGTTCGAATCCCGCTGCCGACATGGTTGACGCGACTAGAAATACGGCATGGGACTTGGGTATACAACCGAATAATTATCGAAGTAATTATCCGACCCAAGAATGGGCCAGATGGTTCGTTCCTATAGCCTAATTCTATTCTAAGTGCGTGTTCCATACTTGGGCTGCTACTCATGTCCCATGCTGTCGGACCTCAATCACGCACGGGCACCCGGAGTAAGGTAAAATGCATACAGCAAGGATAACAGTCACATTCACAATCATCAATTTCTACTCAATAATTACCTAACAAACGTTACATAACAATTATGTGACTCGTGGTACACCATAATTATGTCTTGTTATGTATAACAATTACATGACTCATGGTATACAATAATTATATCTCGCGGTGCTCGATAATTAAATACCTCATGGTGCACAATAATTATATACTTCTCGGCAAACATTAATTACAATATTCAGGATGCACAATTATTGCATGACTAGAGGAATACCATAATTTTAAAACTTGTGATAAACCCTGCAGGATTCGTGAGGTAATACAGTATTACTTAAAATATACACCATTAATACGACTCATGACATAATCTTCATGGGACTCACGGTACACAATAGTTACATGATTCGTGATGCCACAATAATTATGACTCACAGTATACAACGTAAAAATTATATAATGAAAATCCTATCATGATAGAAGTTTCTCATAAGCGTGCTCCAACAATGCCATTTTAAATTCCGAGTGGCTATGCTGATTAGGTGAACATTAAAACAATTAATAATACACGCACAGTATGCTAAAAGAACATGTATCTCTTCTATAATGGACAAGCGCATTTCTACACAATTTGGTTGCGTTTATTTTGTGCTGTGTAGGAAAACGTGATTGTACATTTTTTCATAGCTGAATGAGTTTGACGGTACCCTGGTGTGCAATTACCATTATGGAGGCATAAGCCTCTCTGCATCATAAATTGCAATTAAGAATCTAACAGAGGAAATGAAATAATGTCAGATATTACTCTCAATTAGTGAGATGCATTGTGAGTTAAAAGCAAGGCATACTATAAGTTTCAGCTAGTGCGGTATATCATAAGATATATGTGCATGCTACACTTCATATGAATTCTGAGTGAAGTAGAAGCAAAGAAAATTTAATTAACGGTGTCCTTAGTTCGGACACGGTAAACGACGCATCAGGAGACACTCAAATAACTGCACCAGGTTATTGTTTTAAAGTACAGAAGTGAACGTGTTTAAATAAGGCAGATAACTTGTTATAAATAAAGCAGAAAACGTGTTTAAAGAAGGCTGAGAACTTGTTATCAATAAATCAGAGAATGCGTTTAAGTAATACAGACATTTAGTTTTAAATGGGGCAGAGAAAAAATACACGAGCACCGTTCAGGAGCAGAATAAGATTACGGTCAAATTATAATCGGGCCATGCAATTTTACTCTTTCGATTTTTAACTTCGCTATCATAATAATTCACACAATCTGCAATGATATCTTGTTATTTTCTAGGGATGTACCAAATTTCAGGACAAGAATTTCTGTTCGTGGAGACACGTGTAAGATGCCTCAAAATCAAATGGGTTAAGTTAACGAACTCATTTGTGAGATAATGGGTAGCCTAATGAATGATCAGCATATAATTAAAAGAACACGTGTAAAGCCATTTGTTCAGACGGACACCTATGCATTTAATTATAATGGCGACACAAATATTACGATGTTAGTCCTATCATTTTCGTTCGTTCTGTGAAGTCTACGAGCTGCTCGTTAACTGATGTCTTCAAGGCGGCAGAACATTGAAAGAAAATTAGAAGATAAATGAAGTGAAGAATGGAGTCGCCGGAATAGAGTTGAGATCGTGTAGATTTCTTTATATATAAAAAAATACATAAATTAGTTATGCTTTTTCCTTACATCGTAATCGGCGCTCGGAAAATTTAGAATGAACAGGAAAAGCTAGTGAAGTGGGTCCTCTATTTACGTCGTGGTTGCGTTCTTGAAGCGGAACTTAACTCAAAATTTGCCGTAAGTCAGAACCTTGCTTCTCAAATCCTCCCTAAATTTGCTTCTGGGTTCTGAATACACCCCTACTGTCAATAAATTATGATATATTAACAGTAAAATGAATTTTGGAATGATGAAGTTCAAAATTAGTGCGGCTAAGTACGAGTAAAAGACAAAATCGTCCTCTTTTTGCCATATACACATGTATCATACATAAAAGATATATGGTATATACGTATATATATATATATATATATATATATATATATATATATATATATATATATATATAAACATATTCTGCCAAAATTTATATGTATTCTATGCTGAGCCTACCGAATTACAGCAATTCGTTGCACGTAGATTTATACTTGGCGACGAATATTGTTCTACTAAAATGTTTAATTTTACATTCAACTGAATAGAATAAGCTTCATAACCTCGGAATGCTGAACGTTGGAGCTGCAGAGACCGAGGACTTACTGTAGTCCCATTCTACAGCTGTGTAAAGGATTAAAGCGAAAACTCCGTCGGGCTGACGAAGAATAATTTTAACCTAAAAATAAACATTGAAATCTCTTTTTGTTACGATACAAAAGAGTTTTTAGTAGAGAATAAGAAACATCAATCTTCATTATATAAACAATAGAAATGCCCAACATGTTCTGAAACAAAACATTAATATTATTGTCAAAATGTCATGATATCTAGAGTTTTAGTAAATGAACCGTATACACTCAGTTCACATCTTTCTAAACGAAGTATCGAGTGCTTTCGTTTCAAATGTAACCGTATTTTTGCTTGTTATGATTTTACTCGCCATTTCAATTTTACTGATCAGTATTGAATAAATTTTCTTTTGTTGTTTCCAGGCTATACGTGGTGAATTAGACTAAGTTTGAAAAGTTTGAAGTGATATTTTTTAAGAATTTTTCTTCGCCACTTTTAATAATATCTATAGTGTTGTCATTATTGAGCATTTATTTGCAGTAATGAATGTTCAGTGTTTATTTGTATCTGATATTTACAGCGTCGGGATCAATGTAGAAGCACGGCAAAACCTGGCCCAAATCTGTACAACGTTGCACTAGTATGTGCGCCGTTACGGTTTGCAGTAGCATGAAGAAGTCTCACCTGAAACGTGAGAAAAAACACAATCGCACGCTGTGAGGCTTCAAAGCTCGTTCAGAACATCTGAGATAAGCTTTGACGCAATCCAAAAGAATGTGCGAAAAAACTGATATCCGAAATCAATGTTAGCTATAGAGTGGTAAGAGGGCTCGTAAAAGACATAAACGAATCAACATTCAAAAAGCACGGGAGAACTTTTTTCTGTATCCACAAAAAGAATTATCTTGTGAGATCTAAGATCTAAGATATTGTTGATCTAAAATATTGTCGATTTTTTATGAGATGAATGAAGAATTGAAGTGGTTTACAATGATCAAAGTAACTGGCTTTGGATACGAGATAAAAGTAAGGTGCCACTAGACCGACGCATAGTCTTCAGACGGTCGAAACTCATTCCCGTTACGCTTCTACCCGGCGGGATAACTTACGAAAGTCAAGATCATAGGAGTCTTTAAGCCAAGGTAAAAGTGCTTGGTTAAAAAGTTCACAATATGAAGTTGAGTTAATATGAACACCATAGGGAATCATCTCAGGTTTTATTATTTCAACTGATACCAACCAACCAACTGAAAGGATTTGTGATGATTCCCTGTCTTTTGTGAATGTTATTTAATTAGCTGACATCTTTATATCGACTTGTAATAACAATTATCGTTTTTCTGAGAATTTTCTAGAGTAATTCAGTCAAACCCTTCATTTAACAATGGACTCTAATTAAAGAGTTCATTCTGTTTTCACTCAGTTGTACTTCCAAGTAAGTTCTTTTCAAATCTCTGACTCACGAGTTTTCCTCCTCTTTGCATCTAAAAAAATATTTTTCCTACTGATGATACATGAAACGTTGTACAAAAACATTTTAATGAGGTATGGCTCGAATTTTCATGCTTGTTGTTCTAGTCTGGAAATAATTTTAATGAGCTCGCTATTGTTCAAACAAAATATATAATTCGAATTATATTAGTTAAAAATTTGGATACTAATCTTCAAAGCTTCGCGCAAGACTTCGGGTTAATATTAACGAGCAACAAGTAAAAAATTATACAAAAACCTCATATTTTTTCTATCAGCAAGATTCCGGTCTCTTTTGAGAAGCCTGACTCTTCTCGCATAGAATTATTTTCAATGACATTCGCCGCACAACAGAGCTAAAAATACTGCGAGTCAAAAGTGTTGAAATTAGCATCTAAACATTGACATAAAAGTGTTGATACCAATCAAGTATTTTTGATCCGTCAGAGAGAATTGTTTTTTTCATTGCATGCACAGTAGATCTTCCCCAGGAATTGTAGAAATAATTAGACACAAAATCTCATCAGATGTTCAAATAATGAGATTTCGCGTCCAATTGTTTTTTGTAATTTTTGGAGCGAATATACTGTACATGCAATCATTTCGTATCAAAGAAGCACTGAATTCACAAATCATGATTGCAGGTTTAATGTTGAATGAGACAACAGTTGTGTTTACAGTACTTTCTGAAAACCGTTTTTAGAAAAAAATGAAAGTTTCTTTTATGGAGAGTTAAGTATACACGTACGTAATGGAATCATTGAAAGCATTTGCTCATCGACAGTGGATGTCGACAGGAATTTCTATTAGTAAGCCGTTGGGCATGTCTGATTATCATGCTGATGGTCTAGAGAACAGTAAACAATATTGCCTGAACAATGAGGGCTAGGAAATTTATTGTGTCAGTGTTTCGCAGTGCTTGTACAGAGTATGATTTCAGTCAGACATATTCAGAAAAAATTCGGTCGTAGGCTAAATATTTTTCGGATAACTCAACTAGTTCTTAATGCTCGGTGTAAACAAAATTATTCAGTTATTAATACAACATTTGCTAAGCCTTTTGCTCAAAAACCCTTAGGGTTTCATAAGCCCCTAAACTTTTTCATGGATTTTTTGTTTAATTATACTTTGTTTTCTCACATAATCTGGTAAATACAGTGAATTCTGGGAAGCAAAAATGGCCATGTTTAGACAGCCTAATTTTGCTAGTCTTTCTTACCAAAACTCACTATATTTTCTGTGACACCTGGGCGCAAAAAAAGAAGGAGAACCTCTTTTAAAAGATACAATATCTTCTCACTACTCACATGTATGCTCGAAATCTATGCGTACTATAAATTGAATATACGGTGTAGCTTTACCACCCCAATGAGTTATTCCTCGGAGAGAGGACTATTATTTTTTATACGCGTTTGGAAAAGATATTCTCATTTAAACTTCGATATTTGGCGGAGAAAATGAATAAGAACAGTCATTAGAGGACTTATAGTTTTTCCACTGTTCATCTATGTAGTGCCGTTGTTAGAAAACAAATAACGTATTTGAATCAGTAAGAGAAACTACAGTACAAGTACTGTCTCATCAATACAACGGTCTAAAATATCAGATACGCATTTTTTATGTTTATCATTTTTTCCACCTATCAAGATAAAAATCTAAGCTGTTAAAAATGGATGTTGGTGCGTTCACACCTTTTTTGTGCAAAGCTTGAATACATTTTTTTCCTTTTTGTTTCCTTACACGTCCGTAGTCTTCTGTAAATATGTATTACTTCATCTCCATTAGTTTTAACAGTAGTTTTAGTTCTGTCATTCAGTATTATTTCCGTAATTTCTTCTACTAAATCGGTATCATCGTCCATATAGCACTGTATTGACGCATCAATGTTCAAATATTCTTTGAAATTCATAATATGACAAGGTATGTTTTTATCTGACTCATCTATAGAATCATAGTCCGCAGCTGTTCTATCAATCTGTTAGACACCATAATGCACAAAACAGTCTTGAATTATCTGGCTTGTAATCCCATCTCACTACTGTTTTACAAATAACAGACATTGGACTGTTGTTAGTCTACTTATATCTTTAGGTGTCCAAAATTTTAGCCCAGTATTTCTGCTTTTAGTTTGTTCGCATGAACCTGGTTCATCATTATGTTCATCGGTCACAGTGTGTCATTGATTATCTTTATTTGCTTGCTCACGATTGGTGAAGACGGTTTTTCTCTCGAACATTGCCTCCAGGTTGAGAACTTTGTGACTTTGTAAACGTTTCTTGTAGTGCCATGGTTGCGTGTTGCTGAGTTGAGTTTAACACGTTGAGTGCGATACGACCCGCCGGTGGGTCACTCAGGTTAGGTTCTATAATTTTTTCAAGGCTTTCTAGTGACTGTGTGTACAAAGTAAAGATTTGCACCAGCTAGGCAATCGCAGGCAACGTGTTAAATGATGCGGTAACGAGAACCTTATAAGTTAACACGTTGAGTGCGATACGACCCACCGGTGGGTCACTCAGGTTAGGTTCTATAATTTTTTCAAGGCTTTCTAGTGACTGTGTGTACAAAGTAAAGATTTGCACCAGCTAGGCAATCGCAGGCAACGTGTTAAGTATTGTCATCGAGTCTGGTGCGCTGCTCATAACTCGGGTGGCATGTTGAGTTGTTAAGATATATGATCGTAGGATGTATGTACAACAACGTGTTATTTTTGAACTGTGAGTTTTACGGAGTCTTCGAGGAGCGTCGAAGTCCGCAATAAGAAGAATATCGAGGTCTATGTTCTGTGATGCTATTTCTTGTTGTTACTGCTGTATTAAATTTACATTCTGTTATGACTATATCTTCAGTCAGTCGATCAAATTTCGAATATTGCCAATTTTATCTTTCTCGTTGTGGGGGCAACTCTTTTACAGCTGTGTGGTTAAACTCATTTGCAGAGTGAGTGATTTTGCCTTTACGCTCCAAGTTTCTAGATCATGGCTACATTATCGAATTTGAGGTTCTCGGTTCAGGTCCATCGTTGAGACGTATTGAAAAATGCTCGCTTAGCAGAGTTCCATGCAAGCAAAACAATGGAAAATAAATGAAAGCATGATGCAAGAAATGTCAAAAAACTAAAAAATTCCATTCATGCATACGTTACAGCAGGGGACATGAATAAACAGCAAATATATTTCCAAAAACGTTTTGCTAAATTAATGTTTTTGTGATATCAAATCATGTTTAAGATACTGATCTATTTGTACAGTTAAACTGTAACAGATATTGAAAAACGGGAAAAATTAATTCGATACGTGAAAATAATCCTTGCAAATAATACGTTTCTTGTATAGTGAGTCAGTGTCTGTTCTAAATAAGAATTTGAGTTAACATTCATAATTTAGTAAACTAAAATGAATCGCTTTTTTTCTTCATTGATAAGAGTTTCTTTCCGCTTCCATTCGTAGGGTTTCTTCCAAATTCCTCTCGTCCTCTGACCAAAGAAACACCCTTCTTCTGCTCTAATTTCGTAGAACAGCTGCTACTAAAGAAATAACTACAACCGAGTCCCTCCAACTACAAAGTCCAGCAACTGCAATCAAAGCACTCGAACAATTGCACGGCGGAAATTTTCTTTATTTCTGAGCATGTAGGACGCTAAGTAATGTATGGTCCTGAGCTCGAAGCAGTTATTGAGTGGGTTGGCCGCAGCTGCTATCGCTCTGTGCTGCTTCAGCCCTCATGCCAGGTGTATTAGGTTGTTACAGAAATAATAGTCGCTCGAAGGCCAACGCATGCTCCTGAAATCGGCCATTATTTTTGTAACAACCGAATAGAATGTTGCTGCCTGAACTCTTACTTCAGTATTTATGTGATAGTTTTTTAGGTTGCCTTTTTGTGCTGGAATATCTTGCTGAATTTGTCTTGGGCATAATAGATAATTTAATAATGTGTGTGAGGAAACAGTGATTGTAGCTACAACACGGTAGTTCTGATGACAAAGTCTGACGCTTGGAGAGTTTGTAAATTTAATTCTAACTCTTGCTAGTCAAGCGTATACGATAAAATTGAAATTTAAGTAGGCAATCATGATATTAATTCTTGAAGACCGAATGATAACACAACTGCTTTAGTGCAAATTTTAGAAGTTTTATCATTAACAGTTACTGTTACCAAAAATAAATAACGGTATTAATAATAATTAAAAAGGACATGAAGCATGCATACAACAGAGTATAGGCCATCCCTCGTATAATTTCCGGTATCCTGTTGATGAAAAACGCAGAGGTACTGTTCGATGAACTCTTAAAAAATGGCGACTCATCAAGAGAAGGCACAATGCTTGTAATGGTTTATTGGAACAAAATCGGATGAGCAGACTCAGCGAATTGAACGAGTATGAAAGAGATCCACCACCACTATCCTTGTCAGTTCGTGCATGACACGAAAAATTAATGGAGCGAGGGACAGTGTTGGATACAGGGAAGAGTGAACGACGAAAAACATATGAGGAAAGCATCGATAGTGTAAGACAAACTTTTGTTCTTTCTCTCACAAAGTCTATCTGTACAGACAGTTACATCGACATCCAGACAGTTACATCGAGCTACCACGCTCAGCATTGCACGAGGTCCTAAACAAAAAAAAAAACACGCTTGATGTGCTTCGTGCCACTAATGATGCCCTTTTATGGGTAGAGGTGTATTAATTTGATATTTAAGTGATGAATGAGTATTATTTCAAGCGTTTTATTTTACTTTGCGGGCAAAATGTCGGAACATGTAGTTATTCAAGGAATTTCATGGATTTTCATGAATATCTAGATTCCATGGCATTTATTTAGATTTGGTATGTGCTGGAATAGTTTTACACGTACAAGTGTTTTCAATTGAGGTGCTAATTATTTTTCGATGTAATGGAACTATTGATATTAGTAATCATCAGATATGAACACCGTATATTAAAAGAATCGTGAATATTAGCTGCTAGACTTTGAAAAATAGGAGTGCTATTATGCCTCCTACACAATCTATCATTTTTTGTGTGCTGCTGAAAAAACGTAATCGATTGAAAAAAAATTTCTCCCTGCATTAACATTCCTGATTAATTAGAATATTAATAATCTATTTAATAACACCAATTGAATTATCATTTCTGACAGTTTAACGGGTAAAACTGAAAAATGCTTTTTTATCGTAAGCCCCTAGTTTTATTTTTTTAAGCCGTGGAATTTTCACGGGTACTATCTAGGCTACAGGTACAATCGGCAGTGTATCCATATCCAGTATACAGAGGTGGCAGAAAGCGAAGTGCAGTTCATGAATGCTACGATAAAATATGCTCGTTTGGGAAACATTTGTTGACAATTAGAGTAAATATCTGTCATAGAATTACCTGTTCATTAAGCCAGTTTGTTATTTGAACTAAATTGGGGTCAGTAAACTATATTTTTGTCGTATGACGCAGTCTGACATCGTCTTACGAAAGGAATTTTGTAGTTTTAACGAACACTCTGTTTCTTTTTCACTACCTGAGGGTAACCCTAAGGCTCTTGCTGCAGCTCCCTTTGATTCTGACCCTTGTTAATATTATCGTACTGGCCCACCATCTTTATTTTCCTTTTCCTTTCATTTTCCTTATTTTGGCCAATCGCGATAAAGACTTTGTTGGAAGACCTCAGCTCTTATATTCCAGACCCAACTCATATTCGCACATAATTCATTCGGCTTAAAAAATAAGTTCCAGTATTCACTCATGGTGCCGCGATTAAATATTTTAATTATTTTTAGTGCTGTTTTTTGCCACAATTAAAAAAATGTTATTAACTTTAGCATGATTTTGAAATAAACTCTAAGTCCATTTCACTTGTTTAGGGACTAAAAACTGAAATTTCAATCTTAATTTTATTCGCAAATTCAAATTGTAACAGTCGTTTAGAGACGAGGCTCCTTGACAACCTGAGGCCGCTCTAACAAGATTTCATTTCCATCCAGGAGAGTCGCATGAAGAGCTGTGTTCCCCCTCTCCTCATATCCCTAATTTGACTAATCTCTCTCTCAAGTACAAGTATCTCACCCAAGTCTCAAATTCCTCTTGGTCTGAATCTGACGTTTATGAATAAAAACCCTAACCAACGAAGCCCGGCTTATCTGTCACACTGAAGCACAGCTATAATCGTGCGGCAAGAAATAACTGCCCACAAATTGGTGACTCTTATGCCTTTCAGTTGTGACTTTCTTAATTGGTGACCTCCCAAAATTTTAAATTAGTGACATATTCAAGTGTCTCTAGACCGATGTTGTTTTGGAACGTGGCGTTTTGGGCGAACTTTAATGGCCTATGGACACAAGTGGACATTTTTTTGCAAAGAAAATTTATTTTCTTCGCCACTGTTGCCTCTAGACCGATGCAACCGGCAACACATTTTTGCTTTGTATGCACACATGACATGTCCTTCAATTGTCGCTCACGCAAATGTTGAGAATTTTTTTCAGCTGGAGCTTGCGTTTATTTACAAAGTTTCTACGAAATTTGGGTTGCTCAACTGTGAATTTTTGTGAAAAATTCTCCTATAATATAATTGATTACCTTTCTAATTTTGCCGTTTGTAATGGTGACAGGTTAAAAAACTAACTTAATTCATATTTTGCTAACCATAAATAACTTATTCAAGTTCACCTAACCTAACTTACTCCAGTTTGTCTAACATGTTAATTAAGTTCTCCAAACGTCTAGTTTCTACACTCGTTATTTTATTTACCCTTTAAAAATATTTCACAATAATACTTGAAATTCAAATTACTCACCCTGAAAATAATATTTTTTCAGGTACAAATTTTGCTGATTCTCATAACACGTACCTAGAAAAAACTTAAACTCCTTTTAAGCGATTGTTCCTTAGAAAGAAAAATCCGAGTTTGAAGCCTTCAATATCCTTGGATGTACTCAATATCCTTCAAATTTGCACTAGCAATTTTATACGAGTAATTAACATTCCCAAAAAAGTTCATCATCGGAAAATATACATTCAAAGAAAAATATCTTCTTTGAATTTCCCTTACTAGAATTCTGGTAAAACGAAGGTGGCTATATTGTCCTCGTTAAGACGAAGAGACACCAAAAAAATTCTGTCTTTCCAAACATGTATCAATATTTGCTCTGAGAGCGTCCTGAGAAGCACATTCTTGTTTTAACATAAAAATATGTTAACATAATGTTTTATATGTTAACAACTTGTTTTAACATAAAAAATAAAAAATTATTTTGAATGGAATAGAATTTTGGAGTGCACTTGGATCAATTGCTCGGAAGCAAAAAACGGTGATGGGTTACGAACACTCAATAGAACGAGTGACAAACGTAAAACAGCAACTATTCATGAAAGACGAGTTCTAAAATAGTAAGTGATTCCTGTTGTTGAAAATCCATTCAAGAGCTCACTATTATGTAAGCTCACTGTCAAGAATAATGCATATTGTCGCGAAGAATCCGTCAGGAATTTTAAAAATTAACGGTAGAAGTTCTACCGTTTTAAAATACTACTTGTCAGCAGAGGAAACTAAAATAAATAATTTCCATGCACGACGATAGAAAACACTCAGTGTGAAGCGGGGGAACAAGTGCATCGTAGTTAGATGATTAAAGCTTACCTTGATCCAGAAAAATTACCGAGTAAGAATGAGAAGGGAAGCAGGTAAAGCCACGGTTTTTGCATTCCTCCCTCAAATTGTAAGTCTTCAGGTGATAGTGTGATAATCTAAGGTGCTGTGCATGATCAGGATGGAGATCTGCAAGCCCATGTATCAATAATAACTCATGAATATTTGAACATCTTCGGTGACCAAGTGCGCCATTCTTAGGATTTTCATTTTCACGATGATTCCTGTATACTTCAAGATACCACAGCTCGAAGTGAGAGTGCTAATGCAATGCATAAATAATTCAGGGAACATAAAGGGTTATTCTCTCAGTAGAATGACCAAAATATTAACCAGATTCATATATTATCAAAAATTTATAGGCCCACGGAGAATATGCTGAACACATCAACACGTTTTCCGCTGGCTCCTAAAGATCATTGCATTTGCTCTCAATATGAGCAAACATTACATGCTAATGTTTGTAAACTCTCTCAGGGCTTTAATGGTAAAAACTAAAGCAGCAAATAGTGAATGTGATCCAAAATGTGATATGAACAATGGTTTTCATTTTAGTGCGACAAACTTCTAGGCCAAGGGATGTACGTAGATTGGTTCCAGTTTCAGAGTTCTAAGTTGCTCATCCGAAAAATGAAATGGCATCACTAATTGTTCTAAAGACTTGTGTTTGAACGCATTTTAAATAGAGTAGTAATAATTTGACATTTACTACAGTTTTCCTAACATAAAATGCTCCTCGGTATTACTCTAACGCTGATGCAGTGAAAATATTATTATTACGTACTCTAATTACAAAATTGCAAACAATTGTGCATTGCGTCAAATTTTGTTAAACTAATAATCATGTTGGTGAGTTAGGAAGTCTGAATTCCTGAATGTTTATATTTTATTTCTAAAACAGGGATCAGACATGCATGAATCATTACCGAGTTAATTTTTCCAGCGTTATCAGTCTCATTAACTTACTTTTGAACGGAGCTAATTCTATCTGCTCAACTGCATTCATAAAACCCATGATTTTGTTTTTAGATTTGCATAAAGAAAATTTAAAAAATAAAGGAAAAGGCTTTTGGCACGGGAAATGAATAATAAAATTGTGCCCCTGTATTTCAATTTACAGGTACAATCCCCTTTTCTTTGAGAGATTGCACTTTTGACGTGAACTTAAAATATCCAAGTTTTCTTCCGAGCAAACCCAAATTTTAATTTCAATTCCTGTGACCTGAAAATACATACTAGAGTTTTTTTAAGTACATAATGATACGCTAAATTTATATGCACTAGTGAAGTAGAAACGTGTTAGCTAACGAGCGAGTTTTGACGCATTATGAAAGCATCAAATTTTGAGGTATATTTTATTGAAATCTTTATTAATTATATATTAACGCCGCAGACTTTGAAATTTAAAAATTGCAAACTTTTGGAAACGAAATTAATTTGCATTGGGAAAGTTACTAATTTCGTACACCCTGTTTTTCTTTTAGATATAGATATTTCGTAACACCGTAACGTATATACCTTTACTCACACAAACAAACTTGAAACTGTATTTACAGCATATATAAATGAAATTTCACAAGGTTCAAACCATGAATAGCAATCTTTTCAAATCTAAATCTAAATCATAATATAGGCACATTTTTTAAGGAAAGTGAAACAGATTCTATACCGCAGCAGGTAACGACACACTCTCTCTCTTTCTTTCTCTCTTTCTCTTTCTCTCTCTCTCTTTCTCTCTCTCTTTCTTTCTCTCTATTTCTCTTCGATTCTTTCATTCGTAAATCTTGCTCTCGTACCGTTTTTAGGCAAGTTACTAATGCATTATATTACCTTCATATATCGTTGGCGAAGACGGGCAATTGCAGGTTCTATCGCTCCCGTAAAAAAGGGGGCTTTACCATTCGGAAAATCAGCAATCCAGGCACTCATGTGGGTACAAGAAAGAAAACAAGTCCGATGTTACTAATGGAGGGTATTTTTTGTGATACTAGTTGATATCTTCACGAAATTCTTCATTCCTTGGATGATTTAAATTTTGTAGATACAGGCCTGAGAGAAACGTTAAAGAAAGGTCTTAAACGAACATGGGCCAGATTTTGATCTGTTAAACAAGTTTTCCAAGACTTCTGTAACATTTTCGTGCATATCGTTAAAGTGCTACATTCAGTGAACGACAACCTCATGTTATTTATAAGCCTCCATGTGTAGCAGGCAGTGTGATAAAGTTAGAGACATCCTATGTCAATAATATTCAAATTTTTTCCTTACGCCGCTAATAAATATTCTCCCTAGAAGGATGAACATACTGCAAATTAGCCACATTCATTTTCTATACTATTTTATTCGGTACACACAGCCTTTAAATTTTTCAGTTCATCCTCAGCGTCCAGAATAGAATTGAAGTAAGGACAGAGCGTCCTTATCTCGTACGTCGTGCTCAAGTAGTTGCACCTAAGAAAATATACGGAAACAATTCTCGTACTGAGTTGCTTAAGTATTACTTACACTGAAGGATCAGCCGGCCTCTTTTCTACATAATCAAGAAAGGTTATATACATGAGAATTTAAAAAATCCGTACTAAATTTAAAACACAAAATAGTTTTGATTATTTTTGAAAACCTTCTATTATGTCTTTTCAAGAGCATTTCGATTGTATTTCTTCAGTTAGGTCGCGTTAGAAATATTTTATCAGAAAAGTACGGACGAGATACGGATCATATTCTAGTAACATTATATTTATATAACTGAGTCGCCTGAAACGTGCTTCTCTATGAATAAGCATTAATGGATAGCGAGCTTTAGAGTCAGAGGAACTTTGATGATTTTTATAGTCCGGATTATGTAGTGAAATTAAAAGCTAAATATTGCTCTGCAATATCATATGTAAGTCTCTATGATTGTGTTGCTCATAATCGTACTTGTTTCAGCGTTTCAAATCATTTAAACCTAATCAGCCCTTTGACTAATCATCTCCGTTCATCGAGTTAAAGTTTTAACGGCGAAATATGATTATAGAACTTGCCACAGTTTACTGTTGTAGTTTTTCCATTTCTTTAGGCTGACGTGTTTGCATGCAAATGACTACGACGTCTGGCTACTGACTGACGCTGCTGCCAGAAGATTACCTGGCTTCCCAAGGGAAAAGCCGGCATTGATCCTTTCTTTTAACAGAAGAACGTCTCTTTTACGTTCTCTCGAAATGTGGCGTCAAGTTGTAGACGCTCGCCACTGTTCCTTCGATGGTCCCAATGCGCTGGCACATAGCACGCCTAAAGTACAGGAGATTGAGGTTTCTTTAATCTCTCTTCGTAGAGACAAGATAGTTTTCTACGTCTACAACCAAGACTACAAACATGAGCGTCCTCTCTTCGCTCACATCAATTGCAGAGTTTATAACGATATGCAATTACTTAAACCGATGATGTTCACTGCTGCCGCCACACTGTAAGAGTGTCTTTAATAACAACGTCAAAGTGAACACAACTTTGAATTGCAAAATTGCACTATATTGCTCAGCTAGTAGCAACTGCTCAAACAAGTCACGCCTCGTTTACGTGTACACGCAGTCAACCATAGGGTTGCCTAACAAACTCTTCGACACATCCGCAAGAGACCGAAACAACGCATGAATTTTTTTAGTGAGATTAAGGTTAGCAGAGATAAATATCATCTAAACTAATTAGTCTGGGAACGGTTTCTGAACTGAGGAAAAATGTTAATCCCCTCAACAAATAATTATTTCGCTAATTAGCTGTTCGCGTATTAGCGTAACTGAGCCGGCCTCTGCGTTTCGCGAACTTTTGAAGCCATTGATAGTAAACTTTGGAGGCAGTAGACACTCTTATTCCAAAAGCTACGTATAGGTACCTCGTACTTATCTGCCTTCAGCGTATAATTGCAGTGTGTTTTGTTTAATATAGCAAGAATGATCGTAGAGTCTTGTTTTTTTTGTTTATAGATCATGCAGAAAGATTTGGGGATCGTGTTAAGTCTCGAAAATTCCTGCTCACACAATCGAGACGAAATCAGATTGAAACTGATATGAGCCGAACAAACTAGTATTAATATTACCACCCAAACAATACTAAATTCAATTTCATTCCCCCAAAGTGTTCAATTCAAACTGAAAGAAAGATCAACACTTTAACGACAAGCCATTTCAAAATAAAGTGTTACTCGATCTCACTGGTGGTTTACTCGTAAAATTTTCGACCCTAAAACACAAATTTTTGAAAGGATGAACGCTGTTTATCAAAGCCACGACTTTTATCTCCTCAGTGCACGACTCCGAGCCGTTTTCCAACAGTCCATAATTTTCAATTAGGTTAAGGCATTACTGCGACTCACACTATGAGGTCTTATGTATGTAAGATGCAGAAAAAATTTCATGTGTATGTTTTCCAGAAGTTTTTAACATCGATGTAACATAGGAGTTCATCACAAAGTTTAAAAATAAGTGCTACACCATTGAGTAGAATAACGAGACAAAAATTGTAAACATATTTTTGTTGGCAACACGATAAAAGGTGAGCAAATCAAATTGTGGGAGTAAATCAATAATAACTGCACAGTTTATAAGCTGTTGCTATCGCTTCGAGATCTCACTTGAAAATAAGCGATCGTACTCTTCTTGCCCAACGACGCTCATTATTGTTTATGGGTTTTTCATATTATATCAAATTTTCATAGAATTATACAAATTAGCGTTTATTCAATCTTTAACCTTTGACGACGGTTTCATTCGAACTGCAAACTTATTACTCCTTCAGAAGTATGAAAACGTATTAAACCAAACAATAATCTTGACCAACCATACACTATATAGCAAAACATTCAGAATGCTTCTCTCATACATATGCATGTACATACGTCTCATTGAATCCTATATTATTTCTGATAGAACTTATGATAATTTTTTCAGTATACATTCAAAAATGAATGTATCATAGATTATAGAATATGGAAACAGTAACAAGCCGATTGGTACATTTTTCGGTTACTACCCAAGTCCCAAGCCGTCTCATGTCTAAACATCAATCACGCAGAAGCTCCTTAAAGACGCCCAGACACTTTAGTCACGCGCACACACGTCAATCACGCACAGGTAGCAGTTGTAACAAAGGATATGAGGAGTAGCAGCAACACTGTTTTTTTTACATAATAGTTACATGACTCGAGTTACTAATAATTATTTGACACAGTACAAAATAGTTACACGACTCGCAATACACATAAATATGTCTCGTGGTACGCAATAATTATATGACTGAAAAAATATACAATTATTCCACGATTAGCAATAAATCATTTACCAATTCCCGTGACACAGAATAGTTATAGGATTTGCGATGTACATAAATATAACTTTTTGTACCTAATAATTATACGATGTAATAAAGTCATTTATGAAGTGATTCTTACAAGGTGTTCATAGAGACTTGTAGAGCCCATGGTTATTGAACAAAAAATCTGTACAAATGCAACAAAAAATAGTAGTTAAACACGTAATATTTGGAGACTAACACATTTTATTGAACCTGTTCTTCATCTGCATTGATTACAAGTTGAAGACGCTTAGAGAATGACGCACGAATCACAAATACCTTTTGAGGGATTTTGGTCCATTCATCTTTGAGTTTTGACTGCAGTGCTCCAAATTTTAGAGATGTCTCTCCAAAGCCTTTTTCTCTACTGTGGACCGGATGCCGTAATCGAGTGGATTCAATTTGCGATGAAGGAGACCATTCTTCCTTCGTAGTGAAGTGGAAAATATTGGATGCCAATGCCTCTTGAGTTTCCTTAGCTTCATATATGGGTGCCAAGTCATATTGAAATTACCACTGGAGTTTTCTGACCTGGTTTTTAGCCCAAAGCATCAATGACTGTTCAAAAATGTCATCACAGTCATTTTATTTCTTGGTTTTGACCCCTTCTTCAAAAAAATCTGCTTGTTCCTATTTCACTAATCGCGTATCAAATTACCACTGATGCCATTCCTTGTCTTCGATTGTCCGTCCCAGGTTTACATCTCGCCTACTCAAGTCAAAATCAATCCTTTTGCACGTTAAATTTTTGCTGGATATTAAATTTATTTTCGTCACTGAATACGAGGCCCAGAACCATGCCTCGGCAAATACGAGAGAGAAGGATTTCAGCTTTTGCAAGACGTTTATCCACAGTTTTCGCAAATAACAACTGTTTCTTTTGATGTTTGTAAGTAGAGGTCTTCAAGCCTTTGTGGAGAACGGCGGACTTGGTTCCGACGGATACCTTCCCCTCTTTTGAAAGATTTCTGAGGTTTTTGGTTTCATCTGAGATTTTCTCAGCTGGATTTAACCAGTTTCAAGGTTCTCGTAGTTCGACGATGAACTTGTCCGAGCCTATAGGTTACTTGTCGGGCCTGAATTACACTCTTTGAACCGCTTCAATGTTTTCCAGACGAGCATTCTGTTAACTTGAAAGGTCTTAGTAATATTGAGGTGATTAACACGTTGCCTCCGATTGCCTGAGTGGTGTAAAACTTCACTTTGTACGCATAGTCACTAGAAGGATCTGAAAAAATTACAGAACCTAACCTAAGTGGTACACACGTACGACTTCGGAGTCAACGTGTTAAACAAGTAAACCGACACCTCAGAACCTACTGATATTCCCTCCAAATAACCCTCTCCTGAGATCCTACAGCTTAATTTCCTCTGTTTCGTAATTTTAGCCTAACATTCAACATTATAATTGACAGGATTCAAAACATGTAACTTACCTAATTTTTTAATTGTTCCTATTTTTTATGGAGTTTTGAATGCTAGCAAAGCGTATTTCGTAACAAGTTTCCGCTATCGCCATCAGCATTGATACTTTTTGTTAACTATGAAACATTTTAGGGAGTAAACCTACTGCTCTGTATATACACAGGGTTAGGCATTAAAATTTATCGAGAGTTATTTTAAAATATGCATAGAATGGATAAATGAACGCAAAGCTCCACAGAAAAACAAAATTTATTGGGGAAAGACGAAGGAGCAGAAATCAGTAAAGTTTATTCACTGTGTCCTTCCATGACATTCAAACAGCCTTCAATGGGAAGGCAATTGAGTAGCACGTGTGCCAATGGCTTCTTCATCCAAATACAACCAAGTAGTGAGAGGCATATCTCTCAGATGAGAAACGCAGCTGTACTTGCCGCAGCAGACATCCTTCTCCAAAATAATTTAAATCGTCAAGAATCGGAATCAAAATGATTATGCTGGAAGGAGGCTACATTTCTATAGTTCTAAATCCCTTGAGACGATTCTTGTACATAAAACTTTCGAGTTTCATTTGAAGTGTGAGCCGGTGCGTTACGGGAACGCATATTTCTCGGAAGGTATTCTCAAGCCAAAGATGATTTTCCTCTTTCAAGAAAGTTGACATAACCAACATCACTACAACTTGGAATTATTCGAGGCAAAAGCTCTCGTTGTCATCACAACAGCCAGCTTTTACCGCAAAAGATGTATTAAAATGTCAGTAAAAAGGTTCTGGTGATTTTGGATGAGATATTTTCTCGGATTAAAGCAGCTTCGACTGATCACAGTAAAATTTTGTCAACTGCGCTTGACATTTCTTGTTTTAATTTCTTTAGCCTGTCGAGTGTATCTCGTTTTAATAATTTTGAAATCAAGGGCAGTAGAAACATTCTGCACAGCTTCATTTTGAGGTTTTATCAAGCAATTCTCGTTGCTGATCTGTTAAAATTTTTTGAGCTCTTCCGTAATTTCTCACGTGTCACAGAGGCGTTCTACGTCCATTTCTCATTTGTAGTCCATAATGCATTTGGTCCTAATAGTCCGGAGTCTTACAACGTTAAGATCACTGCTATTCGTTCTTTCCTCGTTGAACCATTTCAAGGCGGCATAAACCGCTTTTGGGCTAACTTTCAGCAGCTTAATAATTGCCGTTGAGGTAAATCCGGTTTTCTTGAGTGCAACAATTTGGTCTCTCCAACTTTAGGGCGTCAAACTTGCAAATTAAGAAAGAATAAATGCTTAAAAGATGTTGATACACAGAAACAAATAACTATTGCTACGCACAATAGAAGTGTTTCTAGAAATTTGAGTCCAACAGACATATATAATAGTACATTAAACCGATAAATTTTTATAAGCCCACCTTGTACATTGGGCTATTATGTCAATACTTAGGCAATTTTCCGTTCAGTTTTGGTACAACATATCACCAGGCTGGTCGACTGGTATCACCAGCTTGGTCGACTGGTGAGCGAATCTGCTTGCGAGCGGAAAGACCCAGGCTCGAATCCCGCTGCCGACATGGTTGACGCGGCTAGAAATACGGCATGGGACTTGGGTAAAACAACCGAATAATTATCGAAGTAATTATCCGACCCAAGAATGGGCCAGAAGGTTCGTTCCTATAGCCTAATTCTATTCTATTCTATTCTATTCTAGCTAACCTCATACCTGTGTACACAACCATGACGTTTGGCTAGATTGGTTTCATTCCCTGCTATGTCACGCTATGTCAAAAAAAACATAAAAATCAGTTAAAAAAGCGTTGTTTCTGAATTGTTTGTTATACTCTACTGTAGAATTCGCTACTCAAGAATAGCGAAAGAATTATAATTAAAACTCACTAGTAACGAGATGGAAGTCCAATCGTGTGCTAATTGCATTTGATTTTTTTCAGATCCTTTTTGTTACTGGTGACGACTAACAAGTTATTTGTTAGTCGTAACGAGTGTTAGTTGTTTCTAGTATTTGTTAGTATAGAATGTTTACCAGCTATATTTTTCAGTCATGTAGTGAATACTCTTTATTCTCTCAACTACTCAAGACTAATTATTGAGCTTAGAATGCGCAAGTATTGAACAAAACACGACTTTTCAGGATTTGGCTTTGATTGTAATGAAAAATGGGTAAAAATTGTGAAACAAGTACGTTGTATATGATTGTCATTTGTTTCAACTCTGTACATATAACTAGCATTTGTGCAATATTTATTTTACAATTAATTAGAATCAATTAGGCATTTTTACTTTGCAGTTCATTCTAATTACATACGCATGACCAACGAGAATAATACATTTTTACTTCACTCTGCCTCTAGTAAAAACGGTGTTTCAAGTTCCCTTTGAGCTTCATATTTCCGTAAACACGAGACTAAACTTCAGAATAAATTGCCCGGTTGGTGTCAGAAATGCTGTGGTTCTCGAAGAAAGGCTATTATTGTTCCTGTTTCTTGCTCTCTAAAAAAATTCAGCTCAGACGCACAAAAACTGCAGTCTTGAAAAACTTTACCCGATAAACGCATTAATTTGAACGCATGAATTTATTTGCAATTCGAAAATTAGATGCAATCCGTGTAACATATTATTAATTAAACATTTCTCTCTTAACAGGAGTGCTTTGTATTCCTTGTGAGTAAACTGTGCCACAAGACGTTGTTGGGTCCTTTTTCATATTCAAATTTGGAATAAATGATTCTCGCAAACGTTGTGTACGTCAACGTATTTTTGGAAGTAAATCCTTGTTTTCCCTCGGGCGTGAAGTTGGAGACAGCGCAGCTTTAAGCGTCCGTTCAGAGAGCAACTCTGTTAAAAGAATCACAAGTTCTGCACACTTGAAATATTTGAAGGAATTTTAGATCGCGTAAATGAATGCAGTAAATGTAGGTAATCTAGTTATATGTCATAACATTTGCTCAAAAATCCTGGTGCTTTTTGCCGCAGTTTTGTCACATCTCTTTCCTACTCTACGCTGTCTTTTTTTTTGATTCACATGAACTCTGTTTTTCATCCAGTCCATAATGAGAGCAAGTCCACCATATAAGTAAAAAACATGAAAAATAACTAAAGTATTTCTATCTCATCTCAAACTAAATGCTCGTGAAGGTACTGTTGAGATAACGATTTTATTCTCATACAAAGGAATAAAAAAAGTAAAAGTTTGTTCTACACTTCTCTTGATCATTGACACAAAAATCGTCGGGTTGAATAAAATTCTGTCATGATATTCAATGAACTTAAATAACAATTTTAAATGTATTTCGAAGGCCAAACTTGAAGTAAAAATATGGAAATTCGTTTTCGAATGTCAATATATTTTTGAAACGACCGTTATCGAACATCACAAAGTTAGAATGACAAAATTTGCAATTATCCTCTTCATTCGTCAATTACTTTTTTGCAAATTGTCAATTTTTACCAGAATGTTGAATTTTCAAAGGTTAGACAATGTTTGGTTTGGTTAGGTTAGCAGAGCACAGTGTGTACCACTTTTATTATAATAACACAAGACACTGTAAGCGCTAAAATATTTACCCACCCACCACCAAGCCAAAGACCTAAGTAAAGAAAACTCACGAATAAAGTCAGCTGTAAAATGTGCGTGCTAACCTGTCATATTTCTCAGTAAATTGTCTTACAATGTGTTATCCATGGTGACTTGCCTTTCGGTAAATGGTTGTGTAACCAATAGTCCCGCTGAATTTTATTTTAATACGAATTGGTTTACAGTGAATTGCCCTACCACGAGTTGTGTTAATATTGTTAACGTTTTCACTAACTATCACGATGTCGTAATGAATCCCGTTCATGCACTGCCATTCTTGTTCTAAAATGAGACCAAAATTTTATTCACATATGTAAAGAAAATTCAATCCCATGCAGAAATTACATAGTTGATTTTTGATCAAGAATTAAAAAATTTGTCTGTAATGAAAACGAACTTGTTTTGGTCGTCGGCATTGAAAATTTATTTGATTGCATTGATTTCTCTGGATAATTCGGACCCAAAAACCGAGAAAGTATTTCAACTGTACGAGCGTTTCGATTTCGCTATTCCATCTTGCCAATTCGCCACATAATGAAAACATGCTTAGTTGTGAATTAGTTTCCATGAAATTTACTTCCGTGAAAAAATTTTCATGAGTGGAAAACTCTAAAAGAAAACCTATAATTTTCAACTAAATAGTTTTGGCCATGTGGTGTTTTCATAATTTAAATATTTATACCGTATATATGTGCATATATATACAAAGACATGCAGGAAGTAAATAGACACCTATAATTTTCGAAGTAGCTTTTCAATATGGAAAGTAAACAAGTGAAATGTATGAAATAAATAGGACTACTTACTTAGGTGTTTTGTGTTAATTTTGTATTTATTTTCGTTCATTTACTTTGCAGTTTCAAGTCAGAAACTTTTTTGGCATTGAACGGATTTGAATTGAAGGGATTTGGCACCACCAGCTTGGTCGACTGGTGAGCGAATCTGCTTGCGAGCGGAAAGACCCGGGTTCGAATCCCGCTGCCGACATGGTTGACGCGGCTAGAAATACGGCATGGGACTTGGGTAAACAACCGAATAATTATCGAAGTAATTATCCGACCCAAGAATGGGCCAGAAGGTTCGTTCCATAGCCTCATTCTATTCTATTCTATTCTATTGTTCACTGTGGAATTTCTGCCCCCTTTTCGCGCAACAATCGAAGCAATTCATCTTTAGATGAAGGTTTCTGATCAGTTTTTCGCACAGCTCTATTTAATATGCTCCAAAGATTTTCAATTGGGTTCATGTGTAGTGATTGGCTAAGCCAAAGAAGTTTTTGATCTCATTTTTAGTCAGCATTCGTTAAGTCCTTTTCGCAGTGTGGCATGGAGCCCTATCTTCCATGAATAAAAACTCATTTTTCCTTACATTATCGTGTGAATACAACGGAAGTATTTCTTGTTCAAGTAATTTGGCATATTTTTCAGTGTTTATGGGTTCACAAAGCTGAAAACATATCAAGAAGATCAGATCAAAAATGTAGTAAAATGAAGGCATCTATTTACTTCTTTCATGTCTGTGTATATACGTACGTAGGCTATGGAAACTTTTAATGTTTAGTTCCTATATAATTAGACATAATACGAAAGAGAACAGTTGAGAATTGTCAATAGAAATATAGAAACATAGAAGCATAGAAGCATAGACATAGGTACATATATAAATGCATAGATTCAGCACATGTGCCTAGAGACATAGATACATCGTTAGTTATAAGTTTAGTCCTGCTCAATTGTGGCAGGCTGAATACAGTTCCATTTACTTCGTTCACTCTTGAGCGGTCTGTATTGTCATAAGCAAGCAGTTCTGTTGGTTTGAGTTAAGATTATTTATGTATTAAAATTTTTTGTTATCAATAGTACATGTTCCTATATTGTAAGGTTACTTATATTAAATCATATAATTTGATTATTCATGACTTCCTCAAACAACGGTTGAGTAGGAATCCGAAGCCAGAAAGATCCTTAGGGCTGTAAATTTTCCTCTTACAAACACAATAACTCCAGAACACTAGCAAAATGTAGACACATACACGCGTGGTGTATTTTCATACAAAGCTAAAACAAGCATATTTATTTTAGAAATGTGGTATCAATGCCGTTTTTTAGACTCAAAATCAATAGAGAAATTGTAGCATTTGAAAATTCAAATCCAATTGAAAGCAGTGACAAACGTCCTGGATCTTAGGAAAAAATGCGAAGAGGAACGGAATAAATTACTAACAAGAATGTGCAAATCATTAATTGAGAATTAAAGGAAGTGATTGTTTATTGTTTAATTGAATAATAATTGTGTTACAAAATATTAAATGATTACTTACTGATTTAGTCCTCTTCAGACTAAATGATTACTGTATATTATTTTCTGTATTGTACAATTACTGTTTAGCACCATAAGAATTAGAAAATACATATTTTCAGTGTATTTATGTCAAAATATTCTTTGTTTTCTACGCATATATCATTATTAGGCACCTGTATATAATGATAATATGAAGAACATGTTTTTTGATTTGTTAGAAGTCAATTGAATTAAAAATATCTTGGTGTACGAATATTTATCTCTCCCCTCTGTATGACGCAGAAATTGTCAAAAAATGCTGGAACTGATAATTCACACGGTATGTAGCACTGAATCTGTTTGTTTTCGCATCAGTCGCTGACGCTGCGACGTTACAACGTCAGAGCGTGTATCGATGCGACGGAATTTTGCATTCTGATCACATCGGGCTCGATGACTTCATCAATTCAAACTTTCTTGCTTGTTTGCTCTAAAATTATTGTCAGGAGTAATAGTTTCGAAAATTTTGCAGATTGTAGATTTTCCACTATTTGTTAGGTACTTCAGAAGTATTCCACAATTATGTTGCGGTAACGGCATGTACGATTACATTTATATTTTGCAAAGATTGGCTATTTTTTGTTTTAGAATTGGCATGAAATAATTTAGCATAAATGATTGTAAATAAGTTCCAAATTAATTTTAGAGTCCTGAATCGCATTCCTTAACAGTGATATGTGCACAAAGTATATTATTTCAAAAATATAAATTCGATTTCAAATCTTTAAGCCAGCCCGTAAATTATACTTAGCCTCCCAGATACTGAGATATTTTGAACCCCAAGAACAAAACATCGATAAATCCAAATTGTTATTTATATTTTTATTTTAGAAAACCTTGAAAATTTTTAGAAAAACTTCAAATTCAATGTTTATGTTCAATGTTTAAAACTTCACTGATGAAAAGTACTATTTTGAATAAAACAATGAAATATGCACAACACTACAGTCTAGACCAGGTTTTACAACCTGCTCATCTTCGTAAACATGAGCATGTTGAAGTTTTCAGCAAACTTCTTAGCCTTGATGATATCCTTGCCAAGACAAAACAAGCGCTCCACCGCAGGATTGCTCGGCATCGGAGTGTTGTACCTCAAGAAAAAATCAATGAGGACAACTCTCACAATAGTTTAAACGTTATTCCACTGCCCATATACAGCGATGAACATCACATGAGCATACAAAGTTGAATCACTTGCAATGAAATCTAAAATCAAAAATAAAATATCTGCACAGCATCTGAGGAAAGCATTGTGCAGTATGAGGAAATGTAAGAATGTAATAGCTTTTCTAAACTCGTTAATGAAGTTGCTGCTTGCACCTTTATGTGGAGTTGTTACCAGCATATAAGATCACCCACGCTATTAACGCATCTTCAGCGTCCTGGAATATGCCTGCACAGATTTTGCTAATTTTTTACGATTTTTCAAGACTCAGCAGAAAAATTGTTAATGAGTTTACGCTGGAAACACTGAGATTATAATATTTTTTGGATGCTTTAAACTTTCCACCTTTGTGCTTGAGAACAGAATGTGCCCAAAATCCTACTCTGCATTCATATTGGTTACATAACAGGTGTCCATAAAGTCTCTTTACTATTTCAAAAATTTGTTACGAACGCAATTGATAAGTACTTTCGATTGTGAAGGTAATCGATAAATTTTTCGATTTAGTGAATTATTGCTTGCAAATACTATGCAATCAATACTTTATTATGTCATTAAAACTTGCTGAGTTCAATTTACCATGACTGAGTTGATGGCACCTCTTGCAATGGTCTTGAAACACTCGGAAAGCAGGCATCATCGTAAAATTCTATTTAAACTTTAGGTCCACCACATTGACAAGTAGCGACGAACTTCAGAGGATTGAACTACGTCCTTTAGATCAGATCCCATTTAATACATAATGGAATGTCTGGCGAACTTCTTGCAGGATGCTCATTGAAAACAGATGCTCATTGAAAACTCAGATGTGGAGAAATTGCTCTGTTGTGTCAGAATTTGTATTCGTTCGCATTTTTGATGTAATCACTGGTTTCGAGGAATTGAATGTAAAGTTAGTCTTGAGAATAGCTAAATATTTGCAATAATTCAAATTACTGTGCTGTGTCCTCCCCATAAAGTTAGCAAACATTGTGATAACTTTGTTGTAATTTTGTTATATATCCACTGTTATTATCACTTTGTATTCCATTTTGAAAGTTTCTAATACTCCAAAATCTAAGATATCTGGGTATTGAATCTAATAAATTTCATCTTGCAATAAAACTTAGCTTTGAAAAATTATCCATCAAGATAATTCATTATTTAAGCTTGTGTATCGGTTTTAATATTTGATATGTTCACTTGCAAATGATATAACAAATTATTGATTGGAGTACATTCTTTCTTTTAAATTTGTTGAACAATTTGATTGGAGAAAAAAAAAATGCAATAAACTCTAAAATTCATTTGTACCTAATCCAGGACTTCATTAATAACTTGATCAATATGTCATAGAAGGATAACATTGTTTTTAACGTAATACTTTTTCAATAACCTTGATAAGTTGTACGTCTCGGTGCAGTGGAGGGGCAAATTAATACTAATAAACTCAATGTATCCTGTTTTTTACATTTTATTGATCTATGTCAATAAGATGAGCAATAAATGCATGTGCTGTTTTGGCAAATACCACGTAACAGCTAAAAATAACCCTTTTTATTATACTGTAATTTGCTAACTATTAAAACTAGAAGAGTGGGACAAGTTTCATTGCAAAAAAGAGCATTGAAAATTATATTAGTACCCTAAAGTTTATCATAATCATTGGAAGAAAATAAGCACATGCTATATTATTGATATGATTTTATATCCACAGGACACCGTCAATGACGAAACATCGCAAAAGTCAGATTTTCTTTGACCAAACTAATTACTAATTTTTAAATTACTGTGAGATTTTGTAAAATACAAAGTATTCTGAACTGTCTTATGAAACATCACTGAACTGAAAAACACGGTTCGAGAAATCATTGCATCCATCAATGTCAATATTTTCATTGTCTGATTAGAAATTTTAGTAAACGTATTGAAAAGTGTATTGAGTCCAGTGGTTTTCATTTCGAATGCAAGAAATAAGATCCCATGATATCTTTGCAAGGCATCTGATTCAAAATTTCTAATTTGAATAGTCAATAATTGGAAGCACTATAAATATGAGTTCATTATTACTGTCACTCGGTATAAAACACTAACACAGTAGCGTCATGACATCATCTGTCTGATGGTCTGTCAAAAAGACAGGTATACAAAAAATATAAGCTGTGAAAATTGAACTCAATGGGCAATTTTAGTCTGCATTAAATTTTGCTTTCGATTTAAAACACATCGAGTCGAGTTGAACTGAATTTCAGTTTTGAGGTAAAATGTTGCAGCAGAAAAAACAGTATAAAGGTCTCAGAGTTGTAAATTCTCAGTTGGATTATCTGTAATCGATCCAAACGGATGTGGCCCGATTTTTACCTGATTGTTTTTTCAATTTAGTTGGAGAATTGGATTGGAGGACGTACAGTTTTTCGTACTCTTATTCTTTGGCGCAGAGTGGTCTTTATTAGTGTGATTACCTCCTTAAGAAACAGTTACCAGGTACGTCTATAGTCTCAAATCAAGAGAGTATATTTGTTCATTAGATTCCTTCGTGCTACATAGATGTATTTTAGATCTTTTTTTTAAATTTGAACTTGCTCAGTATAGGACTTTTACGAAAATTTGACTCTAAAAATTGGTTTCATCGAATTTTCTGCTATAACCTAGGGTTTGTAATGCATGGAAAATAGGGTACCCGCAAAATCCCTTTACAATTTATCAACTTTATTACAACAGCAAATTATATGATACGTCGAAATTATAACAAAAGGAGATTAACATGGAAATTTTTATTTTATTTAAAGTGAGCCGTCAATGATTGGAAACATTTTATTTCACACTGTGAATCAAGGTTTTTCCCCGATCAGAGTGATGAACCTGACGAAGAAATTGGTCCATCATACATCACACTCTCTGTACAAAAATCTGGAGGTAAGGTGATAGTTCGAGCCTGTTTTATCAGGGCTTGTTGGACATATATCTGCAAACTTCGACAGCAACTAAATGACCTCTTGGGAGTAGTTGAGGATCCATCCTGCATGACTAAGCTCACCCCTAAACGGATTGTTATTTTTCTGATTGCAATGAAACATTTCAGGGCGAAAAATCTCAGTTCCAGCGGCTAAAATCTTTCTAAAGGGGTTCTAAGATGAGTGATCATGTCAGTACATTGAGTAGCCACTAAAGTCTCCACATTTAAACAACATTGCAAATTATTGGGATGAGCTTGAGAAGGATCCGCGTGCATCATCGCTTTTTTCATTATCATTGACAAATTTGGGTCGGCAGCTACTGCAATTGTAGCCAAATTTGAATCTAGAGAAAATGCAAAACCTGTTTGGATGAAAGTTATAAATCAATCAAAAAGGGATCCTATAGCTCATTAATGAACTACTACATACACTGAATGTATATTTTCACCTGTCAATGAATGTCAAATCAATATACAAATAAAAAATTAACGACTGATGAACACTTGGCTTTAATTTTTCTAAATGAGAGTATGAGGCATCAGACTCCATGCGATATTCAATTAAACAGAAGAAGTTCACATTGTATAATAGCGAGTAAATGAAATGCATGACTAAATAGGCAGGAGCAGAGTACTAAGCTAATAACTTGGACCACAAGATATTTTACTTTAGTCACCTAAAATGAATTTTACGGCAATTCTTTGAAGTTTATCAGGTCATTTGGGAGTATTTTATAGCTATTGCTTAAGGCTTCACCCCATAAAATTAAAAGCATTAGCGTAGGGTGGAAAGGACACTGACTCAATGCTCTTTTTCAAAGAAGCTTTTACAAGACGTTTGTGAGTGAATTACTGTCTTGCTCATTCTTTCCTGTATTTTTGAAAATGATTAACACATTAATGCAAATTTATATTTAATTTTTCAGTGGATTTGAAGGAATGACACAAAAAATAACTATCTAATCTTTCCTACCACATAGTGCGATAAAATTTTTACATAAAGAGGTTGGCAACTTCAAGCTCACAGGAACTCATGAGTTTTAGCTGATTTTAAAATCATACATCATGGTAACTTGAGTTAATGTCTTTTTCTTTTAAAATTTCTTATACGAGTAGCTTTAGAGGCGTTTAATCTAAGCTAGCAACTTTTCCATCTTAAATTTACAGGAACGACTTTTAATTTTGCCTTATAGAGAGGAAACGTTATTTCAATTTTGAGTTACATAAGCAAAGAGCAATGTAAAGAATGCAGGCTCTATTCATGCCTGGAATAAATGTATTGTATTAAAACTTGTCGATAAAATAGAAAGTAGTAAATGCAATGCTTACCATTTCCTGGGTCAAATTATTTCTACGAATTCTGAGCATTCTTCATTTTATAGGACTGTGTACGTAGATTCGCTGGAGAAAATCCGTTTTCTACATTTTGCATCTAACTCGAATAATCTTCAACTACGACTGTAGAGTAGAGTTCCAAATATGCAAATATTTATCCGAGTGTTCTGAATACGTCGTACAAATACCCTTGCACTATCCTTCCAGATCAAGAGGCTAAAATGCTTTGTAACAAAGTTCTTTGAAAGGAAGGAGCTTTCAGTCGCCCCCAAGACCTCAACATTCAGTGTCATGGTTAAAGTCACATCCAGTGCATCTGATGACTCATTTACCTTGAACTTTAGTGGACCTAAGCCCTTTGAAAACTGGCTTAGTAGCGTGCACATTAGAACTGATGCTTTGGAGAGGATAAATGTACTCTACTTCCTTACTTGACTTGTTTCGAATTGTACGCAACTTTTCTACTTGAGCTCAAGACTTTCTAGATTATCTCATGACTTATGGTAACTTAACTAAAAACGTAATTGAAGAAAGCATGTTTTAAGAAGACTAGATTTTTCATTGATTAGTGTTCGCCAATGCAAGTACAATATCTGTTTAAGGAGGCCACTGTTCAGAGAGACTAAGTAGTAAAATGAAATTTAGGAACACATAAGAATTGATAAGCTAACGCATGACGTTGCTTAGTCATAAACATTACTAACTAACGGAAACCGTAGCAGGATATTCGTAAAAGAGAAATTAAAGTCCTATTAACATTCAGGTTGAAGCTAGAGTATTAGGCTTATATCTTCATTAAGATATAAGATCATTTCATTATTCATTTGTTGTTTTCATGGTGTAAACAATAAACTAAATACCATATATTATAATATCCCGCGTATTCTATTTAGGAACAAACATCTTCATCCTTTTTTCCATAAATGAAACTAAAACTGATAAGGCACTGACCACCCCGGGAGAAATATATTAAGATAATAAAAGATTAGGCTATTTTATAAATTCAGACATTCAGTTTGCGTATGAGCTTTGCAAAACAAATGAAAGATTGTCACTGTTCTTCATAAATCTAATTATGTTCTTTCAAAGATGCTGAACTCCAAATTTGATAAGATTAACTCTGTTTCATTTGCCTATTCTTCAACCTGAATGTTTTTTGGCAACCTTCCATGAAGTGTATATGGTTGGTTCTCGGTTACATTTCAGGTGGCATAAAATAATTCGTGAATCTTAATTTCAATATTTACATCATCCAATGAAACCTAAAACAGTGTATTAGTTTTTTCATTGATTTTCTTTTGAAGACACCTTGCGCAAAATTTTTCTTCCCCTAGAATTATATAACAGGAGATCTCCTGGCATCAAACGACGTCTACGATGCATGAATTTGCTGACTGGGTGTCTATTCTTTGGTACTACCATAATATTATTACACATTTTTTCAAGTAATCATGAACAGTAATAGATAAAAACTTGTTTGTGCAAGAATTAAGAAAAAGTCTTGAGTAAATGCGCATACATTTATAAAAATAATTCGTACGGCCATCGTAGGGCTTCAAATTTAAGTTGAAGGTGCAATTCAAAGGCCTTTCAATAATTCAAGATGAGATTTTGCCTTTGCAATTTTAATAACTTAAAGTGTACTGCAGACCCGGTTGCTTTTAGTAAAATTCATGGAAGAAATGATACAGAGCTTTAAATTTTATTTAATTGCAATTTACTAATGGTAACTTTCGCTGATTGAGAATGAATTCAAAATTAAATGCTACAAACGGGAGTAAAAGTAATGGTATACATATGTCAATGTTTTCGCTACATTGAACTAACACTATCACTAATATGAAGACTAGCAACAACACAACAGCTCACGCGGACAACACTGACAATATTCAAACGCAAAGAAATACGAGACATGAAACAATTTTGCGACTCGGAATGTCTAGCTCACCGTAGGCGTTTGTCCGCACTCCGCTATCAAACATTTTTACTAAGCGCTCACTACACTCGAGTAAAAATGTTTCCAAAATGTACTTTGACAATTTTAGCAATACTACCAGTACATTCTGCATTACTATTTGTGAATTTTGCAAACTTCGCTACTCAACTAAGAACTCATAAATAATGAAATAATAGTATAATGAAAAATATTATCACACTTCGAGGGAATCTAATTACACGACTAATACACTTCAAACACACATCAGAACTGATATCAGTAGATGCTATTTATTCCATGTGACCACATTATGGCGTAAAAGATTAACTAAAGCCTCATTAAAAAGCTGGAAAAGGAGACGGATGAATGTACGCCCTCTGTCCCTCTGTCACTCTGTAATAATTCCATCGTAATTGGAATTCTCATTCTCGTACGTTACCTCGTGTTAGCATCAGTTGCTTCTATGTTTTCTTCCTTATAATTCCCGTCAGTCAGCGAATCCTTCTTTTCCCCTCATTTTTCATTATCCTTTCGTTATTATTTCATTTTTGTATTTTATTATTGCTGCATTATCTTCCCCCCTTTAGCTAACGAGAGTATGACTACAGAATATTACAATTTCTCCTTATCTTTCTTTGAAAGCAAACGCTATGCTATACCCCATCATTCCAATTTTCACCGTCCTGTCCAGTTGTCGAGATTTTCCAAGAATTTCTGTAATATACTATTTAACTCCTTTTTAATTTCTGAAAAAGTGTGGGTAGATTCTTTTATTCCCTCTTAAAAAGAACAGGAAATCCCTTACGAACACAAATTTGATTGTTGCAATCCCATTACTAACGCGTTCGAAGAATTTAAGTAATTTTGAAGACTTTGATTTGAGTTTTCCCAACTATACTACTTTTACATATGCTTGTGCTTCAATCAATTTTAATATAACACTCATTGGTTACCCTTGGTTTCTTTTTGTTGCTATTTCCCTGAGTTTTGCTTATTGTTTTCTGAATCATTTCCGCATGATTATCCGTACATCAGTGTGCATGTGATGGTTTTATTTTACTTGGGTTTAATAACACACATTGATTTGCAATGTTCAAGCTATTATGTTATATTATTTCGTGCATTTATATGAATTATATGATAGTGTCAAGCAATCATACGCACTCACAGATTTATATTTATTTTAATTGCTTATTATTTTCTCCATACTGATTGTCATTTTTTTCTCGTTCTTTCCAGAACCATCTTGTGTGAAGAAAAGCAAGGCCACGGACGCTAAAAAAGAGGATAGTGGGTTTGGAAGACCGAACTTTTAACGTTGACTGGACGTGTAGTTATTTTTTCACGGAGCGCAACGGGTAATGTCTTTTCTTTATTTGTCAAGAAACTATTGCCGTAAAGAAAGTTTCAAGTATCAAACGACACTATTAATTTCATCATTATAAGCATGACTGTTTCATAGGAAAAGACCAAGAACATGAAGTCACACGACTTAGAATTTTTATTTTCAAAACAGGCATCATTTATCATTAGAAATGCTGAGAAAAGGGACAGAAACGCATGTGCTAGCTACGGAATAATTACAGAGAGAATGAGACCTTTTACTGATGGAGAGTTCTTCAAAGAATTATTCTTGAAGATAGTTGATGTTGATTGTCCAGAAAAAAAAAACATTTTATTCGATTCACAAAAAATGACTGAAGAAGCTTGAAGGACGTGTTCATTAATCTGGAATATTATTCCATTACCATCGATGAAAGCACAGATTTTAAGGATACTTGTCAATTTACAGTGTTTGTGAGGGGTGTTACACCATCATTTGATATGGTGGAATAATTTGTACGATTGATTTCTATGAAGGATACTAACACAGGAACAATGTTTTTGAATGCATAATTAAATGGATTTCTGAAAAGAAAAATAATTTTCAAAGCTCTCTGAACTAATGACAGATGAAGCACCAGCATTGGTAGGACGGAAGAAACGGGTTTGTTGCATTGCTCCATCTACACATCTAAGTTGATAAACTCTTCGTATTTTATTGCATTATTCATGAAAAAGCATTACGTGCAGTCTTCAAATTTTTATAAAATCATGGTAGTGGTTGTAAAAACCATGAATTACATACTCTTGAGAGGTCTAAATCACCGACAGCTCTAAGAATTTCTAAATGAAATAGTAGCAGGGTATGGCAACCTTGCTTATTTTACAAATGTTCGATGGCTTAACAGCGGAAAAGTTCTGAAACGAGTGTATGCATTGAGAGAAGAAATTACCATGCTTTTAAAGGGTAAATATCAAGATAATTCATACGTTGAGGATCCACAACGAATTTTCCAGTTAGCGTATTTTTACCTCGAACTTCAGGGAAAGAACAAGCTTGTATTTGAGATGTTTGGTCACATTGCTGCTTATGATAAAAACTTCGACGGTGGACATCACAGCTGCAAAATGAAAACTATTCTGATTTTCCATGTCCCTATAATCCCAGAGGAGATATAATACCAGATATATGTAACATCTTTGTGAGCTGTTAACGATTTGAGAAGCGAATTCACTACACATTTTGCTGACTTCCGGTGGAATGAAAACAAATTAATGTTATTTGGTTCTCGTCATGAAACAACAATAGAGCACGTTGCAGAAGAATACCAGTAGGAGTCATTTAATTTACAATGTGATGAATAATTAAAATCAAAATTCTACATTGAATCCCCAGCTGACTATTACACAAAATATGTATTACCAGCTAGAAAATATATAAACATTTTGACTAATGCGAGACTGAAGACATCATTACCTGGAAGTACGTATGCTTGTCAACAGCTTTTTCCAGGAATGAGATACAGTAAAAGTTAATTAAGAAGGAGGTTGAGTGATGACCTCCTGGATGAAGTTCTGGTCTTGTGATCGACAAATATTTGACCTGGTGAAGTGAAACCATCGCACAATAAATAGAGAACTACGTTTTTCACTAAATAAATGGCTCTCTCTGACTGTTTATAAATATTATACCATATCAGCTTGTAACAAGTTATTGAAATTTTTTTTTACTCTGTCAAAATGAAATTAAAACAACTTAAATGATTTTTTGAACCTCCAGAAATGTATTTACATTATATTTAACAACATGGCCCTGATACGAGATACTACGAGTACATAGCTGTTTTGACATTCTTCCGAAAAAAGTACCTCTGGTCTAGGAATTGATCCATGCAGATTTTGCTTTTCATTTCGAAGAATCTTTAGCCATTCAATCAGCAAAAACTTGCTCCAACTCTTTCAAAGACGACCGTGGGAGTAGCAACTTCGAGCTTGTTGGTCCAAAACTTACCCGAAATACTCAATTATATTAAGTTCTGAGGATTCAAGGGGCTTGCGTATGTGCTGTAGCTTACTATCATACTATGCTATTCAGGACAAACTGGACAACATGAGCTATGTCCATTGGAGGACTGTCATCTTAGAAAGTGCACTCACCATCAGAGTATAATGCTTGGATGGTGGAGTGGACTTCATATTCCAAAATATCGAGAGGGACCTTGCTGGTCTTCCTACCATCCAGGTCAACGATTCACTACAGAAAAAAGGAAGTCAGGATTGCAAGATTCTTTGAGCTTTCTTCACATTTAAATTTGTTCTGCAGGGGCAAATAGGGTAAAGCTGGACTTGTCAAAGACCATTATTACTTTCTCCATTTGTCAGTCCACCAGCTCATGCGATCTGTACGCAAGTGCAGCTTTTTCAGAATGCACGTTAATTACGGCGATATTTTCTGATGGTAGCTCTGTAAAAGAAGAATTTAAATCCTTACTGTTATTTCAGGGAATGCGCCCAGAATCATGCTTAACCGATATTAAAGGGAGGAAAATATAATCAAATTCAACAATTTATTATAAGTAATCTTGCAATTTAGGATAACCTAGGATTACTAATAAATGAAATTTTACGCAGGAATAATCTTTACGTAAACTTTGATTATTTGCTAATGAAAATGTAGAACAATCCAAAATAGACGAAATAAGTGGAGACTACTCTATATTTCTGACAACTATATTACACTAAACTAACTCTATTGAACTGACGTGAGTATAAGGCGCAGCTGAAGAGGTCAGTTCTGACGCAGAAGTAAAGACGGGCTTTATTTGAGAATGCAGAAATAAATTTAAATTGTCAACAATATTAACTAAGTTGCCTATTGTGCAACACTTCTAAGTAACTTATTGATTGCAGGACAAAAGGATAGCACAATGAAAGTTCATAACGGGGCGACTAACCAAAGAAACGAAGAAAAAGTTTTTACGTGGGAGAGAGACGGATCCATTTACTGACAGGCTCTTCCACGATATCCGGCTTTATTGTGCTCAAGGCGATCAGTTTTGGTCGAAACCGAGCTACTCAGATGTTGATCTAACTTTGCAGTCTCTTAAAGGGCAGTTGTCTTGGGATTTTTCTCCACATTGTGTTACGCTACTCGACTGTTTCTTTCAGTGAGCTTGAAAGGTCGGCGGAAATTACTCCTCCTGCTGTAGATTTTACCCCACTGCTAATATTCTGTCATGGTCCTTGATGTTGTAGCTATCGAAAATTTATAGAGTTTAGGTGTTCTGGTGACTGAAGATCGCCTCCAGAAATGTATTTATATTATATTCAATAACATGGTCCTGATCCGAGACACTACGACACTAGAAGTCCAATAACTGATCAGTTTTTGAACTCATTGAGGTCATTCATCTTAGTTTACTTTATACTACTCTAAAATCTGAATGAAAAGAATCATTGAACAAGATAAATAGACATATTTTCGGGAAAATAAATCTGCTTATGTAAAATTAGGTCAGATCACCACAATATAAGGCTTATCGAGATATTCAAGTAAAAATTTCGATTGTTTGTCATTCTATCCAGCAGTTCTCTATTTATACTCTAAGGTTTTCATCAATGACAGCCTACAATTTCTCATAATTGAGTTCTTTGGAGCATCCTTCTTCTGGCTTGTCCTTTAAGTTGAAGTCATTCTTTTTGAAACGTGAAAACTATCTTATACAGGTCTTTTCATTCACCGCATCGTTTCCATAAGTGTTTTAGGCATCTTACAGCTGAAATTGCTGTATGCTTCTTTCAAACTCATATAATGAAATTTGCTTAATGTGTTCTTCACTTGGAGTGTACGTTTGAGTTAAAAATATTTATTGATATTTTTAACAAGATCTAAACGAAGAAATAATATTTTAGTGATTTAGATGGCTATGAAGCTGATCAGCGCAAATAGTTACTATATAAATACAAAGAAGAGGGTGTTTGGCTGTCATGAGTTTCTCGACCTGAGTTCAAGTTTCTGCATACGGCAGAGCTCCAGGAAATAGATATTGTAGTTTCTTAATAAGGACATTCTGCTTAAGGTATTCTCGAGATCGTTTATTCGCCCCAGATGATATGGTTGGCATTTGACACGTTTCAACAGCAATTGTTTTAACAGTTATGAGAATATTGTGTTGTTTTAAGTACTCGGGGGCTTTTGATAATTTGGGTTGTAATTTTAAAGGACAGCAGCAGAAATTTCTATCATAAAATTGTAGGAAATCAACTAGAATTTTTTTGAATATCTTTTCGATTATTTAGTAAATATTTGACAATGCTGTGATGATCGGCTTACGTGTACACACAGTTGCAATCACCTAGCCAAGTGCACCGCAGTTGTAGCTAGATTGTCGTTTATTCCATGAACAGAATTTATTTTTTTATTTGTCCAGGCTGTCGATATCCATCAAAGATAATATTCTTGCTAGAACTGCATTACGCAAAAAAATGAACACATGCATGCTAGACTGGTTAATTTTCTGAGACAGTGCTGTTGTGTATGTCCACAAATACATGTGCATTAGTATAGGTAAGTGGATGGACATGATAAATTTTATTTTGGCTCAGGAAATACTTAGGGAAAGCAATTTCTTATTATTAGGCTTTTACTGCCATTATACGCTTGAGTCAGTGAATAAAGAAAGCTTGCCGATTTTACGCTCACTGCTTAATGTAGAATAATATTCTATGCGTACACCCTATAATGAGCATGGGTAAGCATTTGTGCTAAAATACATAGATTGTAGCAGTTCAGGCAGTCCAGCGGTAGCAATTCTCTATCTAATGTAATCTAATACTAAGAATGACCGTCGTGTGTTTATATATTTATTTATTTATATATTTATTTATGTTTCGTGTCACTTTCAAAAATACTAGTGCAATGTGTACCCGCGAAATTCAAGATCTATGAAGTAAAATACATATTTCATTTTTACCCGCGGTATTGTCAAAATCTGAATATTTTTCATGAATGTATACAGAATTTTCATTTTCTATTTTATCTACCAATAACAGGGCCGAGTGGGAGAAGAAAGCTCATAATAGAAAAAATGGCGTGTTTTATAGTGATTCAGTGCCTTTGGTACCGACAGAACAATGCATTGTATTGTCTAGTCTTTAGTGCAATGTGTACCCGTTAACTTTGCCACGCAAGCAGCATTGCTTCGTCTTGCAATTTCGCGTTGTTCGTCTGATAGTCTTCGGCGTCTTTCTTGCTGTCGAAGTCTTGCTGCTTCTCTCTTACAGTTGGACACGTTTCTATTCATGTTGGCCTTTTTTGCCGGAATTTTATTCTGAAATATCCTCTATTATCTCTTTGAAGCTTTTCAAGAAAATCTCAATTCCGAAAACAATAACTCTATTTCCAAAATCTTTGGCCTTATACTAAGTGGTAGCCAGGTTACTGGCCAAACTAATTTAAAACACTTCTTTTCGCATTACCAATTAAAAATATCAAAGCATCATGATGAAATTCAACAGAAAAAAGTCCAAAGAAAATTTCTATTTGTAAAAATAAACCGATTGTGTATTCTGGATACCATAATGCAAGTGAAAGAGAATTGAATTGCCGCAGAAAAATAATACAACAGAATGATTTATTGTATTTCTTAAGCTTTTTCCTTGTTGCTATCAAAGCTATCGATTAGAAGAGTGTGACATATGGTCAGACAGACAGACAGACGGACAGACGGACGGATGCGGCTCTTATTATAGTATAAAAGATAGATTAGAGAGATCCAGAGCCTTATATACTCGAGTCCGTATCGTGGATACCGAGTTCGGCGGGATATTGCCCTATGATTCGGGGACATTGTACCTGAATATGACACGAATTGCACAGTCAATTGCAGTAGTAGAAAACGAAGTGTCTTAGTTTTCAATAGGAATGTTGTCATTAAAGAAATGCTCAATTAAAACGTTTGTCCTTTGTAAATATACATAAAACTAAATATATTGCGTTCCGTTCTTATATGTAATTGTATTTAAAATCTTTCCAACAGTATTTGCCATCATTTTTGATGGCACGTGTGTTATCACAAGATTTCTGCCGTCATTTTTGACGGCTGGGTACACTAGTTATATCATAGTCGTACGCTTTTCACATCGAAATATCTGTCGTGCTTGAAAATGCTGTAACGGAAACGGCAAACAACTCAACCATTCAGCTGCATCGATCAAGTCACTGAACATCAATCTTCAACTACTTCCATTGGTAGCGAGGCAAGCCGTCTTACAACCCGTGTAATTGGTTTCCTTTCTATTCTACAAGAGACAATGAGGACCAGTGATAAACGGTCATCCATTCTCTTTGTATCCAAGAGACGTCGATGGACCTCCTGTTTCTTGCTCAAAGTGATCTGCAGAAACACTAGAAAAAAGTGAAATTATACAGACACTCCTGCATGGTCTGATAATTTTGCAGTTGCAATTTGAAGAAATAAAGTAAATGGCACGAAAATGTAAATGGAGCTTTAGAACGTTACAGAGATAGGTAGCTTCCCAAACTTTGCATTCTGGTACAACTTTTTGGAATGAAGTGATCAAAATAATAGACGATGGTCTTTTGCACAACGTTTAAAAATAAGGCATACATGGCAGCAATAAAACTTCAAACCTTTTCGAAATATCAGGTTTGTGCAAAAATTGTTGCCGATTTTGAAGAGAAGAATTCAAAATAATCTAAATTGATATTACGTCTATTTCTATTGCTGGTTTATAATATCATGAGTAATTTAAACCTCTTTCTTTCAGACTATTAGGGAATCATTCATATTTTGCAGCATTATTTGCACCCATGTTCAACCCAACTAAAGAACATATCAGACATGCTTTACTCTACGAGTTTCATAGAGGTTTCTGTGCAAGTGCTGCAGCACAAAACAGTCAAAGTGCATATGGAAATGATGCGGTGAAGGAGAGAACTTGCAGATGGTGGTTTTCCCGTTTTCGCAAAGGAAATTTCATCTTGAAAGACGAGGTTAGAGGTTGACGCCCAAAAAAGCTTGATTTGGAGTTGTTGGAATTCGCTGTAACTGAAAATTTAACAGTTACCTCAAGAGAACTGGCTAACCAATTTGATTTGAACGGTCATTTTTCAGCTGTAGCGTATTTTTCAATATATTTAGAAACTTGAAATATACTGAAAGGAGAAGGAAAGAAAGAAAACAAGAAAGGAAAGAAAGAGACTTTTTTCATTCAGGGATACATGAGATATGCGATGGTTGTTAAATTCTCGATGCTAACATCTTAAAACTTGTAATCATGCTTGCAGCGACTGAGTTCGTCCAGCTCGAGACTTGAAGAGAGGCTCGTCGTAACATATGGCAATGATAGTCCGTTTTATATCAGGGCAGTTACTCGGTCTGTCTGGACCCTGCGTCACAAGCACAGATAATTCGAGGGTCACTTATGGGTGGGAGCCCTTGAAACCAGGAACCTGGCAACACAGATTGCTAACTCAGCTACAGTAAGCTTGTTTTGCAGTTTTCGTTAGTTAAGCTCTCGCTTGTTAAAGGTTCCGCTTGTTAAAGGTTCTGCTTGTTAAAGGTTCCGCTTGTTAAAGGTTTCGCTTGTTAAAGGTTCTGCTTGTTAAAGGTTCCGTTTGTTAAAGGTTTCGCTTGTTAAAGGTTCCGCTTGTTAAAGGTTCCGCTTGTTAAAGGTTTCGCTTGTTAAAGGTTTCGCTTGTTAAAGGTTCCGCTTTTGAGCTTCGCTTGTGGAAAAACTTTGGGTGTTAACAGCGTGATATAAGTTTTTAAATGATCTTGTTCAGCTGCTTGCAATTTGTTCCGGTGGAGATGGAATTACATGAAAAGAAAAAAGTTTCTTGTTCTGAACAGTTTTAACAAGATGATTGGTAATGAACTTTACAAAGCTCCAATTTTTTTTGGATGAGCTTTAATTTGAAACGTGATCAATATTGTGCATATTCAATGTAATTAACTTCTTATGCCACATTCACTGTAACTCTCACAAGCACTGGTAAAGCAGTTCGTACCAATTTCTGTCAATTTATGTCTTCCATTAAAGGAAATGGAGAATTCAACAATTGATTTACGAAATAAAACTTCTTAAAATTATTCACTGGTTTTATAATTGTTCGTTCTGTTCCTTTTCAATCTTGAAAGGAATAATGCAGTGACAACTATTAATATAATGAAAAATATATTCTCTGATTTTTAATGAGACAATAAAAAATATTGGGTGATCTTCGATGAAACATAATTGAAACTTCAAATTCTTTCAGGTATTCATGTTATAGAGTACTTTTTTCGAAGCGCGTTTCGAGAATTACGATGAATGGATGCAAGTTTTAGCTCAATACAACTTTTCTATTTGCTCATTAAATCCAACATTTGAAGACTACAAAAGTTTTATTGGTAACTAAATAAAACAGTTGCATGCTTAATGATATACGTATAGAATTTCCAATGTGAGTTTGTTAGCAAGTTGGAAATTCAAGAATGTTCATCGACGATAGATCATAGACGGAGCTGAGATGATGCTTTTACTTTCGCTGGGAAACACAACATTCTCATATTCGCTGCTTGTTGCATGTTGCTGTATTCCTAAGGAAGGCTAAGAAGGTTTTATAGCTCTTATGAAGGTCAATCTTTAATATGAGCAGAGTGTCTTCATAATCACATTGCCAAGCACGAATACGCAAATTTGGTATACGCCACGAATACCAAAGGCGCCTGATCACTATAAAATACTCAACTTTTTCCGTTATTAGCTCTCTTCTCTTACACGGCCATGTTATCGGTAGATACGAGGCAGAAGGGAAGTTTTGTATGTATTGATGAAAAATATTCAGGTTTTGGTAGTACAACGGGTAAGCCTGAAAAATGCATTTTATTTTATAGATCCTTAATTTTATCCGTTTTAAACCGTGGAATTCCAAGGGGTACTGTCTAGACCATGTTATCGATAGGCCATGCTTTTGGTAACATCACTATTACAAGATTCTATATATGTAGTTCGTTGAACAACAGTCACAAAAGTCTTCCGATTTTGCACACAACTTATATCTCGAGCAGACGGAACATAACACTCGACGGATTTTACAACAAACATTCAACTATCTAACCTACGGATAATTTTGATTCACCTTATGACATTTAAGTGACAAATAAGCTTTATCTGAAGTGTTTAATTCTACTTCATATGCAAAAACCTCATGAATATGTAGTTATTTAATAAATTTCATGAATTTTCATGAATATGGAGAACATTCATCTAGATTTGGTACTTGGTGGAATAATTTTAAACGTACAAGTGTTTTCAATTGAGGTGCTAATTATGTTTAGATTTAATTGAACTAGTAATATGAGCAACGATCAAATATGAACACCATATACTAAAAGAATCATGAATATTAGCTGCTGGACTTTGAAAAAAAGGAGTGCTATACCTCCTACATAATTTACCATTTTGTATGTACTACTGAAGAAGCGTAATCGATTGGAAATAAATTTCTTTCGGCATTCAAATTTGCGATTAATTAGAATATTAACCATCTATTTAATAACACCAGTCGAATTTTCATTTTTGATGGTACCACAGGTAAAACTAATAACCTTCTTTTCCATTAACTCTAATTTTATATTTTTTAAGCCGTGGAATTTTCACGGGTACTATCTAGGCCACGTAGAAGAGATACAGAATGGAAGTTCAGTATGTTCATGAAAAAATTAATTCAGAGCACAACAATTTATCGTAAATCTTTAATACATTCGTCTTCATAATAATTTCAAACTAATCAAATCTAAACCGTAAAATTTCTACGGAAACTATCTAGTGGTTATAATATATGTAGACTCGTTCTGATTTCAGTTCAAAAAATTTTCTTCAGTAATAGATGGGAAGTAATAGACGGACACACACAGTTAGACAGAGAAACAGAGAGAGAGAGAGAGGAATGGAGATACACTGCCTACTACATATACTGTATATACTGTATATCTAGATGAGACGGCAAGCAATGCAACATAAGATACGTGTGAGCGCTTTTATACCCAGCCTGAAATTAACGATGGGTAAACACTTTGTAAAAGCCTATGATATTTCAAGATCAATTTATCTTGCGCTTGGCTGCGGTTTATCGATTGAGGACCAAGTTTCTGAGTGTGCACCAACTACCTAGTCGTAGGCGAACCGAACTTAAGTCTCGACGGGAGATTTTATCCGACCATTGGCACGCAAGATGTTATAAAAGTATTTTAGGACAAGCCATTTTTTACAAAATGAAGCATCTGATGAGTATATAGTTAAAGATATGTAGGGTTTTTGTATTGTATATGATTGGTGCGAACTATCATAGGTGGGACTATGACGTGTCACTAACACTGGTTAACACAAAAATTTTTCCTGCTCTGAGGCCAAAGCGGGAGTTGGCATTTCTTTGCTAATTTTGATGCTATCTAACCAACAGTCAGAACTCCTTTTATCTATAATTCAAATCTCTTCAACATTTTGCTCTATTACCGCTAATTTTTGTGCTGAAACTTATACCGTTGTTATTATACTTTTGGTAAATTCATATACTATGTATTTATTTCATCTGCTAAAAGGGCATAAAACACAAAAAAATGAAGACAGAAAATTTATTTATAAATACGTTACAGAAAATACATTGAACACAAATCATCGTACAATAAGCAGCCTAGACTTAATACACCTTTGGACGATCATCTGCACTTTATTTACGAGACATCATACTACAGCATAGAACGAAAGTCTACCATCAAGCTCAAATTTTACCACCTAGGTAATTAGTTTCCAGATTTGGAATTCATTAATCGAACATTTCTCAATGCCCATTACTCATTGCTTTAGGCTTAGCAGGGAAAAATTCACGAGAGTGAGGAGAAAAAAAATTTTAGGAGAGATGCTGCATCTCATTTCATCGTAAGAGAGTCACAACTCAATACACTTTTCGTAATCAAGTATCCGTGTGTTACTAATCAGGCCAAGTATAACCGATTGAAATATTTGTCATGTCTCTCTATTAATTTTAGGGAAGAAGCTTATTAAATTCATTATCCTTCGGCACTTGTCGGTTATGAGGCTTAACGAAGATGCTGTCCTTAAGATTAACAAAACTCTGAGTCGAGAACAGAGAGCGCAAGTGTTGGTAGGCAGTGCCATTTTTATTCCTAACTTTCAAGAAAGTTTCATTAAACCGAGCTCGCGATGAGAAAGCGGAAGAAGTGCAGTTTTTTGCCCACTAGAGGATTTTTTTGTGCACTTTGGTCACGGAGCATGAAAAAGCTCCTAGATCTCCAGTCATTTTTCTTGTGTCTGGACGCAGTCCGACTGTCCCAAAAACAGAGAAAGCAGTAGAACTTTGCGAAGCTTGTGTGCATACCTATAAGGAACCCAACGGCCACAGAAAAACTAGTTGTACTCGGCAGCATAAAAAAAAGAAGCTCCACATTGTCACACGACTCCTTCAGATGAACTGTGGCCGATAGGAATGTTCAGATACCTATTTTCATTGTGCAGGAGTAAAGCATTCAAACAGCGACTGGAAGAGCTCATGAAAAGGTGCCAATCGGTGGATTTCGTGAAAAACGAATGCAAGCGAACAAGCCAAAAACATTTGTGCCGCAGCTCAAGCTATTTTCCCCATCAAACAATGAAGCAAATTACTCGTTTCTTGCACTGGGACTGGAGATCTGCATATCTACATTTTTCTGATTCTATAGGCATGATATGCACGACCACAGAAGCTGCATGGCGGGATTCCATACACACGCAAAAGAAAACTCTACAGACTCTAGCTCCATACGTTCCGGTTCACCATCGGCAAGATGTCTGTGCGTCGATGCTCAACTTCAAGACGTGGTCATGAACGGCGAAGAAAGAAAAATAGTCTTAAAGAATACTAAACACAAGTTATTAAAATCAGCTATATTTGGTTTTACTTCTGTTGGGTTCCTCAACAGTTCTTTACTCCCTCAGACGCTCACGCCGAGTAAGAGAAGAAAAAGATATTCAAATATCTGCTCGGTGATTAGGAAAGCCTGAGGATTGGGACAGTCGAGTGGGAAACTGATCACTATAGATCTTCATATTTGAATGTTTAGTGGAGTGTATTTCAGATAAAACATTTCCATGTATCTGTCATTAATTCAAGATGTTTAGTTTTATTGATACATTCATACGTTTGCATAGATAAATCCATTATATTTACAATAAAAGAGTACTACAATTCGTATTATTTGGAACTATGTTCGTGATCTGATATAAAGATATGATTTTAAGCAGACAGGATTCATATTGAGTACAGGGATAATAAAACTGCACAAAAAATGTGTCGAATTCAGTTAAAAAAGTGTATCGCCGTTTGAAAATGATTGTAAACATGAATTCATAATTCCAGGCTAAAAAGAAGATACATTGCATCCCCTAGAAATCGGGAATAAATTTAGCATCGAAAAATTATCTTCAATGAATGTTTCTAAATTATTTTTACTGTTTCTGAAATACCTACTAATGTTATCATTGAGGTACCAGAGCTTTATGTACAGTTGTCGTTTGTTATTTTTTTAAGTTGTAATACTCATCTAACATCTCCTAATATTATTCGTTTATCTTTTATTTGAGAAGCATCATTTTTCACAATTACGTAACACAAGACATTTAGTGAAACTAATAAAAGGTGCATCCAGTTTCATACTTTACGTTCCTTGTTACATTCATACTCCAATGTCTAGTCCGTGTTCAGCAACTGTGCATGTTAAACAGTCAACACCATAGGGAATATGCTTTCTGTTTTATATTTTCAATCGCAACTTTGTTCAGTTTCTGACTGAAAAGGCGTTAATAAATTAGTTTGTTAGGTATAACCATGAAGTATGAGCACGTCTGATTGCACAAGAATTCACTACAAAGGCAAAGAACACAATTGTGGTCCCACACCTGTCATTTGTGAGAGCATGCTCTGAAACAGAAATCTAAATATTCCTCATTTCTTATTCGATCTAGAATTACTTAATTTGAAAACAAAATCCCTATCAGATATTTGTCTGGATGAAAGCTTTGCGGACGTAAATACCAGTAATACTTGATTCCAAGAAAGTACTGTGAGCACCTTGTCTTATTACATTAAAGCCTGTCATGTGAGCAAAATATTCAGATTCTTTTAATGCATCGTATGCAATATAATTTTGTAGCAATTTTAGGCTTGTCAGCTAACATCAGTATTACACGGCACTGTGGTTTGCATCTCCGAGTAGCCTCTTCGCTGCCTCATGCCTCTTCATGATTTGGTCTCGTCATCTGTGCAAAAGTGAACGATTTAGTAACGATTCACACGTTAGCTTCTACAGAAACAGTACTTAAAGGCTTTTCCACAACAGGTAAAACTTAATGCCATTCACTGATAGTTCACATGCAAATCTCAACATCACTTGATTACGCACCCCAAGCAACTTGTGAAGTTTCTTGTAATTTTGCGGATTAGCGTTAAACTGCAGTAAAAATATACGAAATTTTGTGGATGTTCCTAAATAAATAGTAAGGTCGTGAAACTTTTTCAATTTATGTACTTATTTTAAGTTATTTGAGAGAATCAATGAAGCTTTCGATTTTATGTATATTGACTTGGCTGAGTGTGACATTTTTATTGCTGTCAAGGGAAACAAGTCTTAGAAACGGAACTGGAAAATAAGCGCGATGTTCTTATGACATTCATTCTTCACAGTCGTGTGTTGTTCTTGAACAATAACTCAACGTCACTCGAGCGTCGCGTTGGCTGCAAAGAAAAATAATGTTCTATGCCTTACATAAATCATATATTTGCCGGTGCTGAATATATTAGAATTTACGGAGAAAGCTTGAGCCTGTAAAAAAGTAGCCTGGTTTTGAGGTGTCTGCGTATATCAACAGTGACAAGCTGATTTGCTCCAATTCTCTGTGGAAACAAAGCCGAGTTTTCTAAGCAAGCACATTAAAATATCCGACATGAAAAGAATGATGCTTCACAAAGTATGTTCACGTGCTGTTTTTAGTATACGAAGAGTATATCACCTGATGTACCCATGGATGAAAAATAACAAGTTTGATGCATGCATGTTACAAATTCTAAGTTTCTCTATTTTAAAGGACGAATTTTAGGTTGGTAATATATGCTCGTATCAAAGATATTTCATATATTAGGTGAAATTTTCCCTCTTTAATACTTTTTTGTTTAAAAACCTAAATCCTCTTAAGCCAAAGGCGTTCATGTTCAGTCAGAATTTCCTTCCTGGTAATTAATTTGCATACATAAGCACATCACAGAATTTAATTACAGTGGAGGCTTAAGCTTTCATTTACTTTACAAACTATTCTGTCTATCTATCTTAATGTGTGTTTTAAATATTGCTCATTTTCTAATCCATATATAGTATCAAAATTAAAACAAGTACCACGATACCCATAGAATTCTCAAAAAATCCAGTTATTTGTTCAGCTATTTTATCAAAGAGTTCATGTTTCAAAAGAACGATTTTTTAAGCCATTTCGCTGGAAGTGGGAGTTGTAGTAGGTGATATTAGTTTAGATTTAAAAATCCTTGTAATTGTACTGAAACATAAGTTAGCTAGAAATATAAAAAACAACCGAGTTCCACGACTCACAAATATTTCACGTAGAATAAAACCTTGAATTGAAGAAAGAAGTGAAATAACAATTTTTATTTGAGTTTAAGGAAAATCCGATCGAAATCATAGACATTGAAATTTATAGTTAAAAACTCATCTTACCGTGAAATTCACTCCTTTCTCCTTTCTGACCTTTTAATTAAGCGTGTTACTAATTAAGGACAAGTTTCCAATGGGAAGTATAGCAGACTGATGAAGTAATTTATTGTAAAATCATTTTTGATAAGCATTTTCATAGTTTAAACGAGGAAAAACACAAATAAAACACAATATAAAGAAAAAATTATAAATCCATCAAAATCAATGATTTGTTTTGGTTTCCGCCAAGCCTCTTGCATGCATTTGCTCATTGTTTCTATCTATTCATGCAAGTACCATGCGCGTGCTAACGTCTTTTGATTATGGCAGTCAATTGTTCTATTCAGACAATGTAGTAGCTAATGAGAACGGTTGAGCAATCGTTATCAAGGCTGGCATAAAATTAATTTTTCATTGTGGATCGAAGATTCAAACATACAGCTAAGCCATTAATTGCACTTCCGGCTCATCAAGCCTCGTTCCATTGATGTAGATATATTCCCTATTATCACCATCGGATAACTTCATACTCTAATCTTCATGTTTTTGATTTTTGATGCAGTAAATCTTAAGTATGCACATGTTTCTGTACTATCGAGGTCTAAATGAAGACACCAAGCTTGCTTGTGTACGCTTTTAAAGCATAATGTGCTTCTGTAATGTTTCCACGTCTATTGTAAATAAATGCTTCAGTACCATACCATTTTACTTTCAACTCCATCAATACCGTTGTCACTCTCCAGGCACCCAGTATGTGCGAGAGACTCCTACTGAATCATCAATTAGAGCAGGAATTCTTTGTCAGTTTTTGAGGATGTTTTTTTTAAGGTCAAAGTTTAAGACTTCTGATTAGCATTTACTTCAAAGTTAGTCAATGCGATGTAAGGCTTAGGTCGTGTTGTGTTTTAATTCAAGCTCTACAGTAATTTTTTGTAACTATATAAGCTTTAGTGAGAAATTACATTAATATTTTTAATTATGATGTACTTTTGTGATTAGTTTTTCATTTGGGATGTGTCGCTGCACGAGTTTGAGTTCCAAGGTGCACACCGGGTACGAAGAGCTTTCTCATTCTCTTGCTTATCGTCTATAATCAATAACTTCCACCGTCCAGTAAGGTTAGGAAATTTCTAAAAAATAAGATTACTTTCCTAATACGAACAGCTCAACAACAATGTGACATTGGCAGTCAATTGGAGCATCTTTTCTGATTTGCATGACACGGAAATTTGATAAATCAAAAACTTTTCACAGCGCCTTTATATGTACACGTATAGTTACAGTGCATATGTATTTACGGTATATGTATCATACAAGTACACACGAAAGTCTGCGTAGAACAGTTAATGAATTAGCGTATTTGTGTACAATTCCAATCGATTTGAGTTTAAAAAAATATTATTCCTAAGGCTTGTTAATAGAACAAACTATTTATCAGTAGCTCTATTATGCTGAGGCAGAATTTTGAATTCAATCTAAAGTAAAGGTCTCTCCATGTTAGGAAAGGAGCTTTTTCATACGAGGATTTTTACCGGAGTAAGGAGCTACCATGGCCGACAGCGTCCACCAGAGCTGAGTCAGCGAAATTTCTGTAAAATGCGATTTGAGCAATGGTATAATGAAACAAAGGTTCGAAGTCTCCAACGCAATAACCCAAGAGAAATTTCTTTAAAACATTTTAGTGCGAGCTATATTCTCAACATTTGGGACATAGTATAAGCTGGTGAACGATTTTTTCATTCTTCTACATATTTTCTAATTTGAATTCCAGGCATTTTTTTTGCCGGACGAAGCAGGACAAATTACAAAATAATGTGAATAGTGTACATATATGTTGTACGTATATGATTACTAAGATCAGAACTTATACTCGTGTAAGTTCAAGATCGTGTAATATTTACTGGCAATTACGTTAGAATAGCAGAATACGTTCTTACATAATTGCCACTAAATGGTTTAATCTAAATACACGAGTACATGTTCTAATCTTAGAAATCATGTAAGTACAACATATATGTGCGTTAATTAAGATTGATAGTCTAAATTTTCGAGGTTTGTATGCGTTTAATAGTAGGTGATACAATAGCTGGTTTAACCAATGAAAGTAGATTTAAAATTAAAAGTGCACTAAAACTACAACAAAGCGTTTGCAGTTCGGAAGAAGTTGCGTACATTGTAATGTTATCAGTTGTGTCTCCAGCATTAAGGCTAAAATCTTGAATTTGAAAACAATTTTGAATGAAACTTCCTGTCGTAATTTCTAATTTAGTGTTAGATCGCTTATTGTGATGTGCTGATGATTCAAAAAATTCATTTATTACTCTGCTTAACTGAAAACTTCCCATCGTTTAAAAAAACCGGAAATTACATGGCAGAGAAATATTTGAAAATGTGAACAAAAAGTGGAATCACTTTGCAAATGATTATCCTTGATATATCGATAAAAACAAAGTTGCAGTCGACAAAAAGTTCTACTGCTTCACACTCGCTTATTACAAAACGTTTGTTGGCATCGGCCCACGAACTTCATGATTACGCCATGAAAAACATTCTCATTGTGTTGAATAAAATCTAAAGTCATGTATCAAAGAGAGAGAGAGAAAGAGAGACGATAAATCAGAAAGGAAAGTAAAACACGTTTTTAGTTGCTCAGATTAGAATACCAATAGAGGCAAAGTAGAGTTATTGTAGATAAAAAGTTGTTTGTTTTCACATCTGTGTATTTTTACAAAATATTTATCAACATCAGCACATTTGTTAAATGATTACACTATAATAAAACTTAAGAATAAAAATAAATAAAATACAAGGAAGAGTGGAACTAGCAAGAGAAATATCCCATGACAAGCGTAGTATGAGAAAAATACAGAATTAAATAATACGAGTATATTATCATCTACTTGCAGAAAAATCTTAGTGGGCTCGTTTATTCGACATTGATGTCACATAGACTTCATTTGTCCCGCTGTTATAATTTTTTGGTCAAAAATTTTTCATAAGCCCACAAAATATTGTTTCAATTCAAAATATACACGTACACCTTCAGCTTACATTAAAATTGCAGGACACCAACACATGTTAGACACATATAGTTTGCTGCATTATCTAACTAATTTTGTTAGGTCGTAAGTAAAAGGTTACTATTATACTGTGAAGCTCAAAGTGAAGCGTCACGTTTGTTCTGAAATTCTTAGGTAACATTTTTCTTACATTTATAGGCAGTTTATTCCAAAGTAATGCACCTAAGATTGATAGTTACCACTGTTGTGATAAAGTTGTAGCTTTTATGAGGGTCGAATTATACTATTATAAAGGCTGCATGCATTTGGAACGTTATACTAAGGTGGGTCTTCTTGCTCTCTTCATTACTCGTATTTAGATTCATCTTTAGACAACGAGAATGTAAACCATAACCAGAAAAATGAATGTGAATCATAATCAAAATAGAAGCCTGTTTTATGCAAACTTATATGGCTTGACAGGCCTAAATCGAGTTCGCGGAATTATGGGAAAATTTTCCATTTTTTCGCTAAGCGCTGAGATTTTGAACCGCGTCTGTGTTTCGAGGTGAACCTAATTAAGCAATATAATCATATTCATTTGGTGCAAAATGTCGGGACTACAAAGTGGAGTTTTTCAAGTAAATATCTTCTTTTAATTGTGTTAGTAACTATTTTCTGATTTATTTTCAGCCTTTCTCGAGGCAGGGAATGTGAGACTTTCATTGTTTCGGAAAACTGGTAGAATCAAGTGTACATAAGCGGAGTTTTTCATGTTTTTCTGCCATGGACCATTTGATTACTTCATCTCTCTCTTTATGCCGTTTTATATTCTTTTTTTGGGCAGAGGTATGAATCCCTTTTGACTTTTTAGAAAGGAAAAATGGGTAGAAAAAGTAAAGAGATAGACAAATCATGGTCATTATTTTTTATAGGATTTTGTTACATCATCAGTATATTTTTTTTATCGGAACAAATAGGGCCTTATATTTTCATAACTCCAATATGCTGTAGTCACTGTTGTTTTATTCGTGTAAAATAGATGCTGTGATTACACTTGTGTTACATTTTTTGTACAATATAATATCGTTTTTCATCGCTTATTCCTCGCTCCTCGCTTACTTTTATTTATTTATGTTCAACTAATTTTCATTTCAATCGTACACTACATTCAAGATGGAATATTTTACTACTGTTTGTGAGTATTTTTGAGATTCCAATACGTGTGCATCGATATGTTTCCTGCTGTTTTATTGTTTTAATAATTTTATATAATAATTTCGAAAATAGTGAAACTTGTACACTTACATTCATTAGTGGTGCACTATGTCAAGTTGATTAAAACATATAGGTTGGGAAAAATGTGCTAATTTCAAGTTAAATAGTTACTAAATTACTAGCCAATACAAAATGCTTTCATGACAGACTTCTTGACTGCAGTGTAGCGAATACCTGTGATAAAAATGAACTAAGGAACTGCAAACAGATATCGATTTCCTGAAAAAGCGCTTTATTTTCAATTATTTCTGAAACAAAGAACTAATTCGTCCGAGTGGAAAGCGGGCAAGAAAACACAGTTCAAATGAAAAAAAATTTCAGAACGATGTACCACAAATTCAGTCTGGTCTTCGTAGCCATTACGCGGCTCATTTCCCTACGGCCATGTACATACTTGAGCTCTCAGCATAGATGTTATCGTTGTTCCAGGGTCACGACTGATGCTTCCGCCAGTTTAACTAAATGTAAAAGAAATATGAAATCCATGATTACTTTGAAATGTGTTATACAATGAGTGTTGAGTGAGTAAAATTCATGAGCAAGTGTGAACAGTACTCATTTTGAAATCAAATGTAGCAAACCTATGAATTCAAATTATTTTATAGTGGGATGAAAACTTTCAACGTCACTTTAATAATTAATTTTGGGTAAAAAGTTTTCTCCATAGACAATTTAAGCAGAAACAAAGAAACGCAACAAGCAGAATGCCATCTTGTCAAAAACGCACTGCTTACAGGGGGATGCATTTAGATCTTTTTGAAAGTAAATAAAATTCTTTATTGACGAGTATTCGTTACTTTGAATAAAGTTCGTTACGATTGCGTGACCTGGGATTGCGCAGAGAAAAGTACTAATTTATTTCCTTCAAAATGGTAACCTATTGTAAAGGTTATAATTTTGAATAAGAAAAATTTCTGTTTTTTTTCTATTTATTGAAAATGGTGTAAAGTGTGTTTCCTTCATCTATAACACTAGGAATTGATTTTGATCATAATTTCTGCTTGCAAATTGTTTATTTAAAAATAACACTTGATTGAAACTATTTTCGGGAAGATGTATTGGAGACTAGTTAATATTCTCCTAACATGTCACTCTTCCAGTCCTCGAACATACTCGTACTTACGAACTCTGGAATTTAGAAAATAATATAAAATAATGTGACCGAGAGATGTGCCGATAACTTTTTGTGAGTACAAAAATTTATTCCATTTAATTTATATTTTCACAGTATATTTTGCATATTTTTCTGTTGTTTAAAGCCGTGAAAATCATCAAATGATTTTAATGATTAGAGACACCTTTTTTACACCCGCAAATCGGTAGAAAACGAATTCAGATTTTCCTTAGTAAAATTCAGTTTCAGTAATTCAGTAGTTCAGCAAGGCTCAGGTGTTAGGGCTTTGCATGGTAATGTCATGAAATAGTTATGAGGCCGAACCAGGGGAGTACTCATGTGGTCTCTATTGAATAATGAAAATAAATAAAATTACGTGATACATATTGCAAAACTAAATTTTAGAAAAATTATCTCTGGAATGAATCGTTGTGGTTTGGTTGTAGATTTTTGAACAAGAACTCTCTGAGTTCCTCAAAGCATATACATGTCATCGTTTTTTCTCTAGAGTAGTGTTATATGTTTATTTAACATGCAAATATGAATAATTTTACTGTTTCATAGTAAAAAAACACGATTTTAATAATAGGTATCCTCAAGCTTTCTATGAAAATCATTTGCCCTAATTTGTATCCTGTAATGATTCTCATGAGCTCATCTAGGGATTTACTGAGCTCTATTGACGAAGAAATGAATTGCTATCACCAGCTTGGTCGACTGGTGAGCGAATCTGCTTGCGAGCGTAAAGACCCGGGTTCGAATCCCGCTGCCGACATGGTTGACGCGGCTAGAAATACGGCATGGGACTTGGGTAAACAACCGAATAATTCTCGAAGTAATTATCCGACCCAAGAATGGGCCCGAAGGTTCGTTCCTATTGCCTCATTCTATTCTATTCTATTCTAAGTACCGCACTTTGCTTCTGACCCCAATACCAGCTCCTTATTTCGACAATTGCCCAAAAAAACTGCATTTTTATTAGTAATTCTACATTGAAGGAGAGCAAAATCAGACTGATTATTATTCACATATTCAACAAATTTTTATCTACCTGACATCCATTCTTGGAGCTCTTAATACGACTACATTCCTACTGATCGCAACAATTTTCGTGGACAGAAGAATACCTGAATGACAGTTCTCACGTTCTCACCCCCACATTGTGTTGTGTAAATCTGTGCGGATTTGCCTAAATCTGCTCGTAGTAGTTGCGATTTGCACTAAAATCTCTCTATGGGTACCTACCAGAAATTAATGCAGAACTCAATGCCGTGCTACGAAATGGTGATATCTGCAGAAGCAATTCATTTCTTCGTCATTAGAGCTCAGTAAATCCCTAGATGAGCTCAAGAGAATCATTACAGGATACAAATTAGGGCAAATGATTTTCATAGAAGGCTTGAGGATTTACGCAGAAGAATTTGTATTCCCATCAAGGTCATAATCTTCTAACAGTGTTCTTGATTATTATCCTGGAGTCTTCGTATTCATGGAAACATCGAATATGTTATACCTAATCTTTCACCTGCAGAATTGTTCCCTTTATTGCCATTGCCTCTCCATTCAGAAACATATAAAAGCAAGCACGTGAGTAATCAGTTAATTTTCTAATGCACTAGACAATTCATATTTTTATACATATAACAATTGAATACCTTTCAGTGCTTGAATACCATCCACAGGCCTCGCCCAGGGCAATGTTTGCAATGATCAGATGTACAGAATATGTTGTAACATGGAACGTAATATGAAAGAATTCTATAGAGATCGTTAGCATTCTCCATGAACAAGATTTGATCAAATTCAGCTTTTTCAGACGTACTAGATACACTGTAAGTTTTCAAGACTACAACAACTGTGTATGTATAGTTTTTAGCATACAAAACGTACGAAGAATATCAAGTCATAAAGAATGGATTCAATCCGGCACAAAATCTGGCTTCAGAAGTTAAGATACGAAAAATGTTTTCATTTCACTAAATTTGTTGGCAACACTTCATTGTAGAGCTTCTGCTCATGTAAGATTGTTTAACTTTAAACTAGAATCTCGTTAAAAAAACATGATTGGATGAGCAGCAAATTGGTTGAAGGGCGTCGTTGAATAGATTTCGTATCAATCACCCCATTGGCTTAAACAATTTTAGGGCTTTACAAAGCCTTGGGCTAAATTTATTGTAATCTACTAGTGTTTCCGTTGCATAAATGGTTTTAAACCTCCGTTCAACGTACCTAATTCCACTAAAATGAATACACTGAATGAGAAAACACTAATCAGAAAAGAAGTTCAGCGATTTCTCGTGCTAACGAACAATCGATAGATTCGCATCCCACCCACAACCACGACAAAACATGCCTCTTATTAGAAGCTTTTTACATTCACCTGCAATTATTGCACTTATATTTTATTTATATCTAAACAAAATTCTCTACAAAATTGAAATCTTCAGCTACATTTTCAGCAAGAGGCCGCTTAAAATGTTCATTGTTAACTGTGAAATGAATGGGGTTTCTTTTCGAAAAGTGCAGCAACGTACTGCTTGTATGCATTGTTGTATTTGTGTAGTTTTGTAGATATAGATTAACTCATAAGATAATTCCCACAAAGAAAACAAGCTTGTCAGTACACATGAACCATCACCTAATGATATGGTGTAACTGTTCAAGAACCACAAAGCCAAAAATAGAATTTCTGCTGGCATTGTTCATTACACAGCTGTTCGTCCATACGAGGTGCATTCAACTAATAACACCTCCGAGGGTTTTTTCACTGGGAGAACGGACTTTTCGAGTTAACAAGACAGAACCCCCATCCTTCTTCTCCTCGTTTTCAGTTCCTCCTTTTAACAACGAACTTTTCTAAATGGACATCTTCTGCCCTCACGTTCCACATCTACCGAACCCATTGCAACTCAACGACTCACACTTCGATCTCCCGTGCAAACTACCTCACGAAGCCCCAAATCCCCTATTTGCCGAGTGCTCGTAAAATCAGTATAGCCAAATAGACAGACATAAACAAAATATTCGAAGTCATATTCTGTGATCTCAGTGCTCTGTTTATAAAACTTACTATACTGAAACTAGCGACGGTGTGGGATCAGACTATGTTTCCTCCAGCGACAACTTGACCTCGATAACAGCCACATTAGCAATCTAACGACCAAACTTTACACCCATTTCCCCGGGCCTTCTTTGTGCTCCAAATTGACGCTGACATCAGCATCAAACCATCGGACGAAGCTGAGGGTGAAAATTAGACGCAAAAGACTGACTGACACTCACGGACATCATGAAGTAAAAAATTACACAAACCTATTATAAATCAGCACAACAAATATGACAACACAACACATGCGTCAAAAAGAATTCAGCGTGTATCGCACAATATAACACCGGAAAGCTACCTATATTTACTGATATGTTACACTTGGGACAAGTGCAAAACCATTTTGCACACCAATGAACTACACAAACGCAGCATTATTCTAATTATTAATTAGGGTCCTCACAGGAAACAGAAGCTAAATATGGACACAGAAAACTTCAAAACACAGCCAAGGAAACAAAGACTCCAATAATAGACTCAAAATATATGTACACAGAGATTAAAAAATAGGTAATACAACTTACTAACTCACTGCGACATTTACTCTCAAAACAAAACATTCTTTTAACTTACAGTACTCATTTTGAGATCATACTGAACAGCATTAGCTTAATAACGCAAACTTGGTGACATCATCCCGCAAAAACTTCATTCCAACTTAAACATTGATACTACGTTTACAGACAGATACTCGGTAGCCATTTTCATTCTTTACGCACAACGACCAAATTGATTTTCAACCCTTTGCACTATGCAGACACTTTCACACACTAACACGACTCTCAAAAAATTTTTACAACTCAATTAATCAAGTAGATAAGATGAAACAATCAAGTAGATGAGATGTTTGTACATGAGTGTGGGCACGAAGACGATCCTAAAAACACGCCCATACATGCATATGTACCAGTGTTAAGATAAAAAATTCCACCCCTTGATAGACAATAAACACACCTTTCTGATTAACATGTCCATTACGTAAAGAAAGACTCCGCAATACGATCGGGGACATCGACAACTGGAAAAAACTATTAAAAAAATAGAATTCAAGGTATGGGTCCTGAAGTCAATGATACTATTCGAGCACACTGTATGCAAGCATACGAATGGAATTCGTGAGAACTGAAACTAGCATAAATTCACCAGGCTGCGGATTCATGAACAAAGAAAAACTAACAGACTGCATCGTGCTGGGTGACCACAAAAATGTTTTGGCTTTTAAGTCGGTATAACTTGCTATCTATTCTAAGGAGAAGGATTTAACAAAACCATTTGAAAAAGAAGATTCTAAAGTTTTAGTTAATTATATTTTACATTGAAAAGTTCGCTTTCATAGAGAATACATTTGTTAATTCGGTGAATGAAATTAGTTATAACAGCATTTAAAACAATAACATCAATGGAGGCAATAATTTATCGCAGTGTCTACACACTCCTTTTTAACTAAGCAGCTCAAAAAATGTAAAAAGTACAGGGTCATGGGAAATGAGAACGATACGACATTAATTCATTGGGAATAGATTCCAGAGCTACGCAATTGATTCTTTAGAGGTGTGTGCTGTTGCTCCATCTTGTTGAAACCATTCATGTGGGGAACAATTATTTGCCAGCACAACATTGAGTATTTCAAGATATGCTTCACGTGAAATAGTTGAAACCTTTTCTGTTTCAAGGCATTCAAAACAGTATGACCCATAAATCTTGTGTGCGCTTAATCCAAATCAAACAGTAATTTTTTGAGAGTGTAATGGCTTTTCTCTGCAGTCAATTAGGTTCTCATGACACCAATTTAAAGAATTTTGCTTGTTAATCATGCCTTTTAGGTAGATGTAGCATTCATCACTGAAAAAGATGTTCTGAAAACGCAGAAATACTGAGTATACCTTACAAATGATAGTTGTGCACACAGACAATATTCAAACGTTGAAGAAACACAATAGTAGAACACTTACATACCCAGGCCAAACACATACAATGCGCCTCAAAACGAGATACTCGCAAACACACATCAGATCACACCAGACACACAGCGCTAGTGAACCTAATGTTAGTTATAGGTAATTCCAGCATCATACCAGCACAAATAGAATAAGTAATCAATAATGGATCTAACAACTAATTAAATAATCATTTCACTCAAAAAGTATCTCCAGCACCTGTATAAACAGTAGTACGCACACAACTGGGACACAAGTATTATATTAGGGACTTATATGAAATGGTAATCGTTTTAAACCTTGTCGGTGAAATTGCTCAACAAGCAAAACATTCCTAAAATATGATAAAAAATATAAACTCATTTCATAAACTATTTGCTGGAGATTTTTTAAATTTGAAGACGAAGTGAGAGAATTAAAAACAATTATTTACACAGTATTGCCAACATCTGTTGATGACTATTTAGTATTTTTTTAAACTTCATGCTTACAGAAACTTGCAAGAATGAGTTGGCGTCTCAATTCTGGCGAGTTTTTCCAATTTCTGAAGTGGCTCATTTAGCATGACTACGAGGTAACAGCAGCTACAGACATCTCTCGGAGAGCTCGTTACTCTTGCTCGAGAGACGCCGTCGTGTTAGGCGGCTCTCAACTAAATTAATATTTCGACCTTCAGCGAAATCGAATGTAAGTATTCAATGTGTAACTAAAATGCAAGAAGAATTTACAATTACGAACATTTTTTTCTTGTTTATGATTCGCAAGAAGTTCGGATAAGAACGAATCATTGTATTGAAATAATTCCTCACTTCCATTTTTGGTAAGAAGTTTATGTGCGAAGAAAGACGTTTACATACGTTATTTAAAGTACATTGAATTGTAATACTCTGCACTGGATTAAATTCTGACTATCCAAATTTACTGAGAAGACAATACAATAGCCCTTTGTATTCCTTGCGTAGCCTACGGGATATTCCGGCTTTAATTACAGAGAATTCGTGTGGAGGTTGCGTGGGAATTGCTCTTGATTTTTTTCGAACGTCATGAAAGAGCACAATGAAATGAAGGCCGTTGGCGCTCACAAAAAGTCACCGTCTTTTGAAAAAAATATTGAATTATCAAAAGGTTGCGTGACAGTAGTGAGCTTGTTGGAGAATTAAAGAAAAATAATCAGCTTTTTAACGAAGAGTTTTTCTGCTTGTGGTGGATGAAAGAAAGATGAGCACATATTTAGAAGCAAAAATGAGGTTATAAAAGCATCTGCGAAAGGCTAATAAAAGGCGACATGTAAGCGAGGAAAAGATAATTGTGTGAAAGATGGAAGAAGTCTCAGGCAATGTAAAACAAAAATTAAGAGTCATGACTTGCTGGTGTATGTGAACACGTCACAGTACAAAACATGCATTTGTTCACACCAAGTTTAATAAGGAGACACATCACCACGCTCTGGTATAAATTTGAGCAGCTTAATGCACCACGATCTTGTTAATCAGTCGGGGAACGAGAAATTTTGAATAGAAAGGAATTTCCATTGCAATGAAAGTTAATTTGTGGGAGAATAATTCACTTCCAAGGCACAGGGATGAACAATGGGTGTAAAACGTTCGTTTCATTCTCTTGTAGATGAATTGAAACTAACCTCAAATAGGATTCCATTGCATATGACACACATCCTATCCAATGAAATTCCTGTAACAAAATAAAAAACGTATGAACATGAATAGCTCACAAAGCTGTCGACAATATAAAGATATGAGTACTTGAGAAACCATTATTGTATGCAATCATGGTCTCTTTCAGACGTCTCTTTGCCATTATTTTGTTTACCATCTTTTCAACTTCTTTACTAATCCTCCTCATTGGGATTCAGTTTTCATAAATGTTTTGTACTCGCATAGCTTGCAGGAAAAGTTAACTTGATAGTATGAGTCACAACCTTGAAGAGATTTGGCTGAGGCACTCTAACTTCTGTGGAGTAAATTGTATGACAATTTTCTCAGTGACAAAAATTGTATGATACCTAACAATGGAGCTAAGCTAATCTGAAGCTATACATCATTGAGCCACATTGAAGCTTTAATAAAAATATGGGAATTATGTATAGAATTTCGATTAGAAAAATTAATCTATTAGATCAGCTGTATGGTTTGTTTGAAATCTAGGTTGAAAAATTAAATCTAAGGTCATACCTCTACCGAGGAGCACTATCATTTTTCTCTAGCGTTTAATTGAGAACAGTTTGACTTCATCATACTAAAAATGAACTGCTACATTGCAGACCGGTACACTACAGACACAAATCGGCTGTCATCGACCTCTCCGTTTTCTTAAGCATGACTGCTCATGCTTCAATACTCGTAACTCTCGATGAGTCCAAGAAGTACATTTGAACTTATTTTAGTCGGAAACGGGACAAAGAAAGTCTTCATGTGCGTAAAGGTTGAGAAGGTAGAACTAGCGTGTAACAGTTGGGCTTTGCGAGGATGCAATAAGTGAAATACATTATTTTAGTAATCACTAGTTTCGAGTAACAATTTCGGAAAGGTTTCATATGCATTTACAGTATATGCCAACTAGCGTGCTGTTAGCATTTCCAAGCTGCTCGAAAAACCCGAAATTGATACAGAAGGTTTGATTAATTCTACAGGAATGATATTGAACAGCGTTTAGATCATGACAGTGCAATAAATCTCAGACGACTGAATAATTTTTGATTTTTTGGAAATTATACCTTTTTTAAGTTTAATTTCAATGCACTCTTCACGCATTGTTCAGATACACTTTTACCAATTGAATGATTATTAACCTGAACAGTTATATTTAAAAAAAAAAGAAATTGAAATAAGGACACCAGATTACGGTTACGCCTTTTCTAGCGGCTAGTACTACGCAAGTACGTTACTAACAGCATGATATTTAGGAAACTTTTCTTAAATTTTGGGCTCATAATTTTTTCATAATACACCAATAATTTCACTGAAATTAATTATTGTTTTTATAGTAGACAGAAAATCAGACTTTAAACCCTTCTTTTCTGGAAAAATTATCTGATTTGGCAGATTGTTTTTTGCTCACCTGCTTGGGTAGTTAAGAAAAAGTATATCTCTTCGTTGTAAAAGTGCCTTTCGATGGGAAAATCTGATCAGGTTGGAGATAATACAAACCTGCAACATATTGGAATCGAATTACATTAGGTTGCTGAATATACAAGAGGTTTCAAACTGTTTAACGTTACTTGCTACTAAATAGCTGTATTACCTAACTGAAACTTTTATTAAACTTGCAAACTGTTCATGTCTAAATTTATTTTTGTTTCATGATTTTGGAATGAAGCTAACTTCAGGAAGTTGCAACTCTCTAACTTTGCATGCCAAACGAACTCCGATTCGTCATTCTGGCTCTGTAGGAGGATTCGTTCCTTAAGCCCCGTACGAATGTTCGTTTTTCTGAATTCCCGCAGGGGATTTGTTTTCCAGATCCGGAACGAGAGTGTAACTTTCTCGTCATGAACGAATATGAATTCTTCTGGCTCAGAACGAAAGTAAGTTTTTTTTGCAGGGAACGAAAATGCGTTCTTCCGGTACTGAACTCCAATACTTTTTCTTAGCACAGCGAGAAGGTTCATTCTTTGGACGTCTGGATGAGGCATGAATTTTTACCCTGTATGAGGATTAGTTCTGGTTTACAACTCACTTTTTTAGACTACGAGAAGCAACCCTGTTTGCCTTCTACACTCTATTATCCATAACGGAATTGTATTTTCTTAGGAGAGAGCCTAACACTTTTACAACTCCAGACGGAGTTTGTGTCCGGTAACTGCGCGAGAAGGTATTGTTAACCTACAATCAGAATAACCTAAGAGGTGTACTAGTGTACATACGCATACACTCAGACCAAATATTATAGTTTAGTAATAACAATAACGACTTCAGAGCTTTCTGTGAATCATTTTGAAAAGAATTTTTACAGAAAATGATAAGTGATGGCAACATCATTGACAAAAGTAAGGCTCAAAGAAAAAGTTAGTATTTAAGGAAAAACAATGTTGTGGAAGTCACTCAATTTTGACTGAATGGCAGTAAAATTTTTTCAATGATAACAGCCAAAAGCTACTTTTGTTAATGTGAATATGGAATAAACATTCAAAATAAGGATCAATTGAGAGTGTATTCTGTTTGCATGTTTTTAATTACATGCTTCTATTCAAGAAAATGATACAGGAATTTAGTGAGGTGACATATCGATTTATCCACCCAAGTTTTCTAACATGCCTGGAGATCCTCATCAGGAATAAATTTAGTAGGTAATCATGAGCCGTGTCACTGTCGGTTCTACGTGACTTCAATTTCTGTATGTAGCCTTATTTAAAGCAATATCATTCCATATTCCATTTCGAAAGACAAATAAAAAAGTTTCTAATGGTCTTTACAGAGTTCACAAGGTCAATAAAATCGTCATACAGTTCAGCATCCATTCCAATCAACCTGTCTTTATTACACGCATCAGAAGCTGATAAAGGCTCAACAAACTACGCCGCACCTAACCTGGGGTCAGGCATAATAATTTATTAATATTAGTGGGTAAAAAAATATTCCTTCAAAATTTAGTTAACGCATTCCGAGTAGTTATTTTGAGCCAGTTATAGTATCATTGTAACCAGTTTCAGCAATTTAGCCTCTATGTCAAGAATTCTACGAAAAATATTTTTTTAGTTTGAAACGTAAGCTACTCTTAAATAATTTCAATAGTGGTTAGTCGCAGTAAATTATTTCGTATTGATATGACTTTTCGCATGAAGTTTTCCCCCATGTTATATATGTCCGTATTTTCTAATAACAGATATCGAACACTGAGACTGATCTAGTGATTGAGGTATTCAGATCAACTCTCCACTATTGAACTTACAAATTTCTCTTATGAATAATTCTCTGCCCTCCAAAAGGGGAAGCCTAATTTCTGTTGTTTTATTCGTATGCTTGATGTTTAGTAATTACTAATTTGCTGCTCAAAAATCCGTTGACAATATTGAATTTTAATAATTACCAAAAATTTTCTTTGAAAAATGACTCCGTAACAATATCAGTGCACTTGACCTATTTGTAAAAGAACTTCATTCGTTTAGTTTGCCATTGTCAGAGTATATTTTATGGGCTTTTACTTGAGTGAATGTCAAGGACTACTATAACCAGGAGGTGCACCGCCATGCAGCTGACTACGGTAGCGGAGACCAGTTCACTGAGTTCAGATAACCCCCATCTGTCATAGTGCGAAGACTGTCGTAGTCTGTCGCTCGGTTTGAATCGGAGATTGTTGTTTGTTTCGAGGCACATTGCTGCATTTTTAAGTGGATACTGTTTTTTTTACAAAGTTTATTACTAATTATATGTATTAAAAATCCCGAACAAGTGTGGGGTTATGTGAACAAGTGAAATCCCTCCCAGTATCTTCAATGTGCCTGCTTCATACCTGCCATCTCCAAAACCTGTATCTCGCCCGGCGAAAGTGGAAGACCAACAACCTAGGTATTTTCTTCAGAAGGATAAGATTACTTCATTTGATGCTTTCAAACCTGAACGTAACCTGTAGAAGCAGTACAAGAACTTGATTATTTCAAGATCGAAAGAAAGGCTTGTGTGTTTGTTCATGACCGACAACTTCAGTGAATGCAGCCTGTCTGTGATTTTCGAAAACAAGCCCACTTTGTGTTCCCCACTAACGCTCAGTGCGTTCAAGAACGGCATTAGTGTACCACTGTTTAAGATACTTCATCCCAACAATGGTTTGAGATAGTATACGCAGTTCGACGAAACTGTGCGCTTGGTAATGAACTATGTATGACATCCCGTTTGACAAAACGATCCAAAATGTTGTCACCCTTCAAGCTCACACGTCAGCCTATGTCGACACCGAGGAGAAGAAGTTGGTATTTTTGACGTCTGTTGGAACATTTATCACAGAAGCAGTTTTCCATGAATGATTGTTTTGCTCTTCAATCATACCCAAAGTGTAATTATGAACAGCTCAGAGACTTTTTGGTGCTGCCATGCAAACGCAAGCTGCAGTACATCACTTCATCTATTGACAAGGACCAGGTGTTGAGGGAAACATTGAACAAAGTCCAGGCACTGCAACAGAAGACTGTGTTTCTCTTGGTAGATGAATTATAGATTCGCCCAACTGTTTCAATTTCTGGTGGGTTGCTGAATGGCATGGCCGAGAACAACCGAGGCTGCAAGGTCACTTCTATTCTAATCACTAGGTAATTGCAGTACCACAGCCAAGCATCCTCTTGACAACGAGCGTGTCTGGTTTCTCCTTTTTGACACAGTACATCTGCTAAACAACTGCATCCGCTACAACTGGATCAGTGAGAAGGGCCAGAAGATCAGTCTTGACAATGAAACACGGCATCATTTGCAGACGTCAAGGAACTGTACGAGTCAAAGAGGGCAGTATTCTGACGACTACTACACTCACTCAATTTGCTGTCAACCCCTCAAATTTACTGTCAACCCCTCAGAGAAAGACTAGCAGAAGAATGTAGTCCTTCAGACCTCTGTCAAGAAGACCCGGTTGGCTGACTAATCGCTGCAGTTTGGTAGGTTTTTGCTTCTTTGTCTGTTTGTTTATATGCGTAAATGTTTGTATGTTTGGTTGTTTTTATTGGAAAAGGTTTAACTATAATCAACTTGTAAAGTCTAAAACTGCAGCAACTCGGCTTTCTATGAAGTGGCCACTAAGCTCATACAATAATACATGTTAAGTCCTGTTGAAATTGGTATTTCAAAGCATTACAGTGCTTTAAACCATTTAAAAATCACTGTAATACCTTATTATCCCTTCTATTGCTTGAAAGAAGTAATTTTTGATCAATTTGTCCGATAGAAAATGTGTTACTAAGAATGCAATGGTCTCCGCTACCGTAGTCAGCTACATGGCGATGCACGTCCTGGTTATAGTAGTCCTTGGTGAATGTATAATAGTGAGAAAATAAAAATAATATCATACAAACATATAACTTGAAGTTTCAGACGTGTGCCACCAAAACTAAATACACTTCCTTTAAATGGTGCATAACAAGATTATATTAGACACATGATGACTCATTTGTTGACAGTACTTAGGCTTCGATACATTTATTTGATCTACCTTATGTAAAAAGCTTAGAATAAGACTTCTTGCAACCAGTAAAATGATTAAGTGTTCATTTTTAAATCACTCATTAGTCAAACGTCATCACAAAATTTCGTTGACTGTACTCGTGCATACTGAGCAGGGCATAAATACCATTAGAAAATGCAAAGTTCCCAATTCTTCCAAAATGTTCAATTTTCGGCTCCAACTTTAACAAAGAGTTGGTGAGTTTATTAGGGACAATACAGCAAAAATATGGACTAGTCTGACTTTTGCGATCTCCATCACCAGCTTGGTCGACTGGTGAGCGAATCTGCTTTCGAGCGGGAAAACCCGGGTTCGAATCCCGCTGCCGACATGGTTGACGCGGCTAGAAATACGGCATGGGACTTGGGTAAACAACCGAATAATTATCGAAGTAATTATCCGACCCAAGAATGGGCCACATGGTTCGTTCCTATAGCCTCATTCTATTCTATTCTATTCTAACAATCATTTAAAACAAATCTTGGATGACCGAATGGTCAGTATCAATAAGTATTTCGTTTTATGTTACATACAAGTTTGCTCTTGAATATGGTAAAATACCAGAATAAGGTATAATCTCAAGCATTAAGTAAGTTAAACAAGTAACAGCATTGAAACGTGGTGGGAGTGAAGACCGTTCTGCACCGTGGTGGTAATGGCCGTTATTTCTTTAGCACGACTTGTCACACCAGCTGCTAGGCTCGTTGACCCATGCTATTGAAGCATCCTAATGTCATCTCCAAATGCTGCTCGGCGCTTTGGCATCATTGCGCCTTCCAAAATGCTCTTTGTTCGCAGTTCTTTCTTAATTTTTTTGAGGAGCAAAAACGAGGTAGAACGCCTAGCTTCCTGTATAAAAGAGAAAACACGCATCGTTAGTGATGCTGGTTTCTTACTTAAAAGACTTTTTTAACTAGGAAAGAGTTACTGAAATAACTGCATTATTTTGAGGATCGTGATTGGAATGAGAATTAAATATTTGCACACTCATGAAGATTATGCATCACATCATTTTATCGCTCACGTGATTTCCACAGTTTGCTTAGGACAAGTTTTTTCTCAATTGTGGCTTCTGAAAGAGTAATACATTAGCACGCTCATGCATCGTTGAGATACGAGGTGCATTCATATCATAACATTTTGATGTTTTTTTCAAGACAGGAAGCAGATTGGGGCATTCAGTTTATTTTAAAATGCCTGTACACTTGTTGTGAATACGTGCCAAAGATGGCAGTACTGTACGTCATACAGAACTCCAGCGGCAGCGGCGAATGTGAAGACTGTTTTTATACCTAAAATATCATTGAGTGGGACATTTGGTGATAGTGTCATAGATGTGTTTAATGTGCGTTCATGGCTGCAGCAGTTAAAGAAGGCAGAACGTCGACCTCGCACCAGCGGGTCTGACGACATGATCGAGCGACTGGAAAAAGTTTTTTCGATAGGATCGCCGAATGAGTGTGGAATACATCGATTCTAAAGTAGTATTTCTGTGGGATCCGTGCACATTTTCTTACATGAAAACCTACAAATGCAAAAGTGTCCTAAAGGTGGGTGCCACGAATGCTGACAGACGACCACAAGCCTGAGCGCGTATGTACATGTTGGCAGGAAATGTTGATGCGCGATGAGGCATGAATTAAACTTTCTTTTTATCAATTGTAATCATAGATGAGACATGGATATCGTTTTTCAATCCTGAAATGAAGTGCCAGTCAGCTCAATAGAAGCACTCATACAGAAGCCATACGCCATTTTAAGTACCAAAAAAAGTTCTCATTCCCGCTACTGAAGCTATAGTTCTGTGTTTTTACAGTGCTGTTATCTCTATCATGCATTCACAACTAGTGAATGACTATTTTAAGACGAACTACGTGTTTCTCTCAGTTTCCAGGCAGAAGAAATAACATCGGAGATGTTATGACTTGAATGCACCTAGTACAATGTGCATGGTTCTGTCCGATAGCATCTTTGGCTACTTTCTTTTTAATCTTCTCAGTTTACGGTTAATTTTAGTCCCGATTCTTTTAGTGACTAAGATAATTGGTTCAACGTACAGTATTGGTCATTAGTCCATGAGGTTTCCTAGTGTTGAACAAATATCTTGATCATTATTCTCTGGATATCAACGTGCTTTCCCGCTTTAAATATTCACAGACAGTACTCCAAGAACTTTCTAGAAGCTCATTTTTTTTTAATTTCAGTTCATATTGCACATGGGTAATCATGCAATACTCTGAGAAGTAATTCGTTCATTGGCTCTCTACACGCATGTTTCAACCGTAATATACTAACCTCAGATTTAGTATCAAAACTATGTGTAAATTTCCTTTCTATCAGTAATTACGTACCACAAAATATTGCCTTGTCAAGAAGTGTAACTCATCTGAAACAAATACATTTTTCGACATCAGGAATGAATTCGATGCGCTATTCTTCACTAAATGGACATCTGCAATGACAAGTTTGAATTTCTCGACAACTCGTGCACATGAACTGTTTTTCTGAAAATACTGATAGAAACGAATGTAATACTGGTGCAAGGCCTCTCCTTCGCCAGTCTTCTTTACAGTCCCTGTTTTGGGTCTCTAGGGACCCTTAGCAGATCCGAGGTAATTTGACCGTCATAACCGGGACGGAGAACAATGAAGAGCTTGCATTATAGTCGACATGCCAGTCTTTCGTTGGTCGTTCCTCGTGTAGGAATTACCCGAGAGTATTCAAACTTGAAGAAACAACGGTAATTTAAGGTGCTATAACCCGAATACTTCGATTAAAATCAGTACCATTTCGGCGAGTAGCACTGTAAGCAAAAACAGTGCATTGTATTACTTCGGACGAACAGTAGATTAATTTTTGACAGTTAGAAATAGTAAAAATAACATATTTTACGCTATATTATTTACATAGTGTGTATCATACTCTTACATACATTCATCAATCTTTGAGTGCGAATAAAGTTTTGTTAAATATCAGAAATACAAAAATCCAAGTAATTATAGACTATTTTTATGATATCGTCCAATGTTTGCATATGAGAAAAAGTTTTACTTGATGCTACACCGTTCCCTTCTACATAAACTTGAAATTCTGAAATCATAAGTTTCCCTTCGGAACTATTCTAAAAATGCATTGAAAGAGATTCTATTTGGTACAATTTTGGGAACGTTCCCCTTGTAGGAGGCTTTTTTGATTTTCTTGAGTTCTACATGGCAAGCCAAGCTAATTTATTATTGTCATTGCACATTAGGGAATAAACTACTCTAATGGATATGCTTAGTTACTCAAAGCATAGTCAGCCGTTCATGTTGTGGGTCAAGGTGTTGGGCCTTATCTTTCTTTTTCTCCGTTCTCTGACGTGGGGTGAAGTCAGCGAACTTTGCCACGGACCTCTTGCGCTAGTGGTGCCATTTCTGTTTTTCTCCTCCTCACCTCGTCACCTTATCGATGTACTTTTACTGCCACTTTCCGATGCCTGCATCATTGGAGAAGCAATTTTTCCCTGGTATGGTTTCAGTTAAATTTTGTATTTATTTCTGCCTTCTTTTGTGATGATCACCTAACTTAAGCAGGAACAAGTGTTTAACTCTTAGTATTATATTGGTAGTACTATTTCATAGACTTGCATGTGGATTTCTTTCCTATACTTTTACCATGAACTACAGTTATAGAATGCACGGGTTTCAATTTACCTAGGGTTCGTAGCAGGTTGGAGCGATTTGAAAGGCGTTTGGGTGCACAACAGTAGACTTAACAAAGAAGTCTCGCTCAGTAGTGCAGGTTGCTTTCTGCAGGAATGTGGGCGTTAATTGATATTTTCCACCCTCTTTCACTGCCATGGAAGACTGATTCGCATATTCTTCTCAACCAGCGAATGTCATTGTCAAATCTGTTCCCTTATTTTCTTAATTTATTTTTTTTGTGTAAAGAATGCTTACTTAACTGAATCACAATTCAACACTCCGGTGTGTTATGGTATGAACAATAAATGACTGTAAAAAATAAGCAAGATTATGTAAAATAAATGTGATTCTGGTTATCAACATTTACGAGTTTTAGTTTTTACTTCTACTTGTGTAATCATTTTGTAACGCATTTATCGTTTATTTCATTCTGCAGTGGTCGTTTCTATGTATACATAAAATAGGTTTCTACGATACAATGATTTTTTACTGGATATGTGTGTACAACGTTTTTCATCTTCCTCGCCAAGTGTTGTTTTCGTAACAATTTTTAGAATTTCAGACCTATAACGTGCGAAAAAACATACGTGAGTCATGAGGTCATATCATGAATTCTATAAAATTATTATTATTATACATAATAGGCACAATGCTCATCACATAATTTTGTACCGATCGAAATTATATGCCAGCATTTTAAATTTTGTTCTTACATAGCACTGTGCAATGTATTTCACAGCAGTCAATCATGTTGGGTTGATATGTGAACTCTGGTCTAAAAATTCATTTTTAATCGATTAGGTATTTTACTTCATAAGTGTTTTTTCTTTTCTTGTTTCTTCTTTCTAATTTAACCCAGAAAAAATCAGTTGCAATTCATAGATTACTATGCTCCTAATAATACTTTCTTGTTAATTCTCTGTACTGATTAAATAATTTTTGAATTGATGTTTAAGGTATGATTCTTCATACACTTTCTTTTCTTGTCTTTTTTTATTTAAACATTTACTTCTCTCTATAATATTTTACTTTTTGACTCTGTGCTGTTGTTTTGATTAACGTTTCGTGAAAGCAGCTCCTAGAATATTTATGATGTTTTGTTTCACACGAAGTGCTTCGCGCGACATAATAAATATCGTTGCCATTTGTTTGTTTTGTGTTTAGAATTCTATATTCTAACATTCATTGAATATATCAAATCTAATACTAAGAATGACTGTCATGTGTTTAGATATTTATTTATTTATTTACATATTTATTTATTTATATGTTTCGTGTTATTTTCAAAAAAATTAGAGAGATCCAGAGCCTTATATACTCGAGTCCGTATCGTGGATACCGAGTTCGGCGGGGTATTACCCTATGATTCGGGTACATTGTACCCGAATATAATACGAATTGCAGAGTCAATTGCAGCAGTAGAAAACTAAGTGTCTTAGTTTTCAATAGTTGTCATTAAAGAAATGCGCAATTAAAACGTTTGTCCTTTGTAAATATGTGTAAAACTAAATATATTGCATTGCGTTCTTATATGTAATTTTATTTACTATCTTTCCAACAGTATTTACCATCATTTTTGATGGCATGGGTACTATCACAAAATCTCTGCTGTCATTTTTGACGGCTGGGTACACTAGTACAATAATACAGTTCGTCGTTTGATTGCTTCCTTGGTCCGTCTCTCCATCACGTGCTTAAGGATTTAGATAAGAAGAAGAAATTCGGTAGGGTATACATGTATTGTAAGCATTGCATTGTGGATACTAAACACATGCGTCAGTGTGGAACCTCCTTCCCAAAGCCCAGACCCATTGGCAAATCAAACGAAAAAGTTCAAGAAAAACACGTGGATTTTTACGTGTGGGTCTACTAGCTGGTAGCTGGTAATAATGACGGTGTATCTCCATCTCTCTATCTCTGTCGGTATATCTGTGTGTGTCCGTCCCATTACTTCCTATCTATTACTGAAGAAAAATTATTGAACTGAAATCAGAACGGGATGCATGTATTACAAGCATTGTATTGTGGATACCAAAGCTGCTAGATTCCTACGATATATTTTTTTCTCTGTTATCAGCATCCTTTTCCTACACAGGCAATGTTATCGGTAGATAGTATACAGAGTGGGAGTTGAGTAATTAGTATCGAAAATGATCAGAGGGAGGGGGGAGAAATCCAGTTCAGTCTCACGTATAGCAATAAGAATTTATTATTGTAGGTGAAATGTAGAATCTAGACTTCAAGTGACCTGAAGTATTCGACGCAAAACTACGTCGGTAGCGCTACGCTAGGTTCAGCCCACTGGCATCTCCTAAGAAAAGTTTGCGAGCTGTAAACAAACCAATAGTTAGGTTGTTTCTATTTGCAAAGAAAGACGAATCTTTCCCCGACGGGTCTTGATCATACATCTAGCAATTTGCAACAGGGAAGAAACTCATCATGGTATATAGTTTCCTCAGTACGAAGGTAATGAAATCAGTAGCAATTTCCAGATTAGGAATTTTTACATTAGCATATTTTAGATTAGCAATTTTTAGATTAACAATTTTTAGATTAACAATTTTTACGTAAGCAATTAACAGTATGGTCGAGAATTGAGATAGCAGTTTTTCTACACCATATGCAACACATCTGAACTAGAAAAGATACGACCCAGATGCGAGAACCCATTGAAATTTCTATAATTATTTGTTAAGACAGAGTGGTGGACATCACATCAGCATTGATGTATAACCTCTATTCTAAAGCTGACTGGACACTGCGCTAATTGTCTCTGCAACCCACCTAGAAAAAGAGTCAGCCCGTTGATCTCCCATGCCGCTGCCAAGCCTGGTCTGGATGGCCGGCAGTTCTAACTCGTAGAAACGAGTCGTGCAGTCCCACATCGCCGACCACAGCTGTTGGCCAGAGGTTGTAGTGAAGTTAGCATCCCGTCATGAGAATAACACCGCGATAATGGAGATTTTCAAACTGAAGATGCAGTCCAAGCTGCTTGAAAGAATTGTTTGATGATTACAGAACGGATGCTGGCCGTGAACTGTGGCACACGCTGTAGACATTCACCGTGTCTGATGGTGCTTTATAGTCAGTTCGCCGCAGGTTAGATTGCGAGAAACCAGTACAGTGTATTCCCGTCAGCTTAATTATTTTTATCTCGTTCTTGCACCATTTACGAGTACTCTTAGTACGGGAAATTTTGTACAATTAATTCATATTTATTGCACGTTATTGTTAAGGTCACTATCACGTTCCTATATGTAGACAGCTCACTGAATAAAACTCAAGAAAGTCTACGGACTTTACAACAAATATTTAAGTATCTCGAAATGTCAAAACATAGTCCTCTACGTATTTTACAAAAAACCTTTTACTATCTAACATAGTGTACGTTTTGGATTCACCTGTAATTTGACATATAAGTGATGAATAAGTTTTATCTCAAGTGTTTAATTTTAATTTACGTGTAAAACTGTCATGTATATGTAGTTATCTAATGAATTTCTTAAATTCTCATGAATATGGCGTGCATTCATCTAGATTTGATACGTGCTGGAATACTTTTGCGTGTACAAGTGTTTTCATTTGAGGTGCTTGTTATATTTCAATGCAATGGAACTATAAATATGAACAATGGTCAGATATGAACACCATATATTAAAAGAATAATGATTATTAGCTGCTGGACTTTAAAAAATAGGAGCGCTATACCCACTACATAATCTACCATTTTTTGTGTACTACTGAAGAAACGTAAAGAACTGAAAATAAATTGTTTTCTTCATTAAAATTTTCGATTAATTACAATATGAACTATCCATTTAATAACACCAGTCGGACTATCATTTCTGATAGTACCACGAGTAAAACTTACAAGTGTTTTTTGAATAAACCCTTTAAGCCGTGGAATTTTCACAGGTACTATCTAGGCCATGCTATTGGTAGAAAAGATACAGAATGGAAGTTCTGCATATATTCATGAAAAAACTCTTTTAAAACACATTAATTTGTCGTAAGTCTCTAATACATTCGTTTATATAATAATTTAACATTAGTCAAATCTAAAGAGTAGAATTTCCACGGAACTATCTAGTAGAGCTAAAAATTGATATTACTTTTTTTTACTTATTCACTGTGTGAATGTGGTCGAAGTAAAAATAGAATTGTCCTAATACTTTTGACTAGTATTGCACAATTATGTATTTATTTATATTGCAATTTGTTCTCCGCAAGTTTAGTAGTCTGAAGCGTAAAAATTTGTTTAGTTATTTACGAAAAATAATTTTCACCGTATCTCTAATAAACAAAACGTATCTCATTTTGAGCTTACTATTGTTCTGAAGCAAATAAAATGATATGACATTTCATTTAAAGGAGAGATTGTTCTCCCACTATACCTGCGAATCATCGAATGATTTTAATTAGGAGACTTTACTGACAGAAATTAGTGGACATTTCCCATAAATCTGATACATAAAAGATTGAATGCCCAGAAGACGATCATAAACTATCACGTGAACAGTTTATGGAATCACAAAGCTCTGCTATGGAATCACAAAGCTCTGCTAGATATTTTTTATTATTTTTGGAAAAAACCGAGTGCAATCTAATTATAATTTTAATTATAAGGGATTAGTAGCCATATTCATGATTGTTCAATTGTGTTGAGGAATGGATAAGTAAAATAAATGTTCCAACGCGTTCGTATACATAGAATTTACCGCTGTCGTCGAAGTATGTGAGTTGTTGATTGTTTGCAAAGTCTCTGTTCTATAAGAATCTTATCATAATAGAGCAAATATTGTAAAAAACTACATGTTAAAAAGGCCAAAACTAGCATATGTTTAGTTGAATAAAGGGTTAGTTACACACATATTGTTAAGAGTTTTTGATAAACCATTCTGCAATACGTAATACAAAATAAATTTTTTCGAAACATGAGGTTTCAGAAGGTCTCAAACGTTAACGAATCTGACACATATTTCGTGAAATGGTCGTACTCAACTTCTTCAAAGCAAAAGACAAACATAATTCGAAAATTTACATCGTTTATGCTCTCAAAATTAAATAATTTCTCATAAATCAACATCCTAAGGTTCACATTTTTAAGTCTATTTGATAGTTAATGATTACACTGTAAACGATGCAAGTTCTTTGCGAGATAATCATAAAAACATAATTAGTATTTTACAAGCCTTTTTCCATACTCATTACCAATTTTTCTAACATGAGGATGAAACTACTCATGTCTGAGTCTCACTTTCCCCTTACGGTCTCTCACCTCGAAATTAATATTCTATAACAGTTCTTTATTCCTGAAAAATTGCCGTGTACTGCTGATCTTACAAGGGCTATAACACAACATGCATAACCATGACATATTTTCTTCCTCAAAATGCTATAATTTCGAGCGTCCTGCTCTCTGGAGAATAGAAGCTTTCTCCTGCATTGCATGCCGAGCTACTGGCCTGTATCTCATACACTCGATTAGGCAAAGAAATATTCGAAGGGAGAGAATAATAATGCCATTGCAAATTAAAATAATTAATATAGAAATATGCATAAGATTATTGTTTAAGCTCATGTGTACAGTAATCCAGTTTTAATTCTTTGTTTATAAAAGAATTGTTTAAGCTTTTTATTAAAGAAATTCAGTTTTAATCATTCATTTACTAAAACCTTGTTTAAACTTAGTACTACATCATTTTTTTAACTGTTATTATCATATTTTAAAATGAGATTTTAAGTACCTCCCGTTGTCGTCAGTGAGGCAATTGAAGGTTTTATTGGTCCACAAAAAGTACACAAAAATCTCTTATTTCCTCAAAATAGTTTAACTGCCCTAAATTATTCTGGATTTTGTTTCGAAAAACACGAATTTAACTTTAGATTTTATTTATTAGCTCTAATATAAAGAACACAAATCTTAATTCAAACTTCAAAAAATACGCTCTGTAGTTTTTTCTGTTATCAACGTAAATAAACTTCCATAATTTTCCATCTAGAAAAATAAATGTGGCATTATATTTTGCTTAGTAGGACTAACTCTAGTTTCAAAGATGTTTCGGTTTGCTTCTTCCTTTTTTACGTTCTTCCTGAAGTAGGTTCTCGTCCTTAGAAGCTGACGACAGATTGTACTAGTGTAGTTGATTGCTTCTCTGAAGCAGGTAGTAAAATTCGTCGTCTTCTCGTTATATATAGTATTAGAGTAGAGTTTTTGATATATTCGTGAAGAAATCTTGTGAAATAAATTGGAGAACTCTAGGGAGATAATTTTTCTGAATCTGACGAAACTGCGACTTTCTATCAACTGAAGAATATTGAGCTTTTATTCGTGAGGAAAATTGAACAAAACTTGATCTTGTGCAGTCGGATACAAGTTTTGATATTTGAGTCAACGAATCTCTTATAGCGAAGCATAGTACGATTGAGTCAGCGAATAGTGTAAGGCCAGTTATCATACGAATTAAGTATATTGAGCAGGCACATCTGCTGAGACAATGCGATGTCGGACTGACTCTTGACAGGTACATTAATTTCAAATAAAAGGGCACAATTGAAGGGTGGACAGCACTAGTGGACTACTTGCATTTTTTCCCACGGGAAAAAATGCAAGTAGTCCACTAGTGCTGTCCACCCTTCATATAGTAAACTACTGGATCGTAATCGCCTCTGTCAGCGCTGTGTTAGCGACAGCACGGGAGTGGAGTTCTTGCATTTTTTCCCGTGGAAAATATATTATATTTACCACGGGAAAAAACGCAAGTAGTCCACTAGTGCTGTCCACCCTTCAATTGTGTGAACAGATTTTCTTTGCTAGCCGATTGTACTCCTTGTCAAAGGTGTCTCTTGTTACTGTTCAACAGGTGTCCGCAAACAGAGAAGCGTTCCATTTGATCGATTTTATATGCATCCTGTGGAATAGCTCTCTATGTTCGATTTCCCTGGAGCCATGCAGAACATTGTACGATGCTTTTCAAGCTTTTTTCTCATGTCCTTGGAGAACTTGTTCAAAGTTTTTATTTATAAGAACATGATGAATCTGCGGGACAATGAAGTTCTTTAAAGTTAAGTATTATTAGGTTGGGAAAATTGACTTCTGTGGTACTGAAAAACTTTCCCCCCTAAAGTTTATTTCCTTTATGCAGAGTTTAAATTATGTGTAAAGCGAATAAAATAATTTTGTTGCTTTCTTCCAGAGGATCATGCTGGACATTTTCTCTACGGGGAAGAATTATTCCGTTGGTGTCAGATTATTATCTTGTTGCTAGAAGACCTATTCTGACTGTCCCACTGACGCGGGGAACAGCAGTATGTGGTGTATCCCAACCGCATGTCGTACAGAAGTGCAACAAGTCTTCACAGATCTGCCATTGATGAACTGTCTACTTAATCGTTTTCAGAAGTGATTTCATATTTTAATATATTTCTTTCATATGAACAGCATGACTTATAGGAACTTAATGGAAATAATTACCATTGTGTAACGGTACAGGTTTTAAGCTTAGGTTCGACGAGTACATGAATAGTCTTCTGTCTTGTGGCCTTTACTCCAAATGTAAAGCACTCTTTAAATCACTGACACCACAGCAAGCAACAAGAGTATTTTAAATTCTAATGTACTGATTTAGCCGTTTTAGTCGAATCCTGAATGAAGACACATTGACATTATTTAGTAGATGATTTCTCTGCTGAAACCTTAATGGTAGAAGCTCTACTTTGTCTTTGGATGGGTCTAAGTTTCGAAATCAATCATTTCGTCCAGCCTGACAAAACTTTCCGGCTCAATTGATGGAACACTTTTTGACTTAGAATTAGAATCTGATGATGAAGAAGGACGTGGCGATAATTACTCCCACCCATAATCCTCGTTTACATCTGACTGCAAAGTGTACTGTACAGGAGGGTGTGGTACAGGCAGACTTTCTCCATGTGGTACTTGCCGAATGGCTGACAGGATGCTGAGATTTCTACAATCCATTTTTTCGACATGCCATACATGAGAGAAAGTATCAATTGCATTGCGAGTAATTTACATGATTTGAAAGCCCTTTCTAAATTATTTCAACTGAAAATGGCATTGAATGTATTGTTTTGTTCAACTATCCAAGTAAATTCACTACTAACACATGAATTACAGACAACAGAATAGACTAGAATGAGGTGATAGGAACAAGACTTTTGGCTCATTCTTGGGTTGGTACAAGTCTCGTGCCGTAATTCTAGCCAAGCGATGGTCATACACACACTGACCGCCACGGCAGCGGGCCTCGAACCAGGGTCTACTCGCATCGCAAGCGAGTTTGCTCAGTAGTCGACCCAGCTGGTGATGGGGCCCAGTAATATACAAGGCCTAGCAATATGCAGGACCTAATACTTGTCATGATCGCCTTATTGGAAATCGAAATATTGGCGATATACTGCTTCTATGGTTGATGGAATTAGACGTTTCTTTTCAGAAAATATCCCTTCCCAAACAATGTAACAACAATTTTTAGAATAGTTGTACAATTATGTCACATCTTAGATTGTAACCTTACATTACAGAAAAAACGAATTGAACAACTTTGAACTGCAGCTTTCGTTTTTATGGTAACCACTATACATACATATATGCATTTCAACCAATATAAATAATTTACTTTGATGATCTCATCATTACGATATCCGATTTACATCTCAGTTCTTCAACTATTTTACCCAATAAACTTTCATTTATGTATAAATTTTACTCATATAACCTTATAGATCTTAATGAAGGTACTAAACGTGTTCTGTCTAAACTAAGTTAATTGTTAACCATATCTTTGATTTTTTTAGTATGAGATAACACGTCACTACTGCTCGGGAATAAACGATTTAAATATCTGCTCATTTTGGATGTGGTCTAATTTACTCGAATTATAGCAACGTCGCCATTTTAACTAAATACCAAAATTACTTAACACGCATTTGATTTGATGTTTAAATTTTAATTACTTTTAGTTTCATGTTATATAGTTTTAAGGAATTTCAACGTACTGTAACACACACAAGCCCAGAACAGTCCAGTTTATTTAATATTGTACTTCAAACAACCTAAACACAGCGAAATGTAGAAACCATGAGCAACAATGACTCATCATTACTGTATTCAGTTGCACCAACATCGACCACATTCTTCTATTAAAATAGACTCAATATTTTTCTAGTATTAATAAAAATTATCTTTCACTTTTCACTGTCGTATTTAGATACGCCAACACAATCCCCAGACGTCAAATTTCATTCTAATTTCTACATACAACTTTTATGGGTTACATCTCATAGCCAAGAGCTAACACGATGCTTTCAATATCATTTTTGTTTCTTTCATGATGAGAAGAATAAGAAATGTCAAAATTAAAGTCGCATAATTTTTCATCAATGGCAAGTGTAATAAGAGTATGCACAAAATTGTTTAAATTCTTCACTACAGTAATCCAGTCAAGTAGGTTACATTTCTGGAACACTTTATAATATTTAAGCAACTCAAATTTTGACTCATAACACGTAAAAACGGACAATATTAATTTTATGTATTAATATCCATCTGATTTATGATAAACATTCTTAAAATATGAGTACAGTGTGGAGCTAAACAGGGGATGAAAAGATATTTTGAAGAGTATTCTGTTGGCTCATAGAGTTCGTGCAGGAGACCCCACCCTAAAAATACGAGCTTCTTTGAAGTTCCCGAGTTCTTCAGCTGACACCTGAAAAAATGTGCTGAAGTTTTCCCAGTACTTGGACCATTAGTGAAGTAGAGTTCTCTAAACCGGCAGTAAACATGTAAAAAAAATAAAAAGAGAGACAATGACTTTTCACTTTCATTTTTAGTTAACGAGGTGCAAGTGTGTTCAAGTATTCTGAAATCGAATATTATGAAATTCAATTGAGGTTGTATTATCTATAACTCAATGTATCCTCTCGTACAGACTTTAAAGTCTGAAAAAGAAAGTACTTCTGATATTATAAAAAGTACTTATAGTAGGGTTGGAAGTTGCCATTTATTATATATTTTCATGTCGATATTTTCATTTAACATTCTCAGTCAACAGGTACATCGTTAATAACATGTAAAGACCTTGGTCGTCCAGGATTCGACTGAGATCTGCAAACACAAGTAATTAATGATCACGAAACGTAGCACAGGATTTCCTGTCTTCAGTCATCACAGGCAAAAGCCTATGAATTTTCCCATGCCCATTAAATTTGTCTTTTCCCAAGTCATATGGTATGTATTTCTTCGTCTCTGTTGAAAATCAACTGAGAGTTAAGCTTGAAACCTGTTAAAGTTAAAATTATAATGCTATCTTGATGAGTTTTGGGGATGAATGCGAAAAAAATTTTCCTGTCCTTTTTTATTATTTTTCTGGGATGTGGATGAACACACGATGTCACAACGTTTTCTCTACGAGTGTTCGGGCACGACTGCCAATCAAAGCTACAGACACAGCCTGCTACGTTAATCCATTTATCACCTGGAAGAGACTGACCACAGCGGAAGAAACGAAGTCGTGTCTTCATAGAGATTACGATGAACATTTTTGGAGACTTTGAAACACGGTATCATGGTACCAAACCCTGTGTTTCTTAATGGATTATCACTTCACTAACGCAAACAAGAAATCCCCCATACGCTTTTATCCAACACAGGCTGGAATTGCTTCATAGTGTGAATTTGAAAGTGCAGGCGTTTACCGCATGTTTAGCCATTACTGTTTTCAAAACAGGAACTGTGCTTATTGATACTTCCCCTCAGAAACTTTGAGCATCGACATACTTGAACTTAGAGCTTTCCTTTAATTCCAAGATACTGCCAAGCACTCAAGTATTGAGTTGAGCTACGACTTAATGAATTCTTAAGGTGCAAGACCCAAAACGAACGTTTTATTTTCAGTTTACCGGTCTTAGGCAAATAAGTTCGATCAAACTCTAAGTTTGGGAACTATTCGTTGATGTTCGATAATACCCGCTGTACAAATGCCAATGGACTTCTAGCCTGGAGTTTTAATGTATATAAAATAAGTAGACACTTTTTGCCCCGCTGTATATGCATTCATTTTCATACAATATAAATCTTCAATTTTTTATGTCAACTTCCTTGTTCTGCACTGACTCATCATTGAGTTTTTATGTTGAAATCGTACAACTAAGCAGATATTATTGAGAACAGATAGTAATACTAAGCACCTAAATATTTTCTGCTTATGAAAATGGGAAGGGCTAAATAGGAAATATTTAAGTTCTTCATATTGCAATCTGTTATCAATAGTATCTGAAGTAGTTTTACGACATGTAAGCTAAAAACTCGTTTATAACTCGGAGTAGAACCAGGTATTTCGATCGAAAAATTGAAGACTTGTTTTTTTCTTGAAATTAATACATATTCAGTGTGGGCAAAAAAATGCATGCCTATTTTACATTTATTGTAACTGTCTTCGTATTCGGAGTACAAAGTTAAAATGAAAATCGTTGAAAAGAGCCTAATCTTAATTCTCATCCGCAATTTTTTTATATTTCTAGAAATGCCTTCCGAAAAATTCACAATGTTTTGTTATAGACGACAAAAAATCAAGCTAACCTTTTTCAGTATTTTTGCGTTGATTGAAAAGATGATTCGATGCACGTCTTGTTAGAATAAAGAGAGAGATCAACGTAATCGCAACCGAAGAATCAAAGGAAAAAGTAAAACGGGAAGGGTCGGGGGATCTGGCTGTGTAATTAAATTCACTCTTTTGAGAAATTAAAATTATCCTGCCAGAGAACACGTAACAAATTATTGTTTTTTCCGCTTAGGTATGGGCTGGTGAATTATCGTCATTGCACCAACGTTTAGATAACATTTGTTGATTAAAAATTGGACTTGTTTTATTAAAGTCTCTTACAGAAGTAACTGCAAATACTTCACCGGAATCAGAATTTTCAAAATAAAACGGGTTATAAATTTTCGAGGAATTCAAGTCACACCACAGATTTACCGTACAAGCGTGCTAGGTTTTCCAACCCTGAGCTGTTCTTTATTTGCCAACCAATTTCAATAATATTGTTCGACCAGCCTACCATGTTCATAAATACTGTGTCTAAGTCTGAAAAATTACATTTTCGAAATAAATTTCTTCATATTTGGCCACTTACTCTTGCTGCAGACAAAAATTGCACCATTTAATTCGTTCATTGTTGGCAGGAATTTATAGACTTGAGGTATGAGCAAGTTGAGGTGGAGATCTCTATAATTTATCAAATCAAATACTAAGAATGACCGTCGTGTGTTTATATATTTATTTATTTATATATTTATTTATTTATATGTTTCGTGTCACTTTCAAAAAAATTAGAGAGATCCACAGCCATATATACTCGAGTCCGTATCGTGGATACCGTGTTCGGCAGGGTATTGCCAATGATTCGGGTACATTGTACCCGAATATGACACGAATTGCAGAGTCAATTGCAGCAGTAGAAAACTGTCTTAGTTTTCACTAGGAATATTGCCATTAAAGAAATACTCAATTAAAACGTTTGTCCTATGTAAATATATATAAAACTAAATATATTGCATTGCATTCTTATATGTAATTTCATTTAATATCTTTCCAACAGTATTTGCAATCGTTTTTGATGGCATGGGTATTATCACAAAATCTCTGCCGTCATTTTTGACGGCTGGGTACACTAGTGTTTTATAGTTGACTTTGAGTGAGCTTCTGGTGCTAGTTCTCTGATTGATTTTGAATTATTCTTTACTAGCATTGATTTTACCTAGCCAACGTGGCTTAGTGTCCTTCTTGCCATTGGCCTACCTGACTTTCGAAGATGTTTCACTATTTTTTTTCGGGTATTAGCTGTATAATTTTTGTATAGTTTATTGATCTGGCACAAATTCACAGAGATCACTAAACCTACTTCATGTTTCGTTGATGGATCCTGTCTTCGTCAGTTCATCTACAGCAAACTTTCGTACGACATGTGTTAGCTGAGTAATAGTCGGAAAAATATAAAATGTTTTCGAATATGTGTATGACATAACGCAGATTTTACGCTGAACTCCAATGTATACTATTAAATAAAGACAGGCACGACCAAGCTCTTTTAAATGATTTTTGTTTTAACTTTGTACCTCTCATGCAAAGACGGATTGAGCACATAAAATAGACATCTACTTTTCGCCCACCCTGTATACAAAACAAACGCATGAATAATTTCAAAAATTAAAGTATTTTCATCCAAAACGAGAAACTTGAGCCACAACTGCTCCGAATAGCGCTTATATTGTTAAAACCTTTACCTTCTAGACTCAAATATGTTCAGTTATAAAATTCTAAGACAAATGCGACAGTTGTTCGCTGTTAAGCTCATTTCAGACATTTTATCGGGCCAACTGAGGTCTTTTAAGCCGACGTTTTATTGAAGCTGGACTTGGAACGGCTTGCGACTTAGCTTCATGGTACAATCTCGAACATTAATTTCACATCAATATGATAAACTGACACGAGGGAGCTGCCGGGAAAAATAAAATATTCATTTCCCGTAAAAACTGAAAATTCAAGAATTAATCTGATATACATGTATGATATAAATATCAAACAAATTGTCGAGGGACTTTTCATTTTGACAACTTTAATGCCGTAATATCAAAGTTAACGGCGTAAGTCACCAATAATTTGAGACCAACCCTAGTCTCTCTTTAAATTTTTTATCTATAAAATCACCGTTGTAAAATAAGTCGCAGTTTATAAACGGAGCCGAACTTACAGAAACTAAGACGTCATAAATAAAATAATTATAGGAAGTCTCAGCTAGTCCAGGACAGCAAAATGAGGCAAACGAAGAAATATAAATTTAATCCGGTGTTGCCGATGTTGACAGTAGTGACAGAATATAAAACTAAAAGTTTCACGAATGTAATAGTAGGAAATTCTGAATTCAACTTCAAATTGCAAAACTGGAAAGTTCATCTAATAGAATGAGGGCAGTCACACAACTCTACAACAATATTGAAGCTGCATAATCTGAAAGAAAAAATGGAGTGAAGGATGAACGGGACAAGGTAAAGCCGTCTCAAATAAGCTAAAAAATGTGCAAACAACAATGGAAAGTGAACTAGAGTTCACTGTTTTCTCACAGAGTTCCACACAGACATTAAAAACAAACCCTGCGTTGGCTAATAAAATTGAACTAATAGTAGTGGAGCAAAAATCATGTTTTATTCAGAAGAAGATTTGTGTAGTCTGTGTTTCGAAATATCTTGTCTACATGTGAACTAAACTAGTAATGACCTGCTCATAATTCTTCCACCCGTCATTTTTAAGATATCAAGCTTCACGTAGGATGAGTGAGTAAGAATTCTGCTAGCTTGCTTACAAAGTAGGCCAGTTATTAAAGAGCAGAGATAAAAAATTGTATAATAACAACGTTGGATCTTTAAGTTTATGATAGTTTTCGCTTTTTAAAGTTTGATTGTATTCTGATATTACTATATGTAATAACTTCCTTAAAAAACATTTGTTAGAGGGTGTCGAATACTAAATACGAACACAATGCAAGTTTCAGTACTTCATTACGCCAGTAAAACCGTCCCATTTTGAAACTAACCTTTAATGTAAAGGTTTTAGAAATACAGGTGTACAGTCGTTTTTTAAATAACCTTCAACTTCTACAAAACTACACTGCAGTAAGATTTTCACATATGAAATGGCAAAAATTATTACCGTTAGCTGTCCATGAATCCTCTTAAAAAATGCTAGATTTTCAATCATTGTTGAAGTCGGACAGTAACTGTGTGTTCTCAAGTAAAACTCAAATGACAAGTAAAGATCAGAAACAGTTCTTTACATTCGGAAAAATATATCTAACTCCTGTTTACGAAACGACATCTAAAACAGACTTTGGGAGTTATAAGAAACGGACTCAAAATTCCATCCATACCCTCCCTCGCGTTTTACAAAGAACATTCAGCATAAAAGAAGGGTCTCTTCAAAGCTTTGCAATCCTTCATACACGAGAGAATTTTAGCAAACCAGCCAGTAACAACTTTCTCGCTTGCTTCGCCTTAGGAGGATTCCTGTGATAAAAATAGAATGAGGCATTAGAAACGAGCTGTGTAGCTCATTCTTGGGTCGATACCCAAGTTCCATGCTGTAATTCTAGCTGCCGATGGCCAAGCACAAACAGACCACGGCAGTTGTGGGTCTCGAACCCGGATCTTCCTGCATCGCAAGCGGATTCGCTCACCAGTCGACCAAGCTGGTAGTCAGCTGCTCCAAAATTTTTTTCGGATTGTACATGTAATTTACGTTTTGTTGCTCTAGACATGTTATTTGGGTTCAGTCTAGCGAGAACCATAGGATTTGTCCGGAAAATTAAAAAATTGCTACACTCTATAACGCATTATTAACACAATTTTTTACTCAAAGATGTTATCTAAAAGTTAGGGCTTATTAGATAGACTATCAACACAGATCGTATGGGGAAAACATTGCTTGAATATTCGATGAATATAAGATGTTTCAAAACCATTCTGGCAAAATATCACCCATGTTAAACATCTAGATCTTTGTCTGGAGCTGAAGTGAGTATTTTTTGTTCTCGATGTATTTGTGTACGCTAGAGTATTCATTTCTGTGCGGTCTAAACTTTTTAAAAACAATAAAAAACTATCAATTTCTAATTTAGTTTTGTGTAATTCGTCAACAAGAATTTGAAAACATATGTAAGATTTACTCTTGTAAAATATGTCTCTGCATGCAAAGACTGTTTACTGAAGATGATAGGTGCACTAAATTACGGTTGACGGGACTCAGATAGGATTTATAAATAGTTTCCACACATGATATGAAAAGAAACGAAATTCAAAAATTTTCTCGGTCATAATGTCTTACTTCAGCAGAACTATTTTTCAGCATCATCAACTTGGTCAAAAATATTCCTGTACACGATTGACAAAACAACATCCATAAAAACAGTCAAATCACGTTTTACGGAGTCATTCTTAGAAAAATTATTTCAGCCGATAAACATTTATACGAAACAAAATACATTTTTACCTGCTTTTTGACTCTGCACGTGAGAAGATTGAGGATAATGATCAGGATTGTGAAACAATTTTATGTTCTGCTACGTAAAATGTAATGTAATTACATTCTACGGATAAAATCCAAATATTCAGCCTATAACTCTTTAAAAAGTGCTTAATAAACTTAACTTCTCGCCTATGAAGAGCTCCTTGTCTGACATTTATGCTGTATTCAAACATCATTACTTGGAAATATTATAGAGAACAAAGAACAAATTAATCGACTCTATTGCAAATTGTCATGAACATATTTCAGTGCGAGAGGATGGTAATGCACGGTCAAGTTGTTTCACTCTCCATAACACAGAACAAAAACAAGCTCTGTTGACGCACATCATTTTGAAAAAGTGGAGCGTGCTCTATGAAGTCTAATAACATTCAACGAGAGGAAAACATGTGAAGTTCAGGGAATGAAGCACTTCCGTTAATAATATCCGCTTCCTCTACTCAGATGTCGTTGGTGAAGTTACCAACGTTATTGTACGCAAAAAATGTAAGAATAACAATGCAGATTGAAGCAACCCAAATTGTATTCACTATGCCTCCACACATGTTCAAGAAAAGCTCTCACGGTGAGCCTGATATGCTAGCATTAAAAGCACTCTGAGTAATATGAATTGTCAAACCTGAGGTACTAATCTCAATGTGGAAACCAAAATAACAATTTTCTACAAAGAACTTATAGAATTTGAGATGAAATGTTTTAAGCAAAGTATAATTTTCACAAACAAACATCAACAATATTACACAATCCAGAGTCAGAGTGAATGTTTAGCTCTAATATTGTCATACGTTAGAGTAGATTTTAAGCAAGTTAGTGACTTTGAAGATTAAATAACTTTTTTTATTTCAACCGACTGAAATAAGTGCTACATACTCGTTTGTCAAGTATAATTTTTTTAGCTTCAATGTATTATTTAAACTTTAAAGTAACGAAATATTGTAGTAAGTAGCTCGGAGCGTCAGAGCAGCTACGCGGTCTTTTAAAGCTGTGGCACGAAATTGTGAACTGGAAAAGCGCGCGCCACGAGATGTGAGGGGTGAGACAAAGAGGCAGGCATGAACTAACGAAGAAATCGTGTTCTAAAAAGTTGATGAGATTCAATAATTGCTCGGGAGACTCGTATATTCCTTTAAAAACATTGACCGAAAATTATATGCAAAAAATATCGGTATATTTTAAAAACTGTGGAAAGGCTGTCAGCAGCTTTTTTATTTTGCAGTCATTTCGCCAACGTAATGAAGGAAGCTTGGCTTTTATAAGCTGCTCTGAATGCATTTGCATTGCATTGGCTGAGTTTCATTACACTACTTAGGCCTGACTCGGGACTGCGATGCAGCAAAGTAGCTCAGTTACTCAGTGAAATTTCATGTGTTAAAGAACAAAATTACGAAGGTGTAAAAAAAATCTGTTGACGTTAAAAACTAGTCGTATTATTCAATAGTTCAACTGTGGATTCATGTCGGGACTTGAATGGATGGAAAATTTTAAAATGAACCAAAAATTAATGAAAAGAACGGGACGATTGTGGGCCAAAGTTTTTAACTTTTTCTTTAATTAACGATGTGTGATAATATAGAAGTACAAGGTGCTGCAAAATAAGTTCCTTTTTCCAAAGGAAACTTTTTCCAAGAAAGGAAGTTGTGTTGCCGCCCCTTGTACTTTTTTACTATTCGGAGCACAAAATGCAAGTAAAATGTTGTATGTATTGAAATGGAGTGACACGAATCAACCGACAACATTTGAGCTGCTGTAAAAGTTTGAGAAAATAAAGTGAATTCTTACACATGTGTACATACAGTATTTCCAGGTGGACTTCATGGGAAAGTGTAACTGATACTACGTACACATGTTGAATGTATAATATTTAAAATATTATATACATCAGTACCTCCTAGTGATATGTTATTATTTGTAGGTGTCATAATTTAATTAAGAAACGATAAACCTTTTAAACTTCAAAACAGGACAAGTTGTCGTATCTGTACCAGCGGAAGCATCAATGATGAACACTGTCAATTAGTTAACGTTTTTCAAGAGAGTATCAACGGTTGTTGTAACTGATGGACGTATGTACGTACATCTACACGGCAAAACATCATCAACGAAAAGCAATAGTGGCCACAAATTTCAGTTACATTACAGGGATCGCCAACAATTGAAAAAACTTGGCAAATTCTTACAACTGCAAAGAATCAAAACTCAGAAGTCACCTAAAAAATACTGCTCCGTCGTGGAAACTTTACTAGGCTTATACTCATGGAAAGAGTGTAACTTCAAACTCTTTTATATAAAGAGTAGAACACACAGTTGCCACAGAAACGTTTAAAGATAATAAAATATGAACAAGTGACTAGTGGAATAACGTTAGTTGATTTGATATCTATACTATACTATGCTATCTAATACCACACCGCTAATTTTGATCCCTTTAAACGGCCGGGTGTAGGTTTTTGAAACATATTCGGAAATAGAAATTCATGCTTTACTTTTTACTTTTTGGAGAATAAAGGCTTTACTATGAAGTTCTACAATTGAATGGTACCTTGATCGATTTAAAAATCAAATAGATTGATCAGTGGCTTTTTTTAGGGCACCTGCATAAAATTCTATTCAAGTCTTCATTTGAACTGGAGCTGCTAGTGAAGTCAAGTACCTGACATTTTGTTGCTAGCTTAGGAGACCTCACTGATTTTATCAAGATGTGACCACCTCTGAATTTGCTAGCTCGGTTGAATTCCTTCCCTGTCGTGAAGGGAGATGAGTTTCTTTGTGAAACACCGTCGTGTGTTACTGTAAGCCTTTCTTGCGCTGGCAGCTACTATGCCGCATTCTATTTTCATTTTGTAATCCTGTGAATTCAAATTTGATGACCGTGTGTTTAAGCTGATTAAAAAAACGTTCAAGGTTTGATTATTTCCATTAGCAAAATGCCTTTTAAACATTTAGTTGATGTTTAAGGATTTATAGAAGGATTTATTTGTACTGGAGAGTCACATTACAAATCGTTTCAGCTTTATATGCTTATATTTTTTCTAAATTGATGGTGCAATCCCTTACTCTGAAAAAATAACAGAGAAATTAATAAAACAAATATGTAGTTATCGAGTGCTTTTAGCCGACGACAATATGATCAGACTTCCTCCGTCGAATTGCAGGAAAGGCCGAAATTTTCAACGTCTCACTGTCGTCCTCAGAAAAACAGGAAGAAATAAGAAGCCGTCAGTGTTATGAACTCAGTATGTGCTAAATTCTCGTTATTGTTGCTCTCCAGATACTTTAACATAAAGATGATAAGCGATCAATAAAGATTGGAGCCTGATATAAGGCCTGTGCAAATCTGACCGGCCTCTGGTGATGGTTAAATGGCCACTGCACTGGCACATGATCACCACTGCAGCTGAAAGTTAGAAAATGCGTCGTGCTTTCCTTGGGAATAAAATGTCCGCAACAGGATGAAACAAGTAAACAAGAGTGCAATCTACGAACTTCGTATTTATATATACCAAATATTGTTGACAGTTGATCTTTGTCTTGCCCAAGTCATTGCGGTGAGAACTTGTGTACAGAAAAGCTGTGACATAGAAAGTCGAAAGGTAGAAACTCATCACTCTCGCGGCTGCTGCTAGAGTTCTGAGAGTTGGGCAGTGCTGCTTTCTCTTTCACACATTCACAACGAGTGCATGCGTATTTTAAAACAAACTATATTCTTCTATCTGTTTTCAGTCATGAGAAAAAATATATGACGTGTTATAACTTGAATACATCTTGTGAATATTCATCTCTCTCGACGATGTAAACTTACTACGTATCATTTTCAAATCATTATTTTGAATTCTAACTTTACTGCTAGCAGAAATCAAATAAAATAAATCAAATAACTACAGCGTTGCCACAAAATTTTCTGACTGATTGTTCTATTAAGCAGTAGGAAGAGTGACACTGCTGTATTCTCTTTTTCATGATTGAACGTCTTTTAATTTTAAAATTGTGCTTCCTGCCTACACCACCTTCAGAATAATGAAATGATGATTTACTCAGTTTTTATAGGAATATTTACTTTAGAAAATACTTTAAAAGTTTGCAAAAGCTTTTGCCGCAAAAATTCTACCAACCACAGACGGAAAACTTACGTGACATTAATGTTTAATGAACAAATTTTCCGAGGTAATTTAAGAAGAATAGAGGAAGTTTTACTCATTCATTTAAATTATACCTTTTTCACATCCTGCATTTACCAGGCATTTATCTTGCTAGGTGCATTCTAGCCTGCATTAATTTTTATCAATAGAGGAATCATGTAGCTCATGGGCCAATGTTAGAAATGTTTTGCAATAATAAGTAGAGGTAAAAACTTACAACTTATGAATCAAAACAACTCCACTTTGCTTCAATTGGTATTTTAATCATTACAACTCATGACATGGTGACTTTCCTTTTTCATTTATTGTCTTTCTTTTTTTAGCGGTATGACGTGCTAGTTTTTTGTTAATAATATGACGGGAAGTTTTAGAACTTCCAATGTATTGTGACTCAATTTGAATGTATTAATGGGTAATTTTGATAATTCATGCCCCAATCAACTTTCAGATTTACTTCTATAGATTTTCTCGAGCGCTGCTCCCATTTTATTGCGTTTAAAATTTCAAACGGATTGCCCATGGAATTATAATTAACATTTTGACTATTACCGTGATATAATGTCGAACAATGAATCAAAAAATTAGAAGTACTAGCTTCTCGTATCACTCTGGCTTGCATGTTCAATTTAACATTTTCACGCTTACTTAAATAACGGAATGTAACATGAAATGTTTGTGATTCTTTAGAAATAAATGAGTTCAACTTAGAAAACAGTCACTAAGATATCATTAGCTCTTCTAGCAGATGTTAAGAATCGATATTTAAAAACATAAGTCATTGAACTTTTTGTGTTTCATAACTTTCTCGGTATGAACAGTTTTTTTTGTGGGGTTGGGTTGTAGGGGCTAGGGTAATTTTTGGACAAATGTGATGTTACCAAATCCTGACATCTTTACTATTGAATTCGTAACTTTAAATACCAACGTTTAATCACGGAAAGCAACCAGCTTTGTCATAACTTTACAACAAAACTACTCCGTGAAGAAACACAAACTGTTTGCATATCTTGGTTAGAATTAATATTTTATTTCACACAAAATCAAATTTCTAGTTTTTTATTTATAAAATAAATTATTTTACACTGAAATGAAAAGAATGAAGCAATATGTGATAAATAGAAAAATAAATAAATTTGAAGCCTCTTACATAGTGTCTGCTACCCTTATGAATCATAAGAAGTCTATCGACGGTATCATGCACGAAGAATCGTTTTGTTGTCTTTCAATGCTAGCAAATAACGCGAAAATGATGATTTCATGCTCACCCCATTCAACTTTTTATAGATCCTTTCATGGAAACACGATATTATTGATATTTTTTTAAGCCTATTCAAATATTATGAATTGAAATCTTTTCTAAACCATGTCTGCGCTAAACATTGTCATGTCAGGGAAATCTTCATCCTAAATATAAGATATTTCAAACTCTGTTCATGGTTGAAAAATAATTTCCTAATAAGTGCAGAAACTTTTACGCTGTCCTAAGCGATAATAATGGGATGTGTAAAATACTCCTAAACCTTGGAATTTAGTGCGCCTATAACTTCCCTCTTAATGGACATTCTTAGTAGTTCAGTGAGTGCCCCTTCTTTGACACGTTCTCCTTAACAAAGCTTTTTTAGGGAGAAAGACCATCGGTCGATGATGGTGTTCTGCTCAAAATGGATTTAATCACACCAAACGTTGAAGAGAACCATTCAACGGTTCAAACAAAGTTCATCAGACAGACTCATGATGAACTTTGAATGAGGAAAAAGGTTTTCATTAGATTTTCATTTGATGCGGCGCAAAAAAAATTGAAAACTAAATTGAAAGATTCGATGTTAATTTACCTCCTGGTACAGTGTAAGCCATATCAGTGATAAGTATGAATTTTTCATGATATGCGTTACTACGATTCTGAGAATAAGTGAGCGATGATGAATATATTCTATCATTGAAATGTTTAACTAACATAAAGAAATAGTTTAAGATAGGTGATTAACATATGATTTAAATTTCATTAGGCATTATATGAAATGCATCGTATTTGTTTACGTCCCAAACTTTTTACAAGATTTTTCTGAGTCATTCTACTAAACCATACTCTAGGTGTTTGTATAGTAGGTAAAACAAGGCTGTAAAACATTTACTCATGAATAATTTGCGATCAATATTTCTCATAATCAATTTTTTCTGACAGCAGTGAAATTCCAATCTTTCTCATTCGTCATCACAAAGGTCGGTAACATTTAATTGTTTATATACAGTAAAACCAAGTAATAGGTCTATGAAATTTTTGTCCCATTATCATAATCTAGATGGTTCCCTTGGGAATTCTACGGCTTAGATTTAACTAATTTGGAATTTTAAAAAGACGAATGTATTAAAGATTTACGACAAATTATTGTGTTTTAAATGAATTTTCTCATAAATACAAAACTTTTACTGTGTATCTCTTCTATCAGTAATATGGTCTAGATAGTACTCGTAAAAATTCAACGGCGTAAAAGATAAACTTAATGGTTTATGAAAAAGCATTTTTCAGTTTTACCCGTGGTACTATCAGAAATAACAATCCGACTGGTGTTATTAAATAGATGGTGAACACTCTAACTAATAAAAAATTTTAATGCAGGGAGAAATTCATTTTCAATCTATTAGGTTGTTACAAAAATAAGGGTCGATTTCAGAAGCCTTCCAGACCTTCGAGCGGCCATTATTTTTGTAACAACCTAATATTACGTTCTTTCAGTAGTATACACAAAGTGGTAGATCATGTAGGAGGTATAGCACTCCAATTTTTTCAAAGTCCAGCCGCCAATCTATATAATATTCTGCTTGTTCCTTTCTTAGTTTGTTAGTCCGTCCGCTACGCTTTCGTCGAGTTTGCAGTATCATAGCTACCGAATTCCTGAGTGTAACATTAAAAGATGCCTTTACATGCATTAATATGTTTGACACTTTATATGAACTTCTCCTAACTGTTAAGACATATGTTTAATCAGAGAACCGTATCTTACATACAAATATGTCATAAGCCAAATCTACACAATGAGCGAACGTTGGAAGCTGCTCGCAATAGAATGAGACTCTACAGGCTATCTAGAAAAGTATCAGTTTTATCAAAATATATTTGCTGATTAAATTCATTTCTCATCCCGTGGAATTTCCACGGGTCCTGCAAGTGTTATTATAATTTTACTTTTTCCTCCATTAGTTAGTTAGTACGTTACGCTTTCATCGAGTTGGCAGTATCATAGCTACTGAATTCCACAGTGTAACATTAAAAGATGGCCTTTAAGTGGATTGATATGTTTGACATTTTATTTAAACTTCTCCTAATTGTTAAGACATATATCTAATCAGAGAACCGTAGCTTACAAAAAAAACGACACAACTTAGTGAAGATTGGAAGCTATTTGTGGTAAAATGAGACTCTGTAGGCACAGAATAAGGAATGAACAACGGCAGGAAATCCTTGAGAGGGAGAGGCAACGTCAGCAAGTGAGGCGAGCTGCAATGAACGATGTACAAAGTGAAGAGTACAGCGAGAAGCAAAGAAATTTATCCCGGCAAAGGAGGGAAAATACGGATGAGGAACAGCGGGCACAATACCATGAGCGGCAGAGAAGTTTATTTCAGCAAAGAGAACAGAACATGAATGAAAATGACAAAATGACTTATTATCAGAACGAAAGAGAGAGATACTTGCAGAAGAATGGAAACATGAATCCTGGTGAAGTTCATCATTGAAGACAAAATCATTTGTAAAGACAGTGCATCAGAAGAATTGGACCAGTATATTTCTCATCCCGTGGAATTTCTAAAAGGCCTGCTAGTATTCATGATTCTTTTAATATATGGTGTTCATATATGACCATTTGTAATATTAGTAGTTCCATTACATCGAAATGTAATTAGCACCTCAATTGAAAACACTTGTACACGTAGAACTATTCCAACACGCATCAATGCTCTCCATATTCATCAAAATTCATAAAATTCAATAAATAAGTACATATTCGTGACATTTTTACTAGTATAGTAAAATTAAACACTTCAGATAAAACTTATTCATCACTTAAATGTCAAATTAGAGGTGAATCCAAATTGTGACCTTAGGTTAGATAGTTAAATATTTGTTGCAAAATCCGTAGAGTGTTTTGTTCTGCCAGCTCGAGGTACTTGAATATTTGATGCAAAGTCAAAAGACTTTCTTGACTCTTGTTCAGTGAACTCTATAGAAACTGGTAATATTTATCCCATCTAATCTAATACTAGGAATGACTATCGTGTGTTTATATATTTATTTATTTATTTACATATTTCGTGTCACGCTCTTAAAAATAGATAGGAAGAAATTAGCACTGGCGGTCATGGTTTCAGTTCACTGGTAAATTAATACACTCATTTTCGCTGTACAAGTGCGCCATAATCAGTCACTTTTAAAAAAAGGAAGATCCAGAGCCTTATATACTCGAGTCCGTATCGTGGACACCGAGTTCGGCGGGGCATTGCATATTGCAATATGTTCTAGGAATGTTGTCCTTAAAGAAATAGTCAATTAAAACGTTTGTCCTTTGTAAATATATATAAAACTAAATATATTGCATTGAGTTCTTTTATGAAATTTTATTTAATATCTTTCCAACAGTATTTGCCATCATTTTTGATGGCACGGGTATTCTCACAAAATCTCTGCCGTCATTTTTGACGGCTGGGTACACTAGTTATATAATAACTAGTTGTATAATAACTAGTGTGCCCTTGCCATCAAAAATGAGGGCAAATAGTGTTGGAAAGATATTAAATAAAATTACATATATAAACGCAATGCAATATATTTCGTTTTATATGTATTTACAAAAGACAAACGTTTTAATTGAGTATTTCTTTAATGACAACATTCCTAGTGAAAAACAAATCAAACAACAACTCATCTCTTCTTTGATTTTCCTCTTCTTCCTCTCTCATTCTTCTTTTTCACTCTCGATTCAGTCTTTTTTTTCGTTCGAGTGGAGTTTCCATGCTTAAGCTTATTTCAAATGTAACTTATTTTTCCTGTGAGGATAATAAACACTTAAAATACAGTATTTTTGAGTCGCAATATACCTCCAAACTCGGTATACACGATACAGACTTGAGTATAGAAAGCTCTGGATCTCTAATTTTTTTGAAAGTGACTTATTATACTGCACTTATACAGTGAAAATGAGTGTATTAATTTACCAATGAACTGAAACCAAGACCGCTAGTGCTAATCTATTCTTAAGAGCGTGACACGAAATATATAAATAAATAAATATATAAATAAATAAATACATAAACACAGGACGGTCATTCTTAGTATTAGATTAGATACTCGACTTGTTGCTTGCTTGCTTGCTTGGTCCGTTTCTCTGTCACGATCTTAAAGATTTAGATAGGAGGAAATTCGTCTACGAATAACAAGATGAGAGACCATGAAATTTCATCCCTAAATTACGATAGCATGTATAGTTTCTGGAATATATATTCGAAAGTCAAAATACTATATTGGAGCTTTTGATACTGTCGTATATAAGCTATTTCGTATATTTTTTCAGTTGAATTTCTTCGTACCTTTTGAAACTTCGCGCGGAGTAGAGCCCAAATATTCGAAGTACAGGACCCTGGTTTAATAATACAAAGTTTGTTGTTTGCTTGCTTGCTTGGTCCGTATCTCTGTTACGGTTTTAAAGACTTAGATAGGAGGAAATTCGTTAGGGTATACATGTATTGTAATCATTGTATTGTGGATACCAAAGCCACAGTCTTCAGTGTGAAAATTCCTTCAGTATGGAAACTCCTTCACAAAACCCGCGTCCACTGACAAATGAAATGAAATAATTCAGTAAAAAGTACGTAAATTTTCAGGTGTGGGTCTACTAATTTATATAATAGTGTCCAATAAATATGCACTATTTATTTGAACCCGTGAAAATTCCACGGTTTAAAAGGAATAAGATTAAGGATCGATAAAATAAAATGCATTTTTCAGTTTTACCTGTGGTACTATCAGAAGCTGAATATTTTTCATGAATACATACAGAAATTCCATTCTGTATCCTTTCCACCGATAACCTGGCCTGTGTAGGAAAAGAAAGCCAATAACGGGAAATGTTTTTTTAAGAATCCAGTAGCTTTGGTATTCACAATACAATGCTTATAATACATGCGCACGAGTTCTGATTTCAGTTCAATAATTTTTCTTCAGGAATAGATGGGAAGTAATGGGACGGACACACACAGATAAATAGATAGATATGGAGAGAGAGAGATGGAGATACACTGTCTATTACTCGTATATATGTAGATAGTGGGATGGCCCCCTAGTGTATATTTTGTCAACCTGTTGTTTCAATAAGAAGTCAGATTTGTGTAGAACAAACATTATTCCTTTTCACGTAATTTTCTGTGCAATTTAAAGGCGAGTTTTTGTCTGCACGGAACTACACTTATAACGCACTACATATTTCGTAATCGCATTATGATCAGTAAGATAACTGATGTGGTGACCATTACAGTTGACATTCGTAACACTCTTGTTCTTGAATAAAAAAAGATGACTGTGTTGGCAAGAAATAAGCTGATAATATGTATGTTTCATATTACCAGTAAATGTGGTCGCATATTTACAAGTCGCGCCGCTATTGCATCAGCGATTTCCCAGTGGCCAAACCAGACTCCTAAAGAAGAGTTCCCAACAGCTATGGAATCATGGCGTAGACGTTGTGAGAAACGTACGCGGCTGCTGGGAGATTATATTAAGAAGTGATACAAGTTTCACAGTTTACGTATGATTAATTTGTGTAAAAAATATTGGAGGCTGTATGACTTGCATGCACCCCGTATTTGCTGACCTTACATCGTTTGATAACCATCCCCTAAATGCTGAGCGACAAATAACGCAAGTGTTTTTTGATGAACAATAAGTATTTCTTAGTGAAATTTCAGGGAAGCAATAGAGATGAAAAGAGACAAAATGATTTTAAAATAATACTGTTTTTTATTGATAAACGTCACATTAGAAGTATGAACATATGTTTCCCTAATTCTGGTCTGACTGGGCTATGTTTACAAAGCTATGTTTATGATTTCTTGCCCGTCTTCCTATAAACACCAAGCGTGGTAAAATTTCATTCTTTTGTATGACTCCTAAAATAATGAGCTCATAATTTGTGTATATTTTTAACCCCTTCTCATAGTGGTTATTTGGTAATTTCAGATATTTCAAATTTCTTTATTCCTTTGTGTGTTTAGTTTTGATCCTTCTCTCATCGATTGAAATGTGCATAGGAGAGATAAAGTAAAAATAGGGAAGTAGGGATAAATTACATTATCCCTCATCAATATAACATCACACCTGCAGTTAGAGCTGAGTTTTTCATAAGATTGTGATACCCTTAATTACTTTTTTTTCATGCTCACAATGGATTAAGCATGTTTTTTAGAGAGGATTTCATATATGTTTCCCACGGTGTTTCGATGTTATTTCATGCATATTCATCGTCACGTTCTTTTAAATATTTTCGTAACTTCTCACTAAAGCTTTTTTACGTTATTTCATTGAGTTTCGTAAATGATTTTCAGATTCTAGATTCATTCAATTTCAGTCATTCTAGATTCATTCTAAATTTAATTTCACTTATTCTAGATTCATTCACAGATTCTAGATTCCTTCATTCATTCGTTTATTGTTTCAATTAATATTCAATCGTCAATCAATTTCACAATGTCTTTTTCCTCTTCTAATGTTGGTTGAGTATTGGTTAAAGCTCACTAGCTAAGAAAATAAAAAGATCTGTATATATTGTCTTTACATTGCATATGTGAAAGGTTGTATGAAAAAGGAATTTTCTGACTGCTGTTGTGTAACGATGTATTTCATAGAGTACAGTTTACGAGTGTAGCGGACAACGTTTATTGAAACCAAGTTTTGCGTGTTTTGTACGAAGTACAGGGCGATCTGTGCTGCGAATATTGTTGCTAAGGTAGAATTTCTTAAAATATATGAAGAACCTCAGCGAAAATTTAACCTTACTGAACAATAACTGCTAACATTTTGAACAAAAGTGTAGGGCAGCTGTCCCATTCTTTTGGTTTGTGCACCGACCATGAAGTTCTGGTAATCGATAACTTGTCATTGCAGGGTTGAATTCTCCCTCAGCATCTGAGAATTGGTAACCCTGAAGATGAAGGAACGCAGTAGACTTTGATCAATGTTGACATGATGGGTTGTCTGTGGAACGCTGCTCCTCGTTTTGGAAGATGAATGCTGCTAAAAATTCCAACCACTTTCTAAAAGAATGAGAAATTTATTTCATATATTTGGTAGCTTTGTGAAATTTGCAATCTTCTGGTGCTTGTAGAGGTTAAGTAAAATTTATCATGGTTATGTTCTGTGGAATATTTTTCAGCCATTTTCTTCTAAGCATTTTATTTCAGCTCACAGTACCACAGCACAAAGATTTTAAAAGGATAAAATTATTGTGTGTCATACTGATGCTGGGAAGAGCCTCGGAAGTTTCAGGACATATTGTTTAAGAATAACATCAGATGAATTTGATTATTTAAGCAACAATTTTTTGTCCGTCTTATGTGGTTTCAAACATTTTTAAAAATTTGAACATACGAGTAGAAATTGAAGTAGAAGGAATTTTTCGATTGACGATAGCTGAAAGATGTTTCATGCTTTTTAATATTGTAGTTTTAGTGAAATGGTTGCTTTTAAAATCAACGGAAAGTGAGCTTGTGATGCTTAAAAGTTTTCCATTCTGAAAGCAGCTACTGTGTGAATTATGATTGTGATTGTGCTCAGCAAGAAAAGAACGTTTTCTTCACACATAATTATTATTTATAAATTTCAAGCGTATTCGTTGATTCATTTCCTGCTGCGTTCAACTTTTAAATGTTCGATTTTTTCTTTTCCTCAATTATCCGCTACTCCGATTACTAGCCATGTTTTAGCTATTAATTGAAGAGAGAAATAGATCTATGATTTAAATTTTCAATCGTAAATGATATAAAATAAGTAAATATCCTTGCCTCATTTGTGTAATGGAATCAGAAGACTTTTTCCTGTGATTCCCGTCATGCTTCTGTCAACTCAATTCAGCAATAGTTCAAATTGTAGTTTGAACCATAAATTGAAAGCTAATTAGATGAATAGATTTTACGAAATTAGATTTCTTTCCATTGTTAGCAAGTTTGACTGAACTAATTCGTAATTAACGTGACATATTAGTTTTAAAGTATTGTATTCAACATTATATCGCTTAGCAAAATATGATATTCTTCCATTAAAAATAGAGCTATCGAGTTTTAAAAAACAATCATAATCAATATCGATGAGAAAACGAAAAAGTCGAAGGGTAAATTAAATGACCTATGATTTTTTTAATGAAGAAATAAGCACAATTAAGGAAAATTTATTCGAACTAAAATACTTGAAGTGGAGCTGGAATGGTAATGTTTCTTGAGTAAAAATTTTATTTCGAGTCTGGATCGAGATTCATTTACAGGCAATTCGGAAGTTTAAATACACCTGTAAAAATCATCGACTAACTTAATCCTTTGCGAATGAAGTAGGCTGTAATTTCATACACCTAATTTAGAGCTAGTGGCATGTCTAGATGTGTTCATTCCAGGGTTCTTTTTACTTTAGCACCTGCAGGTTTGACTGTTCAAATCTAAGGCTTGCGGTCAAGCTTCAGTTCTTCTCGGTCACTCATAAAACTCACAGGAATGTGACAAATAGGCCAATCTCTCAAATTGCTTTCAAGGAAGAGTGGTCAATTTCGCTGACAGCCAACGCTATTAGCTCAGATTGCTCAGTATTGTTCACTTGCCTTTACACGAACCTCGAGCTGGATAGTTGAGTTATTTGATCTCGAGGAAGTGAAGTACGACCCTACAATAAATGCTGTCTCTCAATACGTCAATCTATACGTTTATATACTGAATGCTAACAAATTTCTATTGAGATAGAGGAGAGCATACTACGAGAACTAATAGCTGTATTTATCCGTATAACTCTTGCACAAGTTGTCAGGATTTCATAGCTCTCCAGAGCTATATCATACTTAATAAAAAGAGGAGAGCAAAACACACTGATAAAAACTTCATTATAATGCGAACGTTTCGGGCTAACACCCATCATCAGCTTTTCTTAAGAGAAAATCTAACATACGTATACCACTGAAACAAAA
>VCRD01000121.1:39988-274213 GCA_006783055.1 Trinorchestia longiramus | reverse complement strand
AACACATTCAGTTCTTACACTCTAATGCAGTCGTCAGCTCGCCCTTGCAAGATAGAGCACTGAAAAACCTTTCTTTATGGAAGAAATTTTTTTCCCTCACAACAACAATTTGATTGATGGATTAGCCAATGACAGGGTTTGGTATGTTATACTTAGCTGCAAAATTCAGATATAATAAATTATTAGGGGAAACACCAACTATTATGAAACGAATACCACTAAAAAGGACAAACACCTATGACTGGGACATCTACTATAAAGATTGAAACATTAGGGTCCGCAATTTTAAAACATCCTTTCATTTACTCCTGGTCTATTCGCTTGCCGAAGAGAACGCCTGCAGATCAAGCACAGCTACAAAGGTTCACAGTTTCAAAAGTTGGAAACTCAGCAATGTGTCCGTTCTCAACCAAAATGAAAACTTATTTTTTTACCCAAGTTCTGGCATAAATGCTAAAGTTGCAAGCATATTTTAGCTCTGAGAAGCTCGAAGAGTTTGCAAACTTTTGAACTTTTGTGTTTTATTTGGGCCAAGTTACAGCAAGTTTATACAATCACAATTTTCACTGAAAAAACAAAGGTGTGCTGACATAAAAGCACTAATACGTGACGCAGATCGTTACAATTCTCACAAAATTCTTGGACAATTCCTTTTTACGCTCAAAGACTTTCATGAAAATACAAGGTAATGTAAGTAATACAGCACTGGAACTAAATTCATGATGCTTTACAGTTTCCAAAATTATATATTTTACTAGTTTCTTTATTTTAGTATGTATAATAGCAAGTACAAGATGAATTACATGCACACCGAAAGTGAAATACAACAGAATGTTCAATAATTAACGCAACAACTTTTAGAGCCCATATTTATTAAACAAATAATTGTAGACATGCAGCAAAAAAAAATAGTTAAATAAATGATAGCTGTAAATTTTCACACTGTATTCAATATATCTTCGTCGACAACAAACTGGAGAAGCTTAAGGGATGACCTGCACTAGTCACGAATGACTTTTTCAGGGATTTAGCCCTCTCCGTTTTGAGTTTTAACTTCAGTGCCTTCAAATTTTGGAGATGCATTGCTGAAGCGTTACTCGCCAATAGAGGCCAGATGCCGCAATCGAGTGAATTTAGTGCTGGCGATGAAGGAGGCCATTCCTCTTTCTAAATGAAGAGGGAAACATTATATGACTACCACTCATGTGTTTTCTCAGCTCCATATGATGGCATCTCTCTTGAAGAAGTGTTTATTTTTATTTTCTTTGTTAAATATATTTCATGAGTAATAGCTTCATGTGTGATATTTCTTAAGTGACAAATGAATACAAATTTTTCATTCTATGTTCTTTCTTTTTACGATAAGAAGTTCACAATGCTGTGTTTTGGATCCCATGTTTACTGTTTAGGCATTTACACGCAGAAATAAATTTACACGCTCAGTTTCTCGGGTTTAATTCTCTGCTTTCCTCAGAGCTAGGATTTATAATTTTTCTCGAGTGTTCTTGATATTCAGATCGGTTATACTTTGATATGATACCTATTTTCGCTGGCTCATTCTATGTACTAAGCATGTATTTGAGGTATTCGAGTTAACCACCATAAAGTCGGCAACAATTATCTCAAAAAACATTCAAGAGTTTATTTGTGCTCGTTGTTGAGTCTGGACTTCTTTTATTTTCTGCTCTTTGTCGAGTCGGAGCCACGCATATTGTGCAGAGAAGCAGCCTCCGGCTTGTGTGTTCAGACCCTTTACATTTTTGATTACTTTTCGCTGTAATTTTCGTTTCATCATACCTCATGTGATACGGACTCACGTAATTCATACGCGTAATCATCACACCTCATAATTCCCAAAAGGCCCTGCCTGAGCACGATGTGAATTAAAAACGAACAATAAAAATTCTGTTGCCTCGCCTCAAGCATAAAAGCGATTTAGGAACTGGTTATTACCACTCTATATTCTTTGCAGTAAGAACATCACCAATTATGGAAAGCCTCATACTATGAGAGTTCTATTTGTCCGTTTCACCAACCAAAGAAACAGTGCCTAATAAAATTGTTAAATAGGACAATTTGAATACATTTGGTGGCTTAATAGACATGCATGAGCGATTTATTATCATCTAAAATTGAACGAAAACTTAGTACATGTGTAATAAAAAGTTATTGTCACCATTTGAAGAGAACTAATTCTTCAGTTGTCTAACTTTATTATCTGAGCTCCAATTGAAGCGTGGCACAGAAGTTCTGACACAAAAATAGTTTCATGTAAATCTGTACGTCATCGTAATAATTGCCTGTTAAGTAATGCACAGGACGGGAGAATCTACAAAGGTGATGCGTGGAAATTTTTATTGAATGCTCCCTGTTCATTTTCTTACAACTTCTTTTAATTTCTTTGTGAATGTCTCAACCGCAGCATTTAGTATCTGTTGAGGTAACTTGGCTCACTCGTGTGGTAAAGATTGCTACAACGCTTTCATTGATAAATGAACTTTTGCATAAACTTTTCTCTCCAAAGCAGACACAGTATCCATGGGATTGAGGTCCGGGCTACAAGGAGGCTATTCTTTCTTGTTTAAGAATTAAGAACATTGCTTCTAAGTCAACTTTGAGTTATTTTACAGGATGGAGCGAGGGATTTATCTTGTTGAAAGATGAACTGTGCTCGTTGTACATTGGTTTTGATCAAGACCTTCACAACTGGTTTTATGATGTGCTCTTCGCAATTTTATTCATTGAGTTTGACTCCCTTTTGGAATAAAAGCATTTTTAAATGTGCATATTAAAAACTTTACAAAGTAGTGAGGGCAAAAGAGAATCATTTTAATTTTTTTTGTAGTTGTAGATTAGTAAATAACTTACTATTTGTTGAAATCAGACCTTCAAATGTCTTTTTTGAAGAAAAATTATTTATGTTTTGTAACAGTATTAATTTTATGCCCTATTCCGTAGTATTAGAAGTCAGTTTAACTTTTATTATGATATTCGATAGCACATTGTAGACTACTAGTCTCAATCCCGAATCCAAGTAAATATCAAGAAGAATTCTACGAAATATTTTTACTCTACTTAATTTCACTCGCACTCCTTTTCTTACACTGACATCGATAACTGTCTCGATGAATTTTCACTCTTTTTGTCATAGTGACTTCAGTAGTGTAATCAGATACGGTGTCTAGAGGTTAATTGAGCATCAAAAATGCAAATAGCTCATCTAGTGCGCAGTCTGCATTCATTAGCTCCTGCCAACAAATCGCAGAGCCGAGGCGTCATAGCAATGCATGAGATGCAGAAGCTTACAGCCTGTGCCACAGGCTTCTGTACTGAATTCATTTGCTCCATAATTCGCTTCAAAGGAGAAGGGCAATGCACGGAATCTTGCGTGAACCACAGAGAGAGATGGACTCAAGACAGCTGAGCTTATCTGCCTAATTTCTGTAATTTGAAACACTAATACGACTTGTGGTGAACATCGACTACTAATTATAACTAATGTCACTCCTGTGCAACACTAATGAGCTCGTCTTAGAAGCTTGAATTACTTGTTTACCATACCAAAAGAGTAAAGGGCTAATAATCTAAGTTTCAACATTAATGTATGCTATGAGAAACACTCATTCACGCGTCTGACTTTATTCATATGCACAAAAAATATGCACTCTTCGTTTGGATATTATTGACTAAAGTTCTGAAAAACTTATACCTTCATTGAGCGTAATTTTCGACAGAGAGAGGTAGCCAAATAAAATCGTTGTTGTGAGAGGAGCTTCTATGAGAGTGAATGATCAAGCTCTAAATCCATGTTTATTGGCTTCCAAATATACATATATGTATGTATATAATCCTGCAACGTGCTGTACGTGTGCTCCAGTGTGCTTTTTTTTACTGAACACGCTCTGCTTCTCACACAGGAAAACGCACGTTACTCTTCGCATGTACTTCAATTTCAGGCATGGCAAAAATTTGATTTGGCCATCAGCCAGCTATCGGCTTAAATCCCTAATGTTTTCAAATGCAGGAAATCGGGTATACTATGATATCTTACAATGGTCAGAAGAGCATTTTCCAGGCTCTCCAGTAAGTTTCAAAGTTGACTGATAGATCATAAAAGTGCTTCCCCCGTTTAATGATGCTGAAATCTATTCTTCCTAAGCCAAATAAACATGACATTAAATTAACACAAAGAAAGGGTACGGCAGTGAAAAGCCTTTTGTTGCACGCTGAGCCTAGAACCCTTGAAACCCCACCAGACATTTTTGCTATTATTCAGAGTGTCTTAATTTACGGGATTAAGATAAGATGTTTGCGTCCAGTCCGAGCCATTGGGCACGAGCGTAATGTACAATATGTGAATCCAAACATCCTATATTATAAGGGTATCGTACATGAAATGTTAAATGATTGTTATTTCAGTCTTTCAGTCACATTACCATTTTTACAATAAAGTAAAATGATTACACCAGTATGGTATAACTTGGAAATTAATAGGATGCATGATAATGCGGAAAAAAGTATCGCACTCGACGGAATAAACATGATCTACAAACTTGTAGCGCAAATTTGTTTGTAGAGAGGTACAAAGTTGTTTAAGCACTTAAACTTACACACTAGTTCAAGCACCTAAACATGTTGTACAAAATAAAACATTCTTAAATTGATATGCTATAATAAATGAATGTGGATAGTTTGCCACATCAAAAGATGTATTCTGAAAAAAATGAAACATAGGATTAAGAGAAACATTGGAGAAATTTCATAACTGAATATGGATTATACTTATTTAACAAAAGTTTTTAACACTACTGAAACATTTTATCGTTTAAAGTTAAAATACGGGATATCAATCCAGAACAACAATTGAATTTACCCTAGTGAAGTCACATCGTCGCATATTTATCCCAAATCCAGAGAAGTGAAAGCATTTGACATGGAATGCCGTAGTGGCTTTTGGTACAAGCACCAAAAAACGAAGGAAGAATAATGATGAGGAACAATTTGGTTTATAGTGTACGTGAAAGATATCATAGAAAGGCAAGAAAGAGGAAAACCTATTGCTATTTGGTTGTTTTGTGATCTCTGCTGTTCTTCTCATAGCAATAACGAAAAAATAGAATGCCTCATGATTTGAGCTTCTGCACTGAATTAATTGTCTGTGATGTCTTGCTCGAAACCTCCTGCGTACTCGTACCCATTGATCTAAGATGATCTTCATCAGGGCCTGCATGAGACCATTTAGTCCATCCGACATTTCAAGTGGCGCTGGCAGAAGTGTGGCACGGGTGAAGTGAAATCACATCACAGTATTGCAAATTGAGTGATAGCCATTCCGTAATGAAGTAACAGAGAAGAAGATAACCACGTCTTTTATGTTTAGAAGTGAGCCCTGAATGACACGTTGAGACAGTTATGACAATCTTTGGCCGACATGCTATCTCCAGGAAATTATACAGCCTGATAAAAGCTCTTCCATCGATAGTCTCAGAGAGCCAAGAACTCCTGTTAACCGACCTCTCTTTAAATGCCCGTATCTTGTCTATGATCCATGTGTGTGTGCAATTTTGGGAAAGTCTTACGGCCATCGTTGCCCCATACGTCTCCAGATATTTCCCAATTGCCGTTAGCCTGGCACAAGTCTTGGCCTTGTTATATCTGAATATCCCTTTTCCTAGAACAAAATATTTATGCAAGAACTGTTAGTAACTAATTTTAATATGCTTCGCGAGCACAATACATAATATGAACCGATACCAATAATAGCGTTACTTTAATTGTTACCTAGAACTGTAAAAAACTGTTCCTGCATGATTATCTACAGACAACTCATAAATGTTTTACACGTTGATGCAAAATTGATGTAAAACTTTTGTGAAAAAAGTTATAGATAGTATTGATTAAATTATGGTGAAAAATAGTCACATTGCCTTGGTGGGAATAGGTAAATTTTATATGTCATCATCCGACGCACAAAATCAATGTCAGAAAAAAATTCTGTATTTTTCCAAGATTTTTAAACAAAACTGCTGTTTGTATTTCGTAGCTATTCTCATATACGTGTAAGCCAAAAATTTTGCACGTGATACTGTGGTGTTTCCGAATGAATGACAGCTTGAGCTAGACACATTTCTTCGTTCCAATTTTTCTGGTTATTTTCGGAGTGGAAACTTTCACCTTGAATCCTAACACATCAGCTGCTTTTAATGATTTCAGTGTTTCGTATCTCTTCAGACAGCAGTAGAAGCTAAAGCCAATATAGGCGTTCAAACGTCTGTTTTCTGGCTGAAGTAATTGGCGTGCTCGAGAGTCGACAAGCTGCAAGTTTAACCTTGGACGCTGACAGAAGGAAAGTTTCTGGTTGCTGTCAAAGTTTGCCCATTAATTTGCCAGAGACAGAATTGGTGTGGGAAGATGTATCTTAGTTCAATAGTAAATTAAGCTTCAAGTGCTTACAAACTTAAGCCAGTATTGAAATATTTTAGACAACTGTTAAGGATTCTTGATTCAGTATTTACAGTTTTAGTTACATTCTGGGTATCTCATCACAAATTTTATTGATTTTTCTTATAACTCGAAACTGGTCATAGTCACATGATAAATTCTAAATGATGGTAATTGAGTCGTAGGAGCACCACGCTACATCTTCACCAAAATCATATCAATCAGCGAGGAGCGCCACAGAACAACTACAATTGAGGAGAATTTAGTTGGCTTCTCTTCCAAACATTGAGGTTATTATTTACTAGAACACATTCTATTAATATTTATACTTTGGAAAGGCTTAACTAGTGCCTCAAGAAATACCAAGATTGCTATTTTTGCATCAAAGCGGATAAGTGACCTGGAGCATCATCGTGAATGAGTTCATTGAGGATTCAATATAGTTTTGTGATCCAGAGTAGCATTTTTTCTCTCAAGGTTTGAACTTAAACTTGAGAGTTCATCTCCACACCTTAGTAGACGAAAAGCATGAGAAACACATTGTGACTCTAGCTGTTTTCGAAAACGAAAGTTTGAATTATTTTTTGTTAATCCAAAGCTGAAGGTGACTACGTACATAGTAGTATTAAAGCCGTAGCGGCTTTCAAGGTAATTTTTTTTTGGCAAACAAGGACACTATTGACAGTTCGTTTGATCGTTATTCATATTTCTTGCACAGTCACAATTTTTCTTCCGGTTTCTCAAATGAACTGGATGACTTACCTTTCACATACAGTAAAAGCATTAGTAGATTAAAATACTAGATTGTAGTTTCTCTTTTTCTCTTTCTACCTCATTCTCATGGTACAGTAAACGTTCACTATCACTTTTAAATATTTTATCAGTCATTTCTTATTCTAGTGTTTTACCTTTTTTTAAATCGTTTTGTCTTTGTTGAGGTATACTCTGAGCAGGTAAAGAGGATAACTCTTATAAATAAGGACTGTGATTGTTCTTCAATGTTTGTTTCCGGTTCGGTAGCAGACATCTTAGGTATGTGGATAGGATTCTTGACTTCGTCTCCAGAGGTCTGGTTGTGTTAATTCGTTTCAATAAGCAATGGACAGACATTTTAACCTGCAGTTACCTCAGGCTATGGCAACACCTAATTGCATCTTTTAGACCATGTTATACAAGCTTGTGTGGTCCAACTGAATTTATGCTTCAGGATTGAATGTATTCATGCTCATCCTACAAACTTTCTAAATGATAACAATCCATAGAAGAATTCGTGTTTTATTTCGTCGTGCGAAGTTACATTATGATCAAAGGTAAAAATGATCGATTTATTCTATTTGAATAATTTTTCTGCTCGTAGACTTGGTTACAGAGCCTTAAAAACGATCTCTACACCTTTAACCTGTTAAACGTTATTTACATCATATGATGTTTGTATGAGTTGCATTCTACGGGCAACACACACCATATGATGTAGATGCACGACGGTACCTCAGCGGCGTTAACATCATATGATGCTATAATGTTATTAGTTCAATTAGCGTTGTTATTACTGTCATATTACAATTGTAACATGACATATCATTATTTTCGAAAAAGCGGTGACTGTTAACAGGTTAAAACATAGATCTCCTGAAGACAAACAGATCAAGAAAAAATATTTTTATTCATTTGGCCTCGAATTATAAATGTTTCTCAAATAAACAGAGCGAAACAATTTGAGAGCAGTAAATCATATTAAGACAGGGAAAATTTTTTAGTTAAGAACAATTCACCTCATTTGCAACGAGATACAAAATTTCTTTGGCTGAATTCTTTCTGACTGTCTGTTCCTGTCGCTATTTTCTGTGAATTGCGTAAAGAACACATGTACAAAAATTATATTAAAAGTTTGTTTGAGAATTTGAAAATGTCGGTTGTCTTTTAATGACTGATCTGTCCCCCCGATTTGACACTTTTCATCGTAACTCATTTGTATAATTGGTAACAGGATCGTTAGCAGTAAGAAGCGTTAAAATAAATCTGAGAAAAATATAACAGTAATCATTGCAAATGAGCCACAATACTCCTCAATGAAAGGAAAGCACTGGCCAGTTTACTCTATTCAACTTCACCAGGATTATGGTCGCCAATTTGTGAGCGATTCATAGGGCGAGCAGAGACCAATTTACTTGCGCATAGCGGGAGCTGAATTTATGTTCTTAAATATTGCTGTAATTTGTGAAGCAATTTTGACTTGAAATAGGCTACAGAAGCCGTGGAAATTACACGAAGAGTAATCTTGGAGCTTCGATATTTATCATGGCACAACATGAATTGTTTTTCGTTACATATATCAAATAAATTTTAAATCGTATTTAAATTCTTTTTCAGTTATATTTTAACATGATGCATAATTTTCTTTTGTTAATGTATTTCTGTCCACTTAGTAATTCATCTATTACTAACACTTTCCTCGTGCGTATCTCTCTTAATTTTTTTCAGTTTAAATAGAGCTTTAGCTTATTTTGGCTGTGCCTCTAGAATACAGGATTTTTCTTCTGTAATAATAGTCCACAGTGCAGAAAATTTCAAATAAGAAAGAACAATATCCAGAGAGTGATGAGAATAAGGTAATATTTTCCGGCCTAGAGCCTGAGTCTGGCACCGAGTCACTTGTGCTGTATGTGGCCGCGCATTGTCTTGAAGGATAGTCTGTTTGTGATCGACTAATGCTGGACACTTCAGTCTTACAATCATGTGAAGTCTTTCCAGTTGCCAAACGAGCAATTCAGCAGAAATCCTGTCATTATCTCTTAACAGCTCATTGCGAATAAGGCTGTTTTATGTCTCAACATACCTGATAGAACCTTTTTTGGTAGAGTTCCTGAATAAGTAAAACTCATGTTACAATCAGGTACGTCAAACTAATATGAAAGCAGGAGACTGAAAAGTCAAATGAATAATATCAGCTTGTAGCAAATAGGTATTTCGAACGAGTTTATGTTTCTTTTTTGTTAAACTTTTCCTGGACATCAAATTTTTTTCCGTCACTGAACATGAGGTTTGGTTGCATGCCTACGAGGATACAAGGGAAATGAATTTCAGCTTCTGCAAGATGTTTGTCCTCCACAGTTTTTGCAGATAAGAGCTGTTTCTTTTAAGGTTTGTACTGGGTCTTCGTCTTTGCAGAGAATTGTGGACATGGTTCCGACAAATAATTTCTCCTCTTTTCCCAGATTTATGATGGATCTTTTTTTTCTGAAGTTTTCTCTGGAGAATTTTACCAGTTTTGAAATTCTGGCAGTTCGAGTGCTACCTTGTCCAAGGCCATTCTTTACTAGTCCAGTTTCTTTGAACTGCTTCAACGTTTTCTAGACGAGCATTTTGTTTACTTTTACGGTTTTAGTAATATTTTTAGGAAATTTGCTAGCCATATGAAACTCTAAGATGGCTGTTCTTTTGTGTAAATCTTTAGCCATTATATTAACTACTATCCTTGGAAAACGTATGATTTTGCCGGTACACAAAAACTCTAAATAAAATTCAATGTTAGTATTAATACTTTACTTTACATTTGAATGGAATGATAATTATCGAACACCCTGTATAGTAGATATCACTAACTAGCCATTGTTAAATGTAATCAGCCTAAATAAAATTATTCGCAAAATGTATTAACGATTTGCATCGTGGTGTACGAAAAGTATTTCTCCACCAAGAAATTAAAATTTTGTTCAATTGATTGAGATTGAAAAAAATATGCAACAAAGAATGGAAGGGAACAAAGCATTATTAGATAAGAAGAGGCTCCACAAAAAATACCAGAATTATTTACGAAATACAACTGAGGTTTGAGGAAAAGGGTGAACAAAAATTGTATGAATGGCTTAGTAGCCTTGCTTACTGCCAGCCCTGAAACTATTATACTAAAGCGAACTGAAATTTTCAGTCACACGATGACGGAAAGTTTTTTAATCAGCACGACCGCTAACTCATAATGCGTCAGAGTGATCTAGTATTCTGACGCAATAACTTTGCTGTTCCTCAATGCTTTGGTGAGATTGCTTACTGTTCTTTAGACCAGTGCTGTGCAAGTGGTGGTCTGCGGACTGGTAGCGGTTCGGGAGCCATCAACTCTTGTTATTTTTTCTGGCGTAAATTGTTTTTACTTTGAAATATTGGCAGTCTCTGGTACATTGGAAGAAAAAACTGCCGGTAGGCCACATCAGATAGTTTGAGAAGCACCTCTCTAGACCTTCTGTATGCTATAACACGTGCTAAATGACACTCAAATCGAAAAAAACTTTTAATAACACTCAATACTTTATTAGGTCAATATTCAGACTCTGATTTCAGAAAATTTCAATTTTCAGTGTTTGGAGCTTGGCCACACGGCGAAAGTCATTAGAAGGAATTATAAGCAAAAAAACACGCTCATAAAAATAACAGCATTAAGTTCATGCAATAAATATGAAGTTTTGATATTACTATTTATTTATCACAAACTTACAGTAAACCGCAGTCTCATGCAGAGTTTTGAAGATCAGTATTGAGGAATCTGTGAAGAAATATGATATTTTTTCGCCAGTAGTAATCTAATGAAATTTACTTTAAAAAAATCCACAAACGTGGTAATCCAAGCCATATCATATCACAATGGTATTGTTTTACACATCATCTGGCTTCTCTGGAACAAGAACTAATTCTTTAGATACAAAATGACTGAAACCTCAAATATAATCATTTCGTAATGAGCCTGCGATTTGAAAATAACTTTCCTCATATATGAGATTAAAAATGAAATGGATGTTGTAACTGGAGCCCATGGTTTAGCGAATAATTCATCTGAAGTGCTCCAGAAATTGTTAGAAAAAACAAATTATAATAGTATGATTAAAAAAGATAAAATGAACAGTTAAAAAAACAGATTTTATGAATATATATATATATATATATATATATATATATATATATATATATATATATATATATATATATATATATATATATTTATATATATATAAAGTAAATTAAGTATTAGGCACAGTAGTGCTTGCGTTAAGGAATGATTAACATTAGTGAGGTCTTTAACTTTCGATGTTTACAAAATCTAGAAGAGATGAAGAAAAGTAAAATACGAGTCAAACGATAGATCTAGTTTTGAACTAAAGTAGGGCTCAGTTCATTACTCGCAACACAATGAAAATCATATTAAGACGATGTAGAAACCTGAACATGTCACATATCTTATGAATTTACAACAGAATGCAGTTAAACAAGATAAAGGTTTCAACAATGCTTCGTTGTTCAGCGATGGACGGGATTCAGCAAGTCCCCCCTCATGCTATTGATGAAATCAATCAGAGCTAAACCCAGAGAAGCACATTATTAATACATTAGTTTGTTGCTGATATGTTGCTTATTTTTTGTAACAAGTGCGTGCTACTCTTATCATTCGATAAACTCTCTCTCCTAACTGGAGCTATAAAGTTTTAGAGTTTCAATTTCAAATTTCTCATAAAGAAAAATCTACGAAAACAACAATTAACGGGGTAAAAACAAGCACTTGAAAGGTTTGCTCTTTTTTTCAAGGAATAACTGAATGTTTTTGGACAGAATGCAAGGCATCTGGTACAACAAAGTTTAAAATCAGTGATGGTGGAACATAATCAACGACGGACTAACATTTGTCAGCTGGAAAGGCGTACTGCATTCCTGTGAAGGTCTAAGTGTTGTGTCACCTACAGGCGCCTCGTCAAAGTTCTCATTAAGGGAAGAGTAGCTGCAGGGATGAAAACCTTAAATAAGTGATTTGTAAACATTAATTTTTTAACAGGTACTAATTAAAAACCATGAAGTTAGCGCGAGATGGAAGGAAATTGCGAAATTAAGAGTCGTAAATTTGTAATAAGTCATAGATACTATCAACTGGCGAGAAGTCGGAGATGATCAATTACCAAGAAGTCATGGAGATTATTAACCCATTTACGCCGAGCGTGTTCATATGAACACAGTTGTTTTTGTACCCTCACAGTTTTTGTACCCTCTCGTGCCGAGCGTGTCCATATGATCACGCCTCATATTTCAAAAATTATATTTTATACAACTAAATGGATGTCATTTTTGTTTCTTTTACATCCATTTTACCCTTTATTGAAAGTTATAACAAATCTGAATACATTTCCTATTCTCGGCGTAAATGGGTTAACTTGTTAGAAGTCGTAAATGCCCAATTTGGGAGAAATTGTAGCAACACGAGGAATATACAATCCCATTAATTTTATATGTTGTACACAACGACTAACGACCTCACCGAACATGCAATGCCATTTATCACGTCCTCCACGCATGCAGCTGACTTGCTCTTCTGAAGCTGAACATAATTTAGTCTGAATCCCGGATGGTCTGTGTAACACTCGAGCGAAAGCTAACTTACCCATCAAGTATTTTCCCTAATTTTCTTTTTCCACCTATTGTATTACAATTATAATCCTTTTCATTTATTAAATCCTTCACTGTAACTGAAAACAAATAAGTGCCAGCAATATAGTGAGGGAAAATACGAAGGGGCATAATAACTTTGCTGGATCTTGGCTACTACACTGGGCAAATAAAAGTTAGGGTAATTATACCACGCTATTCTGTGTTCTGTTCTGCACAGGTGTAAGACACTGCATTATCACATTCAGTGTGTGCTGCAGGGTGCCACACATCTTCTTTTCATGTCAACGGAAAATTGAGAAGTTATTATGAAAATCGGAGTTGCATCACAGCGACCACCTTTTTATTATATTGAAAATGAAGTGAAGTTCTTGATAGCAGTGTGCATAAGTAATTCCGTACCTTTTTTATGGATACATGAATCTCATTTAATAATTGTATCTCCAATAGCCAATGGTCAGAAGGATAATTATATTGGCTGTTTATTATTATGATTATATTTTGCGAATTTAACTTGGACTGACAAAGCTTGCCTTAAGACCATGAACGTAATCAGCCTTCGACTATAATTTTTTATCCAACCCAGGAAATGAATGCAAGTATGCAAATCTCTGTGTGGAGATAGTGAACACCGCAAGGTGCAATGTTTTCAGAACAAAAATATAGCGCATCAGCTGCTGCTGAGAGCCGTATTGTTAATAGTAATCCTGACGTCAATTCTTGAGGCTATGAAGTAGTGGGAATAAGGGGAATAATAAGTTATTTTGCCATTGAAATATAACCCATTTCGTCCATAATAAATAAGAATCGTAATGTGAACATCGCAAAAAAGAGAACTCACTTTTTAAGATATTAAACAATAGTGTCGGATAATATTTGACTGCTAATAAAAAGCTGTCAAAAGGTATCATTAGTATTTTTTCTTAAGATTATAATAATTAAACTTGCCTATCATCTAGTGAGACCTCACTCTGCCTATCATGAGACTCTCACTCTAGCGTTACTTTATAGTCTGTATAATTGTTTATTCAAATCAAATACTTCACTGAAAAAAACTAAAATTTTATCAGAAGTGACTGACAACAAACGCAATACAAAAAAACGCAGGAGAGCTACAGACCTTCACCAACTAACTACTGCCAAGAAAGTAAACAACTCACTTGTGCAATCTCTGTAAGCCGACTCATTCTTTGCAAGGTCGACGAGATCGATTCCATTAGTCTGTCGTCAGCTTTCGGAGACCATTTAATTAAAAGTTTGATTGGCGGCTTTGGTGGACAAAAGAATCTGGTAAAAGTGATCGAGGAGAAGCGAGAAGAGCTAAAGGTCTTCGTTCGAGTGATAAAATTGGTACCCCGTCACTGAGAATGAACGAAGACAGATTTCTGAAGGTGTTTGCCTGGCTTTTCAGAGCAATCTGAAAAGTTTTATCCGCTCATTATTTTGCTGACTCTTTGTCAAATGCTTTGTGATAGCAAGAACCCTTCAATGCAGTACTGGCTTAAAATACAGGGTGTCTCAAAAAAATGTACTCACCCTTTAACCGTTGCTAACATGCTGTCTTCTTTGTGTTGTAGGTGTGAACCTTTGCGAACATGATTAAATGTGATTAAAGAATCATGTTCGCAAAGGTTCGAACCTCACACCTGCAACACAAAGAAGACAGCATGTTAGCAACGGTTAAAGGGTGAGTACATTTTTTTGAGACACCCTGTATTACATTTGAAGGCATTATGCAGTTAGCGCTATAGTTGCAATAGTTTCCAAATAAGGAGCTGTGAACGTGGGCTTACTGGAATATTCTCATGGTATTTTGCACGTTTTATTTCAAATTTCCTAAATATGAATAGAAATACTTACAGGATACATTCCATCGAATGATCCCAACATATTCAGTGTTTTTGTTTTAAGTTTTCATTCACGGTTAAATACGCCTCCGACAACAAAGGATTGAGGCTTATTCGACTGCATTAAAAAAATGCGAATCTACTCAGAATTTATGAATTAGTTTAATGTGAGTGTTGTACATAGGCTACAAATAAACGTAGAATCAAATTTTTACGGAGAATTTGAAAAGCGAAATCCTTTGTTAAATATGTATCTGTTCGTATAATACCAGTGGAATTATTTAATCATATTTCATAAAAAAATGAATAACCCTTTCATTGGCTCATTTGTTCCAACGCAACTAAAATGAGTTCGCCAATTTGACGCACTTTTCAACTTTTTTCGATGCACGATGTAAGTTTTTTTCTTCCTCTTCCTGACTAACTCGTCCGTTCAGTTACATCATGGCCAACTCTATGAAAATTGGTGCGAGAAAAACTTCGAAGAAGCGGATAATTTGTGCAGCGACCCACGAAATAACTGCAATGATCATTGCACATATTGCACATATGAAACTATCGTATTCATTTTCTGAAAAACTTCTGAGCATAGTTTCCAAGGTGAAATAAAAATTGTAATAAGTTTTTTCTTTTGCTCTTAAATATTATGAATGATTTCAAACTCCATTGCACAAAAGTATTTATTTGGCAAAATATCTTTGAGAGTTCCAGTAACGAGCATAAAGTGAATCAATTAGCATCATTATTATAATTCTCACTTTGACTGGAGGAAGGTCAAACCAAAAGACCTTGGCGTGACATTGAGGCAAAAGATTATTGAGTCTCACAAGTCTAGTAATAGTCACAGAACTATTTCAAAATACCTATCTATTCCTAGATCTACCGTATAATGTGTCTACAAGAAGTTTAATGAGTTTGGTTCGACACGAAGTTTGCCTGGGTTTGGAAGACCCTAGAAATTGTTACCAAGGGCTGAGCGTAAACTCCGTTACGAGGCTCATATGAACCTAAGAGTTTTGTTGAAAGACAACACTTAAGACTTGGATATGCAGGGCCTCAGTGTGAGCTCGTACAATGTTGTCTAAATCAGAAGGGCATACAAGGACATAGACTTAGACGGACATCTCTTCACAAGGCACATCATCTTTCAGAACGCTTAAGTTTTGCACAAATTTTCTATCTCACAAAAAATTCCTTTCTGGGAACGAGTGCTATGGAGTGATGAAACAAAAACTGAATAATTTAAAAATAATGATGTAGACAAGATTTAAAGTTAGAAGATGAGGCTTTTCTCCCCAATAACACAATGCCAACAGCTAAACATGGAGGCGATTGCATAATGTTTTATAGTTTTTTCAGTTCACGTGAGACTGGCAATTCAATTGAAATACAAGGTGCAATGAAATATGATGACTACTCTGAGATACTAACTAAAAACCTCAAGTTATCAGCGCAAAATCTTAAGCTCGATCTACAGTTTAAATTCTAGCACGACAACGACCCAAAACACATCTAAATCTGCGACTGCATGGTACGAGAAATATGAAATGTATTTTTTGTCATAACCATTCAATGATTCCAGACCTGAATCCACTCGGAAATCTATAGCAAGAATTGAAAATTAGAATGCATCGTCGGATTTCGAAAATCGTTATGGAATCAAAACATGTAAACATCGAGAAATGGAATAACTTAATATATACATGGCCAAATTAATTGAGAAATATGTATAAAAGCTGGTTGATGAAAGTTATCAAAATGAAAGGTTATGATTTGGATCATAAACATTGTTAGTCTGTTTCTTTGTTCTAACTCTACGAATATTTCTATGAATTAATTTCTTGAATTATGTTCATATTAAATCTAATATATCATTCTGAAAATTGAGTTTTAAATTCCTTTTCATTAATTTAATAGCGTATAAAGAGTTTGGAATCGTACGATAATTTTTTTTAGGAATTGCCAAAAAATATTGAACATTGGTGGGTATACGAATAATTTCGTTGCGAGCTGTACTTCCCTGTATTTTTTTCTGTATGCTCAGGTAAGCCTATATATGTAGCTCTCCAACTACGGGGAGCTTAACTCACACATACGAGTATGTGGGTGCCTATACGCCACGATGTCAATAGTTATACTATCATCAGCAATTTGCCTTCAACTTCATAGGGCTGCAACTATGATACAATAGGCTACAGCTTCAAAGTCCAAATCTCAGGACTGTTCTTGCCAAATGAGCCGTGCTATTACTTGTAATAATGAAACTAAATAAAAAATTAAATTGTCTACTGTTTCAAGAAGCGAAGAGCTCAGCATGAATTAAATCATTCAGTGATATCTATGAAAGGCTTTCTAAAGCGCATTTAGGTATTTAGCTATCCTTCAGATTTTATCGAACTGCAAAAATCATGAAACTATTTGACAGCTCCAACAGTTTCAGAGGCGCAGTTCATTCTACCCAGCAACATATTCTGTCAGAGTTGAAAAAGTTCCATGACAAATGGCTTGAAAGCTTCGAACTTGCACGAACTCGTGAACTTACTTAAGATGAGTTCTGGTTCATACCAGAATTTTCGTTTGCAAAGTTTCAGACGAATAATAGGAAAGAGTAATAGGACTACTTCTTCTTGATTCCTTTCCAGGTTGGATAGCTTCCTAATTTTGATTTCTTTACACATATTCCCCAAATTTGCAATGCATCTTTGATGTGCATGTGGTTCGAAGAATTTTCCCTGGTATTTCGGCTCCAAAAAAGTTACGATGACACACAGGTCATTGTGCTGTAATTTATCAAACCATGGACTCATTTCTGACGACATCTTAGCTTTCATGGCTTTAACATCCTGATCTTTTTTTGTGATGCTGTTCGTAAGAATGACTTGCAATATGGCAATAAGAGGTAGAGTATCTGAAGCAAAATATCAGGCAGCACTAACGTTCTTGGTTAAGGACATCTTGGAAAGGGTTTGAGGGCAGCAACACAGTTCTTTATGAGGACATCATCTGATGCAGAAAGTGGCTTTACTTTGCTAATACTGGTAGTGTACAAATATGCAGTCTCTTTCATTTCAGAATTTCTTTCTAACATAGGCCAGCTGCTGTTCCAGCGTGTTGCAACCGTCTCGAACAGCACTAAGTTACTGCACATTTAGCCGTTTTAGGATCATTCTTAACTTTTTTGGGCAGCTGCTGTACGGCTATCGAATTTATACTCTGCAGAGTGAGTCAAGTATTTATTTACTTCATCATATAACTGATCACTTGCTTTTAATCAGTAAACGAACAATGAATAAGCGCCTGAAGACCACGTGAACCACACTGAGTGACTGCACGACCATAACTATTGTGACACTGTGACAACTGACAACCCACTCTCAGAGAGCATTACATGTTAACTCTTGTTGCGCCCAGTCCGTTTCTTGTTCTAGCAGATATCAGTTTTCAACTTTATCCTACACAACATACAAGCGCTACAGGAAGTATTTATTTAACACAGCATAAAGTTTAGTTGATTGGTTTCCAATAATCTACGAAATTAAAGGAAATTTAACCTTTTTACTATAATAATGCATTATTTATGACATCCACATAACATCTACATTAAAAATTGCTCATGCGGATGTGGATGCAGGTATGAATAATTACACGGATACCCGCGGATGCAGATCTGGGTATCCGTATCAGCTCTACCATCAACAGGTCGCCGACCAGTCAAAGGTATAACTAGACATGCAGAGAAATCTGCATTTGATGAATGATTCAACAGGAATTTAAAAACTTTCATCATGCAAAGAGTTTGTGACACTGCGTGGTGAGTCGGTTGCCTTTTTTCAGCTTCGATTGACAACCTTGTTCTTCCAAATTCTTGTGCCACATTTAAATATCAAATGCAGTTGTTGCATCTGTAATAAATTTACTCAAAATTGTATGATTCCTAACCTTATTTGAATATGTTCGAGTTTTCAGAGGCTCACAACACTTTACCTTTTACTGAATGATATTGCCAGACATCCATTTATTAAAAGTATGTAATTAACTTCAAACATTATCTCTTGTCTATTTGAGCGCACCTGCATTTATCATACCAGACATGTTTGAATATACATAATGCATGAGGTAAATGTCAATGATATTTATAACCTATTTTTTCTTATAACCCGTTACTGAGTTTCTCATTCCAATTTACTGAATGAACATTCCTAGAGTAGTGTGCATTAGTTAGCCCTACATCATTTTTGAAAAGTTTTGCATGCTGAAATTACTATGTGCAGTAATTCAGCGCTTGCGCGATTACATCATCATGTATATGCCTTTGTGGAAGTAAATAATTCTTTTAACAACTTACATAAAACAATTCATAAACTGGCGTAAGCAGGTTCTAAAACTATTGCACGTGAACATCGTATAAGGTAAGGGATGAGGATTGAATTATGTCTACCTTATTTGAAAGGGAACCTCTGTGTTAGAAGTTTAGCAACCCTTCGTTTTATTTTATTTATTACGCGAATTGAATTACTCTCTGGTAATTATTTCTTGTTCTAGAAAATAAAAAATCAAACATATCCTCTTTACCTGATTTGAGTTTCATATAGATTATATGAACATTGGTCGCAAAACTCATAGAAGTAACACCTTGTATGAGTGAACTTTATTCGAGGTTTACCTCTATTCAAAAGAAAAAACATACGACAAGGTAATGCTAGTATGAAGACTTGTTGTTAAAATTCAGAGTGATATAAAATTTTCTTTAATACAGGATTTAAAGACCATGGTCGTTAATAAATGTTATGAAATAGGACAGTAGACGTTTAATTTTACTTGGATGTAGTGAAAACATTATTCAAGTCACTTACAGAATATTTATCGTTTTAGAAGTATTGAAGAACATTTACATTATAACCTCTCTCCTATGTGCACCTATTGCAACATATTCGTCATAGTTAGTAACATGGAATGGATTGAAAATGCAGAATAAAGAACCTCATTTAACTATTGATCAACAAACATTAAAGTCACACTCATAAATATTTCTCATTTTACTGCATAATTTCAGATTCACTTTCAGGTTAATTAATTACCAAGAACTTAATTTGGGTTACCTCGAGGAAACTGCGTACCAAAGGAAAAAGATCACTGAGAGCATTTTTGTACGACTGGTCCCAATTGTCAGAGGCTCACAGCTTTAGCTGGCTAATGACACGACCAGCGGAGGGCTTGCACCACAAAAGGGGCCTTCACTGGAGCTACACGATGGCAGCGGGCAACAGCTCTTACTGCTAGCCCTCGTGGAACGCGTTAATTAGGTCTCTTCACTGCGTCATTTTGTTTGTTTCTTGAACCTTTGTTTTAGCTTAGAACGATATTCTCGTTTCGTTCACGTCAATAGATGTTGGGCAGAACACAATATTTTTTTAAATCTTAGTTATAATATTTATAGAAATGAAATATTTTAGTTAACTTGTGCTTTTTAGAGTTCACAGTCGTGCACCTTCCTTTTAAAGGAAATAATGAGTTGCAGTAATCGTGAAAAATCCTAAACCCAATTCGATTGAACGACGAATGACAAATAGAATCGCATATAAATTTACACTTAGTTTATACTGCTCTGCAAAGGGAATTTCTGACAAGAAACGTACTCTTAGACAAGTTATTGCTTATAGATAAGGGTAGCGTAAAGATATAAAGCGTATTTATTCTAACCATACTTAAGACCTTCAGCTTGAATATCCGAGACCTGTTCAAAATAATTTAATGTATCCAGCAGAAGTTGTAGTGTATCGTTCTTACAAACTCAGACTTAACTTTTCCTCGAACTAATATTTTGAAGAATCATTGCTGCTTCCCACGACACCTACACCTTGCATTACAGCAGAGGCAATTTTTAGTTTGGGTCAGACGTCATGTGATCCTGAAGCGGTGCAAGGTTAAAGTTAGTCGGGTGCAATTACCGAAAAGAACATCTCGCTTTGTACAAACCTTTGTTCGCTTTGTAGTGATCTTTTAAAGTTCTATAACTTCGATCATAAGTATTTATTTGTTTGTATGAGTTTCAAGAAATATTGAAATTTTACTAACTGCGATTCTTTCTTGTAACATAAAATGATCAGTTTAAATAATTAAATGTTTAGTTTATTCATAGACTGGTTTGTTATAAATAATTTTCTGTTCGCATTTTCACTTTGAATCAAGAAACAATTGAAATGGAAATAGGGACGAAAAATACATTTTAGCAATCAAAGCTATAAAAACAATTTTATTTTTGTCGTGATTTAATTGATTATTTTATTCTAGCATTTATCTTAATTAAATTTCCTGGACTTACTTTGCTGAATTAAAAGCTTTTGCCTTCGAGAGATTCTTTGCATATATGTAGAACTGTGATCGCATTTTCCAAATTCACGACAGTTCTGTGAGATTCACAAGTGACGGGAATAATGGAAAGTGTTTCATAGAGTATTTTCTAAGTATTTAACTAAGAAAGCAACTGCCAGTATAACTTTGAAAGTAACTTGCGCACCCTATGCACTAGTAAATTTAGTGCTTTACTCACCATCTCTGAAAGTGCCTCACAAAATACTGTTGAAAAAAGGGGAGATATTTCATACAATAAAAATAACTGGTATTCTACATTTTATTGTGTATTTAACCTCTCTCGAACGAACTAGTTTCTTTATCGGATAGTCAATTCGCAAATAATAGAGTTTCTTCACTTGTTATTTCCGAACAAATGACCTCTGATATTTCTTGTGGTGATCATTCCTATAAGTAATTGTAGTAATGCGAAATGTTTTCCTCGTTTAAGGTGAGGAGATAATTTTCCAAACTTGTAAAAATTAGTCATTTTTAATGAAAAAATCAACTCGACAAATTATGGGTTTCTTTAGTTTAATATTCTTAGTTGGAGCGAGTAAATATCTAAATGTTGTACAGAAATGCATCCCTCCCTTTAAAAAAATAACATCTAGATCTCTGTTGCATCCTAACTTCCGTGAAGCGCATTTTCAACTAAAGAATTACTAAACTGTTATTTTAAGCACCCCATAACTCTCAGAAGTAACTTGCTAGATGCAAGTTGAACAGCTTGGCTCAATTTTATTTGCATGGTTTGTGAATTTGTAAGACGTACGTGAAGCCAAGCAAAATTTACGAGACAAGACTGATTGCCAACCTGAAGTGGAAAGAAACAAGAAATGGAAGTGAAATGCGGAACTAGATTGAGATCTGCAATTATGTAATACGTCACCAGTGTTCAGCACGCAACCACCAAGCGCAACCAGAAAGCAAATGGGTTCACACATGTCGTATGGTAGAAGCAACTTCGACGCAGATTTGGCAGGGTCAGCGGGTACCATGCAGATGCCAGAACAGCAGTGAGATGACCGAAATTAGAGATTATAATTAAAATGGTAAATGAATGAATAGGTATTAATGAAAGAATCAACAAAACTAAGATCATATGAATAACAGGAATGGTACAATAATAAATGTACGACGTGAACTATAACTACTTACCAAGCTTATTTGCACGCTCGGTGGATAAATAATAACGCTTCAAGAAGTGAAGAAAATTTAAAGAAAAACAGTAGAAGGAAGGTGTTCGGGGAAAGAACAGTTAGGAAAGTTAAAAAAATAAATTTGTTGGAAAATCATAAGCCCAGAAAAAACTTATTTTTAACGTTAGGTACGAAGCTCGTGGAGCGAGAAGTGACTCGTCTCCAGAATCTAGAAGCATTGCGTCTGTTGCTATTGCTTCTAAAGTGACCCACAAATAACAAAATAAAAACACTATAAGATGCAGAGATTTTAGGATCATCTTGAATAATAAAAGATAATTTAAATTTATTAAAATGCTGTATTCATTCAGCTAATGATTATTACTTCTTACTTTTGTAACACGTGAGATTTAATTTCATGGATGATGCTCAACTCAAAATAGCAATGAGTAAAAACTGAGAAAGTTTACCTCCAATATTATAGATTTATTATTTTTGTAGAAAGAAATTAAACAAACTATTCTTATACTCAAACTCCTACCAGAAATTTTATTCAAGCGATGTCTACTTTATTCAGAGAAATAAATTCAATGCAAGGAAATCGATGAACATTGTAACAGAGATTTTTCCACACGGGTTAATTTTGCGTTATCGGGACGTTCGGTGCCTGTGTTTATCTGCAGGTCTGAAAACTCTTTATTTTTCGCTCTGGGGATACATGAGGGGAGAATTTTACATTACCATAACTGATACGTTGAAGGAATTAAAACAAGACATCGTTTAATAAAGCATCAACGGAAATCCAGAGAATCTGAGTAAAGAAGTGGAAAAAAATGCCCTTAAAACGTACCTGTATTTGTTTAAGCAATAACAGAGATTATCTGTACAATACTATGTTCAACACTTGAAATATACATTGTTTCGAAATATTGTCTACCGTTTTAGTACTCATAACACTTTCATCTAATATTTTTCTTAGTATTTGCATTTCAAAGATCACGATACTACAGGGTGTTCAATATCTATCGTTACAACTATTCTATTTATGTTTAAATATGATCTAAACTTTTACCAGATACTTTTTACCAGATAATGGCTATTGATTTGAATAGAAGAATAGCAATTGTTGAGTTGCATACGTCAGGAAATTCACCAAGGGACATTGCCAAATCACTAAATGTGAACTGAATGCTGGTTTGAAAAACACTTAGGCGATTCAAAGAGACTGGGAAGGTAGCTAATAGTCTAAGGCAAGGTCGCCCTCGAACAGCTCGAACACCAAAATTGGTAAAATCCACCAGGGAGAAGCTAAGGAGCTGAGGAGGAATGGGCAAAAATCACCCAAACAATCAAACAATCATTCGTGACTCATGCTAAAGCATTCTCCAAACGTTTGCAGCAGGTTATTGACGCTGATGGAAAGTATATTGAATAAATTATAGATATTCGGAAATATTAATGGCCCATAACATGTTTATTTTAGTTTAATTTGTATAATTTGATTTGATTATTAAATGGGGGTAAAAAAAGTTGTAACGATAATTATTGAACACCCTGTAATGCACCAAACTGAACAAACTCACAGGTCTCAATATCATGCATGTTTGTGGCAAGGGTTTCACCTGCAGTATTTAATTTCACAGGTCTTCAAAACGAGCATTGTGTAGGAAGTTGAGCTCTAGATCAAGTCTGTTATAAAGTTCCGAAAAAGCAAAGTGACTGAACGCTAGTAATTGTACGACTAAATTTTTGTAATTTCTCAAAAAAGGTCATTAGTGTGAGGTAAAAAGAATTGGAAGACTCAGAAACAATATATTTAATAGAATAAGTATACAGAATGAACAAGTGTTTGTTCACAGTAATAAATCAATGAAGCAAAATTCAACGTAGGACAAAAGTATTTGGCCAAAACGAATAACATTTTTGAAAATTGGGTTGAGTGACCAGTGGTTGTAAAAAATGAGAACGGTTGTTATAAACGGCAACAGTTGTTTTGCCCTCAGTTAGCGGTGTTTTACCCTACTTATTAATGTACATTGACTTCAAAAAACAAGATTCTTTGGGTCCCATAACGGATAGTAGCTTTCATTGTCTACCACAGACTCTCAATAAAATTTATGACAGGTGAATGCCTAGATGATGGGAGAACACATATTTTCGTCTTTTTGAAGCATACTTTTGCCTTCTTGTTTGGGGCAAAACGTTCAGTGATCACGGCTGTAGAACTCTTGCCCTTGGGAATAACGTCTCCTCACGTCTTTTTTATATTTATCCCCAGCCCATAATGCTGTCTCCTTCATTAGTTTCTACGTTTTTCTACAAAACAGCCCCAGACCATAATGCTCTGGGGCCCTCATGCTGGACGGCAGAGATAATGTGCTCTGGATAAAAGGCAGTCATTACCTTTCTCATGACATGAGCGCAATTTTCGGGAAGCGACAAAAATTTAGTTGCACAAATGCATATGTGTAGACAATCCGATAATGATATTATTTGAAACTAATACACCCACACGTGAAAAATTCATGCATTTTGTTACGAATATTTTTCTTTCATTAGCCAGTCGAAACAACCCTCCGAAGGAGTTTCCACATAGAAGAAGAAAAATTATAACAGAAAAAATATCGTATTTTGTAGTAATACGACACTTTTGACATCCATAATACAATGCTTAATATACTGCATTGAGAACATTGAAAACACAATACTTAGCCAATGGCCAACACTTTATTTCTTTCTTAGTAATACCTGATAAGAAATAAATTTCCCCTATCTAATTCAGCAGTGAGTAGGACAGGAAATGCACATATTTATCCGTAAACACTAGACAGCTTATTTTATAAAGTGTAGATGTTCGTGCTCAATGTCGTATACTGCATGTATATAAGCAAAAATTGTCCACTACGGTATAAATAACTTAGATGTTTCGCTAGCTGAAAGCTCTTACAGGACGTTCTCCTAACGATGGTAACGATGCTAAAACTCTGCGAACTACAATGCTGATGTAAGCGTAGAGAGCTGGAGAAAAGTTTTATAGTGTTGCAGTTAGCACAGATACTATCAGTCGATCACTCCGTGAATAGTATAATCTTTTTTCTCGCCCACACTTTCCACATTCCATTCTCAACTTCTTAAAGTACCTCATGTATAGACATGTTTGGTTTTCAAAAGGACTTTTAAATAGGTTACAATTATTTTGAATTCAAGTCCATTTGTTGGATGACAAAAATTGAGGCTCTTAGCATAAACTCAACCTAGAAAATAAAGAGAAGCAAAGGCGAAGTAAATCTTACCCAAGGAGTCAAACCTGCCGTCAAATTTGGAGATGGATCCATAAAAATGCGGGTTCATCCATCTTCATCAGGATTTGAAAGAATGAAAGTAAATTTTGGAGGGGAAATGAACAGAATAAAATGTAGCGAAATTTCAAGGAATAATCTGTAATCTAGCTCACCCCAACTGAATTTAAAAGCGGGCTGGATTTTCAAGTAAAACTGTGAATGAAAACTCATCCCAAAAGTTATGAAGAATTACTTCATTGTAAAGATAATTGAAATTTGACAGTGTCTTAGCCAATTCCCAACCACGATCGAAAATTTATGGAGGGAACTGAAACGCAACATAGGAAAAAATAAATGCTACGAACTAGATCAATTTTAAGAAATCATATAAAGAAGAATGGTATCAAATGACCTGGGACACGTTTGGTAGGTCTGTTGGAGACTTCTAAAAACGTCTAAAAGCAATTGAGAGTAAAGGTCAAGCAACAAATACTAGTAATTTTATCAGTTAATGTGTCCTTAAATTTTTGGATATTTTTTTTACTCTTCTAGTTTACATGTTTTGCTTAGGGGCACCAGAATTCTGATAATCATGTCGAATTTATTATACAATACTTTATAAGTAGAGAAAATTTCAGGAACCTGCATCAACTAAAACAATTTGAATTTATTCTTTTAATAACTTAACATACTTTTCTGTGGAGTACTGTCAATCCGGAATAACTATCCTTGCTCATTTTACTTCAGAAAAGCATTTCCACGCACAAAAACTTTTGTTAGATTGTGCATTGTGCTTTAGCTTTGTAAATATGAATATTTTCCGCAGCAAGTGTGAGATGTGGATTAATGCTATCCTGGTATTAACAAAGATGACAAAGATGACATACGTCGACAAAGATGAACCTTTAGTGAACATTAGCTCGTTCTCAACCGATATTCTTGTTCTTAACTGCATATCCGACTCTATACATATATCTTTCCTTTGTTATAGCTCGACCACACCTCACCCAGACCACCTGAATACTCTTTATTCTATCATATAAAATAGTTCGCTGACGACACCTACCTTCCATCAAATATCGAAATATTTTTTCATTAAACAGTATAGCTTGCAACTATCATTTTCATGAAAAGTATCATTGAGACCTATATTATTGTCTTTTTAATTCCTCTCAGATTATCCCATCTGCACATCCATAATAAGCTGCTTGAAATATCACACGTGTATTTATTCTAAGGCCAGAGACTTCAATATTTATAGTTAGAGTCATAAAACAGATTAGATATTTTTAATCGAATGGTTAAAAGTGTTTGTTGAAACATGCGTATTTCCCTGATAGGTTTGAGCCCATAACCAGTACCAACTAATAGCGATTACTACAGGAAAATAACGTAAGTTATTTTATACGTTTTGATATTTGTCGAGTAAAAAATGATCAATGGTAAAATACACGGAATTAAAAACTAAAATCGATGGCGGTTATGAAGTCATATGGTAGCTGTGATATCATAGAATTTCCCTGCAAGCTGAGTGATTTTACTGGAGTAAAACATCTATTGCATTAATTAGCAATATGATATTATAACTCTCTTGAGGTTAGGTTTCATCAAGAATACATCACACGGTTGATTTCGACGGAGGAGTAAGACGGATCTACCTCTGCTAGCACCAACTATAGTAAACTTCTCTGTTGCAATCAGTGAGTAAACTCTGTTGTAACTCCTCTGTTGTAATTAGTGTATGCGCTACGAGTAACAATCTCACCTTTCCTAAATTACTTTCAGTCTTTTTCACTCGCCTAGTTTCGATAAATTTAAGTAACTCATAAATCTCTCCAGCTCTTACAGCTATCTAACTCATTTTTGTCATTCAATCTCTCGATTCCTGTGCTCTACTTACGCGAAATTCTCTTTCAATAAACAAATCTTACTGCAACGAAGAAGTGATGAGATATTCCTGCTTCTCTTTCCCACAGAAACTCATTAACGATTTAATTTTTAAATTTTACACGTAAATTCCAGGACAATATTGCACACTTATATGTTTTCTTACATTCATCTGACAGTTTGTGAGGTTTGAATTTTGTTGTTGCTTTCGGGGTCCGTGCTTCAGGCTTACCGAATCGCTAACATATTATTTCGGAAAAACACAGAACACTTTTACTTAAACATTGAAAATTATTAGGCACTATCGAAAAACAGCATTCGATCATTCTATTACAGTGGTAGTGTTAAAATACAGTATTTCTGTTCACCTGCTATGTATTAAATTTATGCTCTAAGAAAATGTGGATAGCAAGTCTTGCAAAGTTCACCAGTGTGAATATTACTTTGAAAGATGAAACAAAAACCTCCATTTTTCAATAAGTCGCGAAAAAACCTTGAGACTATCTTCCTTTTGAGTCACGCTAAAGAAATGTTAAAGAATTCAAGTCCATATCATTCAGGATACTTTCACGTTCTTCTTATTTGCTGCAGGAAATGGTTTGGCACTTGACGAGATACGGAAAATTAATTTTCCGCGATGTCTTTTGAGCTTTTGAACGTTCTGGCAGTAACAGGTCAGGTGAATGGATAGATATTGCTGAGCGTTTCTCTTAATAAAACCAATTCCTCTCAATGCCACTCGGAAATAAAATGACACATCATAGCAATAAAGTGCTCAGTATAAGCCACTGCTCCGATACCTGATTAATGAGTATAGTACGTATTTTAGAGCATTATTAAATAACATTCTCTCCGTGGCCGTGGCAAATTGCTTCTGTCATTCATTGGCTTGATGAATAGCACCAGATGTTCCGTTTTTTTTGTGAAAGATATCCTACAAAAATGAAACAAAGAAGTATAAATTGTTTAAATTCTTTCATGGGCTGTTTTTCTTTAATTTTCGATGTGAAAATTTGAACTGTGAATCGAATTAAGTACTCCTTATCGAATATTTTTATTTTCAATACCAGTTTTGTAGTTCACCTTGTAGAGCTTAAGCCTCCCAATTTGAAATATTTGTAAAATATCTGAGTGAGAGGCAAAGGTTGTTCCAACTGTACAATCAGTTAATGCTTTTAGAATAAATCCAAAAATATGATATCAACGTGGTAGATACGGAATTTTTTTTGTAATAACTGAAATAGCGAAACGCAGGTCTCCCTGATGCGACCAGTGTTTACTACATTGCTATCAAAACGCATCGCTTGGAAACACTGAAAATACGGCTTTTACCTGAGTGATTCTCATCCTGTTTTGAAGTTAAAGAACTGCTATCAGCAGTTATTCATTCCCACAACTAATAAAAATCGCTACCCTTTCAATATTTTCTTTATTCAAAATGTTTGGAGACAGCTTTCCCTCCCAATACCCAATGGCTCTCTATAAATTGGATTTTAGAATCAGATTTTAAAAAGCTAAGTCATTCATTTTCGAAATATCTGTTCGAAGATGCGTATTACACTCCTATTTACAATTAAATTCTGTGGGTCACGACGTAACACTTCTGCAGTAGCTGATATTGTTCGATGTGAGTTTCTATCAGAAATCCGACATCTAACAATAAAATATAATTTTTCAGTCACGCTCTATCCATTTCCTAGACAGTACCTTTAAATTTATTTGTGTCCTTATTCCATTTACGCTTGGAAAATGCTCCTCAATGTTTTCTAGCTTCCACTATGCTTGCTCAGATCTACCGTTTCTTTTCTCTTCTTTTGTCTCTTTTCTCTTCTTTGTTATGCTTCTACGAATTTCATATCAACTCCACCTATGCAGCCAGGACGTCGTTTTTTTATCTGGAGTCACAAAAACTGTTCGCCTTTTTCAGTAGTTTCTTCAGGTACATTCTGATGAGTACACGATGGTGTATTCGAAGGTTAACCTGAACGTTTCTAACTTTTTTATTTGAACTTTGGATTTGAATCTGCAAGGGTATTTTATTACAGTTTTCTCTACTCTATACACATTTGTTTTTAGTTTTGTAATATAATTTTTGAAGAGTCTGGTTGATATGGATCTTGAGTTTCTCCCTGAAAAGTAGAGCTTCCTGTATTTGAAGTCTTGCAGCTTTTCTTGAGTTCACCTTCAATTGAAGGGTGGACAGCACTAGTGGACTACTTGCATTTTTTCCCACGGGAAAAAATGCAAGTAGTCCACTAGTGCTGTCCACCCTTCATATAGTAAACTACTGGATCGTAATCGCCTCTGTCAGCGCTGTGTTAGCGACAGCACGGGAGTGGACTACTTGCATTTTTTCCCGTGGAAAATATATTATATTTACCACGGGAAAAAATGCAAGTAGTCCACTAGTGCTGTCCACCCTTCAATTGGCGTATATTATAAAACAAACTGCGTAAAAATTAAGGATTATTTGGCAACTAACTTACTGCCAGTGATTTACTAAGGTAAAAAAACAAGGCTATTTAGCCCTGAACTCATGCCCGTTGTTATCCTAGAAAGCAAGGATTTTAGATCTATTTTCCGATAGTGAGGATTTGGATCACAACCTAGCCTGCAAAATACGAAATACCATTGAATCTGCAATTTAAGTCAAAAATCATTGTGAGTAAAAGTTTTAGGCAACAACTTTTCAAATAAATGAAATATAAACCCAGTTTCTAAGGCCAATATATTTCATTTTATGAATAAAAAACTGCAACTTGTCACCAAAATCACATGTTTACAGAATTTCAACCTCAGTGAGACACGAATTAACTTTATCCAATTGCCTTCGAAAAAAGAAGCTTAGCGAAAGTATTGGATCTGAGTACTTTCGGCTCGTTAGTGACTTACTCGTACTCAAGTGCAGGGTTGCCAGATGATTTGCACCACTTTTAGCCAAATGTTCCCCAAAAATTAGCCACAAATAGCCACTTATATTTTTATTTTAAATAAATTATAAATCAAAGATACAGATAAATATCTTACCTTGATGAGTTTATTAAATTGATTCCATGGCAATGTCATCAAATTCTTGTAAAAATTGTTCTTCCGAAATATGTTTGCTGCATCCTGGTTGGTCAACTTCATTGATATCTTGTGTTTGGGGTATTAAATACATGTCGCTTGTGAAGAGGCTGAACATTCTTTCTGTTACATGAAAGTCTTTGCAACAAGTTTCATTTGCTAGCAAATAAAATTTAATTCGCAAGACGGAGTCTATCGTTTTAGTCGCTAATTTGTTTCTTTGTTTGTGTTTCACATTTGTCACAAATGAAAAAATGCGTTCCGCAAATGCATTACTAATGGGTGCTGAGAAAAGGTTGAGCATCACTTGACCAATATCACTAAAATATTTTTCTCCAAGCGCATTTTCAAACTTGAAAACCATTGCCCAAAATTTGATTGGATTGGATGGTATGCTTCCTGTCAAGCTTACAGGAGCAGTTCCCGCCTGAACTCGTTCGTTCGCTGTTCATACCGAGAACAAACACGTTAAGTTTAGGATTAGATATAATTCTGTCGTATTTATTAAATAAATATTATTAACAATCAGTAAATTAGCCATAATTAGCCAAAATGAAGGTGCTAATTCTCAAAAATTTTCCTTAGCCGCAGGTCATGAAAATTAGCCACTTTGGCTAAAATTAGCCACATCTGGCAATCCAGCTCAAGTGTACTAGCCATTATTACTCTTTGTTTCCATATTATTTATGCGCTGTTCTCCGTGATTCAAAAACCTCAACGGTGTTACCAACTGCACTGTATTTCTATCATAGGAATTAAAATAATTACGAAGAGACGTTTGGATTTTTAAATTATAGCGTTTTTATTCCATACTGAGCGAATAACCATGACACTAATCCTCATAACCTCAGCATTACCTGGTTTTGTGTCAATTACATAAGGATATTAGCTTTATGTTTAAAAAATTTGATTTTCACATATCCTGTAATTGGATTATTTTTATTCATTATCTAACCCACACTACCTAACTCTAGGGTCAATGAGCTATGAACAGTTTACCCCATATGCTCTTTCATATTTAATTCTGAAAGTAACTTCGGAATTTCGTCCTTAGATGTGAATGTTAAAATAGAAAAAGGATATTGCAGTACATTTTTCTATGCTGTCGTATATGAAGTTTATTGGTTCGGTTTATTTCCAGCATTCGCTTTATGTGTGTCATATTATTATCACTCTGTAAAACGTTCATTTAGAAATCGGGAAGTCGCCTCACCCAAGAACGCTAAGAAATAGCGAAGATTCAGAATTGTTTTTGCCATTGGTAGGCTCTTTTTCTCTCTGGTCTCAAAAAATTACTGCTCATTGCACTATTTAGATGTAGTTGCTTTAGTCTTTTGAAAACACGTTACGTTCAGTAGCTAACATTGGATCCAAGCTCCAGTTTATACAAGCGATGAAAATAATACAAAGTCTTGCATATTTTGGCACAACAACTTGTCTCTTTCAAAAACCTTATGAGAGTACAAATTCATGTTTGGTAGGCGTTTCGCTCTTCGGTTTTCCAAAATTGAGTCAAGTTCGTGTCACTCTTTTATGAAACATGTTTAAAAGTTGAACATAATTAATGTCCAGATGAAAATAACCAGAATTTATTTGTAATAATGTGAGCACTGTTATTAGTACAAAAATTACCTTAATAGTGTAAAAGTTAGAATGAATATTAAATAAGAAATACATGTTTGCATTTCTTCGTTAGATTATTATATAAGTTGTAGGTGCTTGGTATGCTTCACATTGAGACTTATTTTAATGATTTTTTAAGATTTTTATGAAAATTGCTGATGAGGTAGCTGGTGCCCCTTGATACGCAACCATGCACCAGTTCTTCACTGACACCACAAACCCCGCCTTAAATAATTTCACACGAATGGAGTACTCTAAGCTCATTAAAACTCAGAGTTTGAGAGTAAGTACTAGTAAACAGTTACATTAAGTGCTGTTTTACAGTATTTGAATATGCTAGAGCGCTGGGATTGCTGTGTTTCAGCTGAATAGGTGCTGCTGTGAAGCAGTTCAGTGGGCTAGAACGAACAGCTCGCTATCTGCCGAGAAGACCAAGAGTTGCGTGATCAGGTTGCCACCGCCCCATATCCGTAATATCACTTGCACGTGTACTGAATTAGGTAACACGCATCTTGGGATTGCTGGTTCTCATATTAGACGTGCGAGTTGCTGTGCGGGTGCTCTGTCGGTGTTGGACTGAAGGCTATTAGGAGCAAGAAAATATTAACACGGTTGTCACTTGCCAGAGTAATTACGAACGTCTCTGGGGCCAGCAAAAAGAAAATGGGTTCCCAGATGAAACAGAAATAAGTCTTCGCAAGTACGAATATAATGCATGCTTTATAAAAAACATTTTCCCTCTGTTGTTTTATATTCATTTTGGTAGTATTTGGTATTGGAGGGAAATATGGAACGTGTTTGTGTATGTGGTTTGTTGTCCAAAATGCCATTAAAAATTATTCTGCGACTGTTTTTGCCTTGTGATTATTTCGATACGTTTTATTACTGCAGGTAGTTATTGAAATACACACCAACACAAATTCTTCTCCACATACGAGGACCCTAGATAATACTGAGGCGATGCATTATTAAATCAGGTTGAAAATACTCAATACATTTATTCATTAGTTGATTTCTTGAGGATTGAAACCATTCAGAGACATGTGTATATCGTGCGGAAAATTTTTTATTTTAATTTTTAACCTTCACTTTATAATAAATATTTCAAATTCATGTAATTGATGTAACTAATTTACTCATATTTATCATCGTAAATTGCTGTTTGAAAAATTAATCCGGTTTAGTCCATAATTGTGTTTGGTACTAGTAAATTACTCACAGGTAAATAATTAGTACCTATAGTGTTGAAATAACTAATTACGAAAGATGGGGAAAATCATTTGACTCTGCAATGATGTGTAGCACACTGATGTTTGATGGGGGTTCAAATCTCAGAGAAGACAACGGAGTGTTGAATTTGTTATAAAATGATAATCGTGACTACATATCTTGAAAAACAATCAAAATAATTGGAATTGGCATATTTAGAAGCTAAACACCATTTGAACCGAATTTAACATCTAAACCTAGTATTTGTTATGAAATTCTGAAATATTTTACAGTTCAAGATTTACAAAATAGAGCGAGCAAGCATAGTTGCTAATCTAGAATTAACGAAGTCACTTTAGCTTTCAAACTGGAATTTCTCATTATGGGACATTATAACGCTTTCACAAAATTTCAAACCACTTTCGCTGATGAAAATACCAACAAATACGACTCTGAAAGATTAACTGAAATGCAGTTAATTTCGGCTGACAATCAGCAAAGGCCTTTCAGTTCAAGCTTTTGAAGTGAATAGCTGGAACGATGTAGATTTATTCTTCTGCCGAGCTAAAGCTATCATGAACTTCGACGGTAATAAAAGGTTTAGATTTATCCATCTTTTATGCTAACTTATTTCAGTTAACAATGGAACGAGGGTCATGAATATTTTTAAACTGCTGCAGAAAGAGCGAGAGGATTTGGGTGTTCCTTTGTTAGCTATCGACAACGACAATTTATGTCCGTATGAATATTTTACCTGGTGCGTTGTGCGCGAAAAAGAGTATCACCTTCAGGATCGGATGAATTTAGTTAATTTACACGATAAAAATGGACAAAGGTTAGAGACCCGTGGAAAAATAATACTGCCGAACTAAGATCCAGTAATTTCATCGAAGATTACTCCAAAAACTGAGGTTCACGATGAGTATATGATTCAATGAATTCAATTCAGAGTTGTCATATGAATTAGGAAGTATTAATACCACATTGAATAATACATCTAATACACAAATATCAAAACTGAATCTAGTTATAAAGACATCACAAAACGTTACGCATGGTTGGTAAACATTTATTATAAATAATTCCAATAATTGCTTAACATAGTCGTACAGGACTGTAAAATCGCTACACTGCCTCTGACAGCGCGCACCCATTCAGTACCCAGGCTCCAGGATCTTTTCAATTTTTTTTGCTAAGTTCATATCTGTTCTTCAGTCACATTTTTACCTAATTCTATCACAAATGAGTGTTGAATGATTGTTTTTATGGGTTGGAACACCCATTAATGCGCTGTTTGTCTTGAGTAAATGTTATTCGTAAGCCATGGTAGAAACACAGTAGTGCAGCCACCGTGGTCGAGTGGTCTGCGGCCTGTGTTGTGTATCAGGTCTCTGCTTCGGGCAGACAGACCGCGGGTTCGAAACCCGGCAAAGAATACGAGCTGTTTCTCGTTTCGCGCCGCGAGCTCGCACTTATCGGTAAGACCTCAACTCCCCACCCATGGACACATCAAGAATTTGAAAAACCAATGGACTAATGTCTATGTACTGTGTACTTGATTGGAAATAAAGTTGTTAGTATCAATTTATGCTCGATTTTCTTATTGAAGCATCACATGCTGATAAATTATATTTTATGTTGCCGTTGAATTGTCATTTTCGAAGTGATTCTATGCCTGAATAGAAAATACTTTTAACTTACTTCTGCTCAACGGCAAGTGGCAGTGTACTGCATTCTATTTTAAGATAAAGCTCTAATCTTCACTCTGGCGACGTTTCTGAAAAAAATTATAATATTATCGCTTAACATACTTCAGTTTTTGCCCTTCAATTAATCCTTTAACTTTTAAAAATATCAAAACCTGATTACTCCTGGAAACCTTTTTCTCAATGGACTTAAATTTTATCACCACTTCTGCATCACAATCGATTTTATTTTCAATTGTTCGAATAGGAGTGAAAAAATTAACTCATGCGCCGGAGGACTCACTCATTTAACCCTGGAACGACGAAGTGGGATTGAGAGGCCCAGTGTCAAAATTAACAAGCTCGTAAATTATTATTAGATAATTTTTAGAGAATGAAACTCTATGACTTTAATAAAAGGCATAATTCAATAAAATAATTAAAGCCATAAAATAATTGAAAAGTGGCTAAGCCTCATAGAACCACCAAGTCTTCGATGCTGCTTATTTTTATCCGTCGTTCCAGGGTAAATTTTACAACAATTTTATAGTTACTATTAGTGGTTACACATCATGTATCAGCCTTGTGATGCCAGTGAATAGTGACCTTCTGTACTCAATCTAACAAAATTCACAATACTATGATGGACACAGTCATTCAAAACAAATGCTGGGCAAGCCGCTCAAAAAAAATTCTTTTTCTACATCCTAAGATATGCAAAAACTCACTTTGCTTCTTAATTAGGATTGAGTCCTCCAACCATTGAATTCGAGTTGTTTCCCATAAATGCTTCACACATTTCAGTTAGCCTATGTTTAACTAGATTTTCTTCCGTGGATTTTGCACACAGATTAGCAGTTTCCTTGAAAATATTCTCAAACTGAATTAATTATGACTGTAATCATGATTTAGTCCAAATACTGAATAGTTACGAAAAAGAGTTATATTAAATCGTAAAAGCTACCATATCGAGCAACTTCACAGTATGTTATTTCATTTTTTTCTGGGTTTTTTAATTTACCAGTCACAGAATACGTTACAAACACAGAGACTATGATGGCTGCTGTCGTTGTTCAAGCACTACAAGACTTCATCACCTCTTCAGAATCAGGGAAAGATTCTTGTTAGCAAAAAAGATGAATTATATATGGTAAAAAATAATACTATGTTTGACAGTGAAGAATACATAATTACATTCTGCAGTACTCACATCTTCAGACTCACTTCATGATTTAACAAGATAGAGTATCAGCATCATTGATGATCCTTCACCTTGTACTGCTTGCCCATGGTTCTCATAGCTGATATTTGAGTTTAAATCGCTAACACTTTGCATGCCAGCATGATGAATGATCCTAACTTACTCGCCAAGAACAAAGCTTCTCATTCATCCCTGCCTTTTTTGAGGCACTGGAACTTGTTTTACGTGTCCACAGTAAATCTGCCCTTTCGTTCGGGCAATTTGTTTTTCAGCATATTTGTAGTGACATTATATCACGATTACAAACGAGCAACAATAATTCGTTCTGTCCTGTATCAACGCTGCTTTAAAATGTGCTCACGAGTCTGGACGTCAGATTGTGGTAGAGTTTGCTAAGAGATTGATAGAAGTTGCATTTTTTAATGAAACTAGACCAGAATAGCTGCTCCTGGCACATCTCTGTTCTTCTCCAGTAATTTCAATGTACAAAGATTTAGTAATTACATAATGAATTTGTTACTAAAATTATTAATGAAAGCTAAATTTTTGGATATATAAGGAATTTTTCAAAAGTACCCAGGGAACAAATTTTCGCACTCTGAATGTCTAGGAAAATCCAGATGAAAAACAATCCTACATTATTATTTGCACTGTTCGGAATTCCTTGGACAGTATCCCCTGTGAAGTACCAGCATAAAAATGTTATACAAAGGTGTGAAAACGTACGACACTTATTATGTATTTCCTCTGAGGAATTACTTTATGTTAGACAAAAGCCATAAAGAAAAAAAAGAAAAACCATTTATTGCAATCAAATTGATGCATGACATGCATTAACACTGCATTTTTGAATACTGTGTAGATGAGAAGAACTATTTAAAACTAAAACATGTGCAACTATAAAGAGCTGAATACGACAGTTTCAACCTCTTTAGTCATGGAATAGAAATACCGATCACAAAAATTTTGAAATCCCGATGTAACTAATTGAAGAAAATAATAATAACAATGATATGTTTGGTAAGTAAACGAGGCAAAATTATAAACAATGATTTAAAAATAAATGTGGTGTGCTCACAAAGAAGAAGGTTTCGACGTCAATTCTTTTATCGTCATACACAGCGATCTCAGCTTTGGTAACATGCAACAAGTCGAATCATTAACCATGAAATTTTAACTTTTTAGAATCTTTAGTTGAGAAACTATCTCATTCACAGATCAAAAATGCCTTAAGTTCGGTAATTTTTATCATTAACTTTTCTAAAAGTCAGAAGTTTTTCAAATTAGAGTCGAATGAAATTACTCCATTGAAGTCGCTCATGGATTGAAATTTTTACTCAGTATTTTACGAACTACTTCGAATTTAAATAAGAATGGACTGAGGAATGCAAACATGCAAAATATGATAATTTTACGTATCTTACATACACATCAAACGATTTTTATAATACTATTTGAATGTAAATGTGAATTTAATGTAGATTTTTACATACAGTAAGTTTCACTGACAATGAATCACCTCCAAATCATCAGAACATGCCTTCTCTGACCATGACACTCGGTAAATTTGATTACTAACACTCATCTGATTTATCTTTTTCACAGAAATCTTCATTTCGATTGAGTTCTCACAACTTTAGTTATTTCAAGTTATTGAATGTTCATTTATATACTTGTTTGTCGTCACGTTTTGTTTTGGTTATTTTTCGATACAGGTTCGGTACTTAGAGATTGAAAGTGATTTTTTTTTCATGGATCTAGTGACAAGTAACAGTTGCGGTCCAGCATCGCATCTCTTCGACAATAGCTGACTTCTTTTCACTTTTGGTCAGCTTATGATCTTTATTTCCGTCAAACGTCTTATTAAGACATGCATACAAACAGTTAGACAAATTTTTCTTTTATTTAAGTTGTCCATACTGACTTGGAACATTATTGTTGAACCAAATAAATTTTAACCATCTCGTTATTTATATCTTGCACAAATTACATTTCGATTTTCTTTGGTAATAGCTGCTACTGGTGTGGAGTGTTTGGAATAGCAAAGTAGACGTGATCTTAGCGGTCCTCGGGAATTCTTCTATCTGCCAGAATTGATTGCTGAGGGACTCGGTTATCTGAAAAAACAGTCCCTGTGCCGGACTAGCTGCTCAATAGCATGCCTGTGTTTACAGACTTGCTGGGCTGACACCATCTGCACTAAGAATTTATGAGACCAACGCAGAATCCAAGTGATGGATGATGGTGTTTGCATTTAGCGATTTATGGTTAATATTCACGTGTTGGATGCGTTTGTACTTCGATAAACTAGTGTATTATTTGAAAAATTACTCTATTATTTTCTAAGAGAACATGATACCTATTGTGGGATAATAATTTCACATAAATAAATTATGGAGTGCCAGTGAGGATCCAGAATTTAAAAAATGTTATTTCGCTTCATCAGGAGACTCAAATTTGTAAGATTGAATGGTTTGACCGGACAATGATATAAGCTCCACTCACTCAAGGAAACAATCGATGAGCACAACAGGGTTCGTATCAGAGTACTGGAAAGACATAGCCTTGAATCGTTCAAAAAATCTACAAAAACTGAATATTCGAGTTTGTATTAATATATCATTTTAGGGCAAACTCGTGCTAAAGAATACTTCAAAATCTGAACTGATGTGTGCAAAAGTTATCTATGATATTACATGAATATCAATCTAGGAACGGTGCACATGCCTTCGTTCACTGTCGAATTCCGCTTCCTGCTGAAAAACATGCAATAAACAATGCAATGAATAAACAATGAAAACATGCAATGAATAAACCGAGTAAAATAGAAATTTTTAGTCAAAACGAAGCTCGTTGTGTTTGGATAAAGACCAGAACATCCTATAATCTAAAACACTATTCCGATAGTGGTGCAAGGAAGAGACACCAATATGGTTCGAGTCTGTGTTTGTACTACAGTGTACGGCTTAGGGGAACTTCACGTCATTGATGGACGGATGGAGAACGATATGAGAAGGAAGATACTTGAGAAAACGCTGCTCATAAAAAATACGTTTTTGTTTGTTTGTTGTTTTCATAAGTGCAAACAAGCTCCACGGCCAATGAACGTTCTAGCAAGATGAAGATCTGAAACATACAGCCTAGTGTACAACGTCATGCTTCAAGAAAGAAGAAAATAAGTGTCGTCCCCTGACCTAGACAATTGTCTCACCTCAATCATATGTATTTGAGGACCATTTGCATCAAAAAGTGAGTAAATTCCTCAAACTCAATGAAAAGCCCTAATTAATCTCTGTTGCTAATGTTACTGTAAATCAAGAATTATTAAGCCCGCATATTTATTCTGTTAAGCGCATGCTGAGTTTCCTATTTTTCTTTTCCCTAAACGAAATCAATGAATTTTCAGGAAATGACAGAAATTTAGTTGTGATAATATTGATGCCTAGTCTTTGTACCTACTTGTAAGCAGATGAGTGTACAGAAAGTCCTTTAATTTAGCACGTCCAGAATGTAGCCTATAAATAATCCATTAAGTCCTGTGCACTAAAAACTGTGACATAACTAAACAGAAAAAGTGCACATAATAATCAGTTTACTCACTGTACGAGTGAGATTTGGTAAAATTGAAAGAGAAATAACCTGTATTTTGATTTTTCGTATGGAACATCCCATAAATTGATAAATTAAAGCAACAAAGGTCATGGGCCTGATTAATTATTTATTAGAAGTTAACACGAGCAAATTTTTAGAGTGTTCTCGACTCGCTAAGTAAGGATTGTGCTCTAAAGGGAGAACACTTCTCATTGTTTATGGAGGCTTCAAACTCTTAAGACGTGTTATTAGCTGTGGCAGGATTACAGTGCTTCTAGAAGGAGCTTATCTACTTTGATAATTAAAGCAAGATGTATGATTGATGAAATGTTTACATTATTTTTTACTTGCGGAAGAGAAAGAAATTACTTGCTAAGGAAATAAAATATCGAGACACAAATATAATTTCTAAAGACAATTGCAGGAGAGAATTAATAAAGGTTAAATTGTATTTGTGCTGATATATGTTAACTAATAAACTATGTACTGTGATTTGGAGCTCAAGGCAATTTTGTGATGCACTATAGTTAAATAAATGTCAAAATGTTTACTCATACTCAATATACGTTAATTTATTTTTATTCCTTCTGAGGTCTTGACTTTCTCTCTAGATGTACTTTTGACCAACAAATGTTGGAGTCTGTAATTGTTGCCATTTTCTGTCAAAATAATTTGTTCTACTGATTGCTTCAGAGTAAGGAAAATGTTGCTCAACTTTGATCTCCACAATTCCACATAGCTGTCCTTCACTGCTTCAATTAAGTCATCGACGTTGATTGGAACTTTTTAGTGCTGAAGGGATTGGAATGAATTGAAATAACTTAGGTCAAGTACATTCAATTCTGGACTGTTTGGGGGCTGGTTAACCAATTCAATATTCAAACCAAATTTTTCCGCAGGGTCTTTGAACAGTACGACGCACGTGTGGTCAAGCGTTATGTTGCTGAAGTTTGACAGGCTTACTAATGGATGCTCTAGGAAATTTCTCCTAAATGGATACAACTACTTTTTAAATTAAAAAGTCACGTATGTCATCCTTTGCGACAGAAGTCATAACTTTGGTCATCATTATTCTAGCAGGTCGGTTACAACTTTTATGACGGGCCTTCTTTTTGTAACAAATGGTGAAATTCCAACCTTCCAGTCAAAGTAACATTTGCAATGTGGATCTCAGAGTCGTCTAGCGACAGTAACTAAAGCCATAACTTTCTCAATGAAATGCTTAATTTTAGTTGTCCGTAGAAGGAAAGGTTCTGCTTTTCTTAAATTTTTTTTTTAAATTTTGCATCATGTTAAACTATTTTTTATCATTGTATATAATATCGAGCATTTCATTACAATACCCGTTATTCAGGTTCAAATATAAACAGTAAAATTCGACACAACTCTTTATGTTTTCTGCTGTGAGAACAGGTTTGATAGCATTCGAATGCCTCCTAACTTCACCTCCTTTCATCCTTGCAATCAAGGTTGTCTTGGGAATTCCACCTGTTTCCGCGGTAGACCTCAAAATGCTTCGCTTTCGTAAGTGAATATTTCTTAATTTCACTAACTGTAAACTGTAGTTTTTTACTTCCGAACACAAAGTTTTTTCCGGTTTGAAATAACCGTTGGCATCGATATATGTGACGAACTTTCTAATCCTGCCTTCCAAATTCTACCAGCAGTGTTTCTGCCTGTACTAAATTTTGTCGCAACTTTCTTAGTCGTACCACGCTTCAGCTTTTGAGCTTTAATCTCTCCAGTAGAGCCTGTAATATTGCTCTTCGTTCAGAATCGCTTAGATATTTTGTGTGTCGTTTATGCGTCATCTTGATTTTCTGTAGTTATTAAATTACTATGGGTAGTTAAAGAAAAATGTAGACATCATCTGGAAAGGAAAGGTATAATTATATTCACTATAACAACTTAATCGCCCAGATGATCAAACTTTAGTTCAACACACTTTAAACAGCCGTTGATTGTACAAAAAACAAAAGTTATTTACAAAAAAACTAACACGCGTTCAATTTTCAACTTGTGCACCAAATATTTTCGACCGGAGGGAGCATCTTTTTTGTATCTTTATACGGTGAGGCGTCGGTTAACGAGTCTAGTTCATTCGCAGACTCGTAAACTAAAATGGTCACAAATCGAATATTTAATTTTCAAACAAATTAATGAAAAATTGAAATATTCGTTCCACCACCCACGATTATTCCTTTGCAACAAACTTCTCTACGTTTTACTCCATTCTTTTTAATAAGTTTGAGAAACAAAAATAACTATGATTATAGACAGACAAAATAAGTTAAATAAAAGTGAAAAAAAATATCAGACCCTGTAATGGCACTTACGCTATCATCGCTGAAGTTATTATTGATCGACCGGGAAATTTAAAGAAGATGACATTGTTCCGTAGTTTTTGATTTTATTAACATTGAGTACCATTTATATTATAAGCAACTATTGTGCATTGAACAGAGTACAAAAATATCTGAGGGCTGTCGCTGATCTCGCTAGTCAACAGATATTTTATAGTTAACGAAGCAAACAACCTCTTCTTTCATATGTTTATTCCCTACCGAAAAGTAAAAGGTCACTTTCATCAAAAATTTTCCTTTTGAATTGATTTGTTGGTTATTTCCTTCGCTGTGGGTCTCTGGGAGAACGACATGTTCATCTATCATAACCCAAGATTAAATCCCAGTGAATGAGCGACAATAATTTGGTTGTACAACGAATACGCACCCGTCCTTGAATTAAGTTAGAACTGCCATCAGTGGTTCAGAACTGCTATTGTTCGGCTCTGAACTGCTTTCGCAACGGCATCGAAACTTTTTTGAGCGCAATGACCGTCAGTCAGCAATTTTACTCTACTTCAGCCTTGATCTAGAGCCGGACGGCAGTGGTATATGTCAGCAGTTTTCTCTGATGACCTCAATTTATGCGAATACTGGTTAACAAAAAAAAATGAGTAAATGGGGAAGAGCATTCTGAAAAACTTACTGAAATTGTACATCACCATCATTTGGCATTAATGATAAGTAAATGTAATCGATAGGAATGAATATAAAGTAGTGCTTCGTAATTCTACGCAAATGAAATATTTAGAATAAATTAAAAATGAATATTTAAAATGAAAATTCATTTATTCAAATGAAGATATTTCCTTCGAAATCAGAGATGCAAGGAAAATATGCATGTGCTTTGATGAACTTAATTTGCACGATGAATGTACCCATAAGAGTTTCAGTTCCAACATTTGAAAGCGCTTTGCAAAACCTTTCTTCATTTCGATTGAGATTCAAATGTATTCAGACTCGTACTGCAATAATTGTATTAACTGATTATTTATGCAATAATCACATTAACGAGCTGTAGTATGTATTTTTTGACTAATATGGCCTTCAGTACTAGAAAATCCGCTTTTGAAAGTAGAGATGTAAGGGAATAATAACTAACGATCAGCGAAATTTTCATTTATTTATTAGATGAAATTCAAAACATTATCACATTCAAAAAACACTTTTCTAGGTAACCTAATTAAAATTGCTAAAATGCAAATCTTTGAGAGTAACTTCAATGTTCGCGATCATCAATTAAGATTAGGTAGCCACAAAAAACGTAATTTCAATAAGCTTCAATTTTTAAATTCTATTATATGTTTCAATTAAATTTAGCCCACAAACTCTATAAAAAATGAATTAGGATCGGAACTCTGGCTGTCCTGTTAGTTAACAACTCCAGAAAAAATGGTTTTCATAATGGGAAAAATCTTTAGTGCAATAGTGTTTCATCACTATAGCACGAATAAAAGTACAATGTAGTCTTTTTTGTTCTTATTCTTCTAAGTCACAAGAGAATCTACAGCAATTGTGTGCATGAATCTACTATATAAGAATCAGTCTCGAATTGTTCTGTGTCATTGATAAAACGGCATCTCCCGTTGCAACCTCTTCTATCTTTGACTTATATGTATTTCAACCGCTACTTTGTACATTTATCCACATTTTAGTCCTCCATTCTCACGATACATTGTAAGGGCAACTGTAAGTTTGTCCTGAAAAAGCCACTATCGGTACGCAATGACAATGATGCAGAATGATCAATTAACAATTTTAGAAATAAGTTAATAAAGTTTTTAGTTATTCTGAAATTTATAACTATTTATTGCTCTTTTAAACGTCACGTACATGTTCGAGTATTTGTATCATTCCACTTGGTGTCGCCAATCTGCGTTGAATTATAATATTGTTTCTAGTTTATTTTTGGACTATTGACGTCATGCATTTACAATTTGAAGTAATGTATGAACTCGTTTGAAGTGAGATATAAAACAAATATATTTTTGTAATGATGAAGAGAAAACAACTTTCACAATCCTGGATGTTCAACATCTGCAAAATAAAGAAGGCAGACTAGTTCCTGAAGAGTTTATAATTTGGATACTTAAATCGATAAAATAATTAAAGTATATTTTTACATATTGAGCTTATTAGAAACAAAAACCTTGAGCAGAGTACTTTATTAAAAATTATCATGATGCCTACTTATCAAAAGTGATGTCAGAACACTTTGCATGTATACGTACAAGCGTTAGAATCAGAAGTTTTTCTTCCAGCTGTGCAGCTGACCACCATTAAACGAACGGAAAGGAAATTTACTAAACTGCGGTCATCATGACCAGTCTAAGAAACAAATGAGACCGAATTTAGAAGATGCTACCCATTTCTTTATGGAATTATATCTTTTCATTAAATGATGTCACGCACCCGCACTGTTAGAATTATTATTTGAATAAGAATCTGGAAAACACGCCGTATTTTATCGGCTGTTTGGATACTTCTATAGCAGAAAATCTCCGAACGTTAATTTTCATTTTTCTTTTTACCATAATATTTCATTCCACTTACCTTATTTCATTCTTTGATGAATTTAGTGGAATATGGGTAGGAATATCTATCTTTTTTCTAGGAAGTATATAATTGTGACAGGTTTCCAAGCCAGATTTACTGTAACTCAGTTTACACCTTTTCAATACTCTAATTTCACCTTCAGTTTGTGAACTTCACACTACTTCCGAGTCAGAGTTTACGCATAAATGATATCCAAGTTGTAGACTGGTTTAGTAAAGCAGTGAAGATTTGTTTATAACGTGTAGCAATAAGCACGTCTCAAAGGAACTACCCAGCTCATACTCATAACCTAGAAAATGAATGCTTTGGAACACGATTGCATTATAATTTCTCTGAGTACACGATTAAAAATAATATTATTTTCTAAGAGAAAGTACACATTTCACTTCGAAGACTTGCATAAGCTGACCTGCAGCTGCGTAACTTTAATTAAAGCCTCTCTTGTTTTTATACAGCGTTTTTATACAATTGCTCTGAGTTGATTATTTAATTCATGAATAATTTTCGAATAATTTTGTTGAAGACACTGGGCTATAATAAGCTCGGTAAAAACTATTTCGTCGATCATATCATGCCATGCCTGGGATTGATCCTTCAATTTCATCTCATGAATTATGAAAAATAAAAGATTGCGAAAAATTAAAGATTGATCAATTAAACAATGAAAAACAAAATAACACAAAAACTAACAAGAAATACTTACGAGGATAGCAGACTCATTTTAAGGTACTATACTCTCCATGCTATTCAGTTAAAAATGATTTTATGTTATATTTAAAAAAAATTATTTCTTGTACGATAATGGAGCCGCTCTTGAGAGGCTTAGATTCTCTCAAGACGAGGTTTTAAAATTAAAATTGTACGATCATGTACCTCACTGGACTTTTTTGGAAAAAAATCCTTATATTCAAATGAAAAAAGGAAGCGCACCACCCCTCGAAAACGATATTCATGTGTGTTAGCGATACGTGTTTTAGTGCAGCACAATTTGTTTCCTTAGTAGTGAATGGAAAAAGAAAAATGATCTTAATTTGCGCGGGCAATATGTAGTACATACAAGTTTTAAATACGTCAGACTTTCATGCATGAAAAAATATTTCACATAATATGGTGTAAGTATAAACAAGTTCTAAATCATAATGTTCCCAAATTATTGTTATACATAAAATAAAATTCCAATGTTAAAATATCTTCTACTGCGATACTTTAGCAATGCTAGGAAGTTTTTGCTCAATTGTTACGAATTTTGGATTCATGTCCGGCAGATATCAAGGTAATTTGGATGAACTGACATCTATACCATTACATACATCAAAGAAAATATCCTTTCTCGCACCTCAAATCTTTATAACTCTCAATTTTCTTTCCTAATTTATTAATGTTACGAAATTATTCAAGGTCATTAAGTGTTAATGCTCTCAAAAGTGTAGTAATCATTTTAGTAATCACAAAATACAACGATAATGTGTTAAATTTCGGTATTAAAAACATCATTATCCACGATACTGTGAAGAATACATGGTAAAAATATCTGTCACAACGATATTTTTAATCCTGAAGCTACATAAGACACCGTGCAAGAAATTATTCAAGCATGCACTCCTACTATGACTAAAGTGATCTTAGCGTAGAGTTCATGGTACTGGATATAGGCACAAATTCTCACAAAATGACCGATCAAGAGGAAAGTTCCAATAATCTATGTATGTTGAAGTTCTATCAAAGACTTTGAGAGCAAAAGAAGCACTTGTATTTTCATTGGGGGCGGGCTTGATTTTGTAAATATGAAGGGCTTTTATTATTTGAATGTGCTATTTTTTAATGAAATTAAATAAAATAGTCGTATGCAAATGTAGGTCATCATTAGACGGTTTAGAGCTATGATGAATACTAAAAGGATTGAAAAATGAACACTGATTTTTATCAGCAGTTAATCGTTACGCAAAGGTCATTCTAGTAGAAATTATTAAGAGAATTTTTTAAGATATATTTTCCACAGTTGCATTTGAACTGGTAAATCATATTGCTGCTGTCTAGTCACTAACCGCTGACCTGGAAACATTATTTCTGTCAATAAGGTAACAGGTTGCCTAATTTCTATAATATATGTAGATTTCAATTCTCGTATCATTGTCATTTTGTTTCGAAATTTTTTTATGATGTTTCTAAAGACTTTAATAAAATATTTTGATATTACTAGACCAGTGGTATTGTCTAACAACAGTGATTTAAGAAAATAGATGTTAACTAACAACCGTTTAATACTTTTGTGAAAGCTTCAAGTGGAACTTAAAAATTTTCATTCATTTCACATTCAAGAAAATTCATAGATAAACTAGTAATTTCAAAAGATATGAGGCAAATGGAAAACTTATTAGGTTATTAAACTATTTTTTTCTTCTAAGCGATATGAAATTTCTTGTTCATTATTTAATACCCAATCAATTTAGGTAGAAGTAAAGTTAATAATCATCTTGTACAAGAAGGATGATTATAGTTATAATTACCAGTTTCGATGCCCGTATCTTGGACTTACCTGTTACGGTCAGTATTTTTTTAAATTTTTAATAAAAGATATGCGGAATTTTCCAACTATTTATTTAAGTCACACTTAGCTTTAGTTCAAAAGCGCTTGATGTTTCACATTAATCAGGTTTTACTTTTTCAGATTAACTGTTGGAAAAGTGTGAACATAAATGATAAAAAATATCAGAACACTGTGCGTCCTACACTATGTCAGTTCTAGTATTTTTGAAAATATCTTCAGAGAAAATAAGTTCGCATTGAAAGTAAATTTATTCCAAGAATTTAAATATTCGTAACTTCTTGATTCAGCTTTTTATAATGTTAATAACTTCACATGGTTGATACGACGAATTAACAGCTAAGGAAATTAAAAGGGCATATAATAATGTAATAAATGAATATTAACAATACTGATAAACTTATTGAATGACAATAAACCATCAAGCTCATATTTTTATCTAATGTCCATTATGTTCGACGACCTCGAAAAGCACGTTTTTGAATCTCAGTGTTTTAATCATAGAAGCTGGACGGATCTCAAAACAATTTTAATGATATCTCATAATGAATTTTCTCAAGTAAATTGACGGTCATCTTTTTAAATTTCGTTCCTTATAATGATCCACAATTTTCAAGTGGGTACTAATTTGGTGAAGACGGTGGCGACAAAATCAGACTGTTGTCTCCAGAGCACAATGAGGTAAAAAATTGCGTAGTTGCATCCCCAGAATGTGACCGGACATTGTCTTGCACAAACGCAATCATTTTCGAAGACCATGAAATTGGTCTTAAAATCAAGGAAAAGTGCTGCTTTCAAAAGTCTAGAATAAGAAACAAAAAGAGAAGTTAAAATTAACACCCTCAGGAATCCTTACAGAACCAAATAAGATCAATGGCTCCTGCTGTTTCTTTGCAGGAATGAAGCTGTGCTTCACATTAAGATAAATGAAATGGAGAGGGTGAGAACTTTGGATGCCGTTAGTATTAGTGTAAATACTAGTTGTGCAGATGAAGAAAATTAAAAAGACGTATGCCAACTAAACGAATGTAGTGTCAGAAGACAGGGTATCGTGCATTTCATCCATCTGTGTATGATAAGAGTACTGAGGTAAATTGAGGTCAATATTTATTTCAAAACTAGTATAAAATAACTAGTATAAGTTTGGTGCTATATAGATTGTAGAAATTCAAATGAACTGAATAATTCCTAATTAAAAAAATGAGGGCTTGATAATTTTTTTGCGTTTTCCTCAGATAACGACCTCATTAATTTTAATGACCGTAGCCACACTTACGTTTTACGGTAAAATGTCTCGACCGACAGAGTCTATCTCAGGGACAGTTAACTCAGGCAACAGCCATGCAGGAGCATTTAAAAAGCATCCACAATTTTTGATGTCCCTTTAACTACTAATCATATATACTTGTATGTATATACATGAATGTGCATATACATATACGTATATGTACATATATGCTTGTATATATATATATATATATATATATATATATATATATATATATATATATATATATATATATATATCCAACCAGTTGACCGTTCCTTGCGTTGTTAAACCAATTCAGAACTTTTTCGCCCGACTGAACCTTTCATCTGCTGGGTTCCTGAGGCATCTGTACGTAAGGGGCAAATCTTTATAACATCGCTCTAGCAAATTTATGTGCCCCTCCTCTTCCTTCTAAGCACCAAACGGAGCCTTGAATAGTAACTGCTTTACACTTCCTCCAGATCCTTCATAAAGAAAGAGGCTGAATGCTTCTATGCCATCAAATGGTGGACCTTAACTTATGACCTTTTTACTCTGCTCCTCTTTTTTCGTTTCCGTTTGGTGCTGTCTTCAGCGGAGCGCTACTTGTTTCCGTTTTTTCTTGCCCATATTTCTTTAGAGATTTCAAATAAATTACGGTGATAACAAAACGGGTCTGGTGATAATAAAAATTATTAGAGGTACCTGTGTTTTAAATATATACAGAGGGATACAAAAAATCGGGAACTTTTCAACAATCCAATGAAACCAAGAGTGATGGAAGAAAAATATTTCATCCATAATAATTGAAACCTTAAAACATACCATTTAAGAAACAGTGAGGGAATTTTCATTATTTAAAAACTACATCCCGTAGATGGCATCCTCCTGTACAAATGCATTCTTGAAATCTGCTGTTGAGATTCCTTATTGACCACTGCAACATCTCAGCTGGTATACTGTGCATTTCATTCTGAATTCTCTGTTTTAACTCATCCAGAATTCTTGATTGAGTCGTGTACACTTTACTCCTGAGATAACCCACAAGAAAAAATCACAAACGAACAAAGCTGGCGATTTAGGGGGCCAGGAAACGTTACCGAATCTTGAGATCACACAGTAACCGAACATTTCTCCCAGAGCCTCCAATGCTTGCCGTGCAGTGTGTGATGTCGCTCCATCCTGTTGAAACCAGGTTTCTTGAACATGTGGAAAATTCTTCAATTCAGGTGTTCGGAATCCGTGCCTAAAATTTCAAACTGTTTTAGTGCATGTTCAAAAGCAAGTCTCACTCATACCATTCGATAAAAAATTTCTAATTCTTTTCGGTACTTGCTCCTGTGATAGAAAGAAGACCTTCATGTGAGATCAGGGTTAGAAGGTAAGATGAGACGCGTTCTTGCCTTACCTCTGATTTTTGCTCTCCAATTGGCCTTTGATGCTGGTTCAAATTCTACCGTAAAATCCTTTGAACGCATTTAATCACTCCAGATCGTAAATTCAAAGACTTGAGAAGAAAAGTCCGTTCTACACTACAACTTAATTAAGAAGCCGGGATGAAAGCAATTGGTACTGCTGAAAACATCTGTGGGTTCTTGATTGCTTTATGAGATCGATGCAATTGACGCTCACACCAACGTTGAGAACAAAGGTACTCTTCAGCCAATGAGGGCTGTGTTTTAGCTATCTAACATATGCATTTTCTAAGATTATAATGGGCAAAATGAGAGCCAGAATATTTGATGGTCTGCAGATAAGGCAACTTATTAAATATTCACAATTTATTGCATCAACGAACGAGATTGAATCTAGCGAGTGATGTTTATTCCTTCGAGGCGTGAATTATTTTATTCTAAATCAAAACGCAGAGAATTACGCAGAATTGGTGGGAAATAGGCTTCTCAACTTTCCTATTATTGGCTGTTTCATGATCTTATGAGTTCACGAGTCCCACAGTCACTTAGATTGATTTCTAAAAGATATGAGCGATTTAATTAAAGAATAAAGGGATATCTTTGATTAGGATATCAAAGCTATACAAGATCAGTATCAAAGAAGATGAGATAGTTACATGATTGCTGATTACTGTTGGAGTCTACAGCAAGACTGTCTCGGTATAGCCCACGCTAGAAACTAGTACAAAAAATATTGTCGATGATAAGTGATGAATACATAAATTTTGCAAAATGAATATCTTTCCTTGTATAGTTTAATTTCAACATGCAGTTGGAAAAAATAGTAGTAATACAGACATAAATACACATACTCTAAAACTGTAATTGTAAGGCCAATGAAACGTATCTCAAAACTAGATCTGGTAGACGAAATATAACGGCTATTTTGGATTCTACTTGAAAAGTTGCATAGAAACTACCAAAAAAATAGCAGACGCCAAAATCTATGTTGGACTGTGTTATCGATCGTAGAGCTTTATTGAGCCACACAAAAGACGTAACATGTACGTGTTTTTCAACGTACGAATCGTGGTATTTACTGACAGTTTATGGATGTTGTCAGCAAAGAACTGCCGAAAAAATACAGGGTAATTCACTTCTTGCCACTCTTTCTTGTACGTTTTTACATCATTATTCAATAATTTATGAACAATTCAAGCATGTGAAAAAAAAGAAAATTAATTTTAATCTACATGCTAAATGATGGAATGAATAGTCGGTGTAGTTTTACATCGTGGAGCTTCTATGGTGGACTTTTGTGTTCAAACTGTATTGCTACGAGGAACATCTATTAGTCGTTGTCTCATTAAATTTTAGGCTTGAAGTGGTAGAAATGGTTAGTTCCTAGCAGCAACTAAATAGCTTGAAACCCTTTCCAGTTTAATCTTTTTCTGAAATCATGCAAAATCTGAAACAGACTTTTCAAAATCAACAGTGTAAACGAAATGAAAACCTTCACACTGAATTAGATATTAAATTTACCAGTAGTTTCTGAACTATTTTATGGCAGACAAGGAAATAATGTGTCGGTCTTTTGGAGACTGTTTGTTTGAAACATTAATTCGTTGTTCGTTTTATGTGAGTACCAGATATTAATTTCAACAAGTTTGTTTGTGTGATACTGAACCGCAGGTATGAAATGCTATATACATATTTTATGTTACATCCTCTAAAAACTTGCACGGCTAAAAATCTACCTATATAATCGACCATGTATCTCCCTCTCTCTCTCTCTCTCTCTCTCTCTCTCTCTCTCTCTCTCTCTCTCTCTCTCTTTCTTATTCAAGAAAAATATTCTGATTCTGATGGTACCACGTGTAAAACTGAAAAATGTTTTATTTCATGGATCCTTAATTTTCTTACTTTTGAATCAAGGAATTTTAACGGGTATTATCTGGGCTACGTTATCGTTGGATAAGATGTACAATGGAAGTCCTGTATATATCAATGAAAAGTATGCATTTAAAACAATAATTCGTCGTAAGCCTTCAATACATTTATCTTTATAATAACTTCAAATTAATCGTGGAATTTCCACGGCAACTGGCTAGTAGGGAATAATGAGCCATAAAAATAGTTTTTTTTATGAATAGGCCTTTTATTTTTATACGGAAAATGTTTCATTGTCAAAAAATGTTTATCCTCTCAATGATACCAGTACGAACATAAAACTGGTGACAATATAGTTTATGCTAACTGAATAGATTGTTATTGATTATGATATGAAATGTGGAGTGGCTTATGAAGAGAAAATTGAGATCTCATACTTTTTACGAACTGTCTTAAAAATTCACGATTCTCCTCATCTACTGAAACATGTCAAGTTCTAACCTGCTAATTTGTTTATGTTCGTTGTTATTTACACACGTATCCAGAGTGGTAAATTGTAAATAAATTTCAAATAATGTTCGTGAGTTAAATAAATAATCATCAACTTTTCTTGCTTACTGTGTCTTTAATGCCCATGGGAGGAACGTTAGCCTTAGAATGCTGAGTTAGCCTAAAATTTTTGTACTAAATCATAATAAAATTCTAAGACATAGCCTGCTTGCTTATAGCTTCTTTGTATTTGTTTGACAGTGTCTCGTATTCTTTTATTTGAGATTAAAATTTATCGTTGCTACGAATTCTTCAGTTTAGAAAATACATTCTAGTTTATAGGCTCTACGTTTTATGACATTGAATACCAAATGAACGACTAGTTTTCTTCTCTTATTGTTCAGGCAGTAAACGCACTTTTGAAATGATGCACCCAATGTTACAATATAATTGGTCTCTTATCTTTTTAATTTGAGGTATTTTATTTCTGGGAACGTTGCTTTACAAACAGTTGTGCTCCAGGTGTGACAACGGCGGTCACCTCACGATAGCTTATCATGGTAATCTCTTGATATCTTATAAAGTTAGTTTTCATAATAGTTTGCATTTGAGTTTCAGTTTAGAACACTTGAAAACAACTGGCTGTAACATAATTTACACAATAAACTGTTTAATGAGTCATAGTTATTAGTTTTACCCGTAAATTTCCTCAGTACTCAAAAATTCTCACGTTTGAACTTAAAAACAGGATGTAATTTTATTAAAGTTTTTGAAGGGCCACAAGTGTCAATAATGCATTAAACTCATTTACTTGTTTTTAGGTGGTAACAACATTTAATCATCTTGATCAGAATGCGTTTCCAAATGCTGAAAACTATTTCACTACCATAAAATAAAATTATTAATCCATTTCACAAGTTTTCTGAAACCGTTACGCACATAAAATATTCCATAGAAAGCATTCAGTAACGCAAGTTTATCCATGACATTTATTTAAGAATTATACAGCCGATTTATTCGTATGAGAAAAAACTATCGACAAAATGAAAAAGTTGTGCACTGCACTTTTGTTAGAAACTCCGAGGAAATGGCTGGGTAAAGTTTTCTGTTGAAGAATTATGATTTCGTTTTCGCTTGCATCCGTGACCTGCATCAACCATCTGCCGTTTTGTGCAGTTAACGTAGGCCGAGTATTGATAGAAACGAAGATCAAATCAGTGAACCTCGCTGTACTCTCACTATTAATTTGGTTACGTGGTGCGCTTGCTTCTTTTGAGTAAAATCTTTGCAATTGCTAAATTCAAGGGGAAAAACGAATGATTAGCAGACTGCATACAATTCAATAATAGATAATTTATTTTGGTTGTTCAATCATGATTGAAAACATTCAATGTCCATGTACAAAAATTAATATTCTACTGGAGCTGGAAATTTTCAATTTTTTCTTTACTCCTTTTTACTGAGAGCTTAAAATTATTATCTGCTGATGCGTTGCAGGTTATGAAAATTATAAGAAGTTCCCTAATCCTCGATTTCAAACTTTAAAACTAAATTAATTTATTTGTCATAGTCAGTGACATATACGTATATGACACGATAATGTCAAGTGGCCTCACATTTACCGACTGACTTATTTTTAAATACATTTTCAAGTCCCTTCAAACCTTTTTCAAAGAAGATTGCATGGTGAAAAAGCTTTGGAGCTGATTTGATTTTCAGCTTTTTAATGGATTGGACGAGTATGCAAGCACAGCATTCTAACGAAAATACCTTCAAGTGATTGTCTATCTGGATAAGGTTAAGAGTAGATTTCCGGGCTCCTTCCTTTACTGACCAACGATATAGATACTGTTATGACCTGGACGTTGTCTTAACTACCTGCCCTCGAGGACATTCTACTCCACCAATCGCACAACGCAGCAGTTGTGCCCCCTACGTCCTCTGTACGATTGCCTTCACGTCCAGAGTAGTGAGTTAGCGGCATGTGAAGACGGAAGATCGTGTTTAAAGTTAGTGGTTGTTCAGTGCAGTCCTTAGTTGTGCTCCTCAGCGTGTAAAATTAAGGAGTATGGGTGAATTTTTAAGTGATCAACTCAATAATTGAGTAATTGATCATTCGGTAATTTTACAATTAATAGTCTCAACAATTTTCCATTGATAATCCCTGAAATTTCACAATGTTCTTTTTGTCTCGAAATAACCATATAATTCTTCAAATGAAAATAGTTAAAAAACCTATATGCATTGAAACATTTTCCTTACGATATTTTGATTCAATCCTTAACGAGGAATTTAACAAGCGCTCGCAAGTGACTCGAGTGTAAAGCCTTCACGGATCTGCAGTCCGTCCTTCGATGGGCAGATATTTTTTCTGACTTTCATTGTTCTCCATCAGTACCCAATAAAAATTTTGTTACATGAAAGATACACTGTATTTGGTTGACAAACTACTCAAACGTATTCTCTGTGCAGGAGGAGCAAACCTATGATGTGTTCATTTTTACTCTGCCAATCTACGTAATTATCGTAGGCTCTTTGTTAGCAGTACCGCACGCAGAACTTGTAAACGTGAATTTAATATTCGAAATAAATACAAACAGTTTTATTTAGGAATTATCCTCGCGTGATATTATGATTGCTCTGAATAACTGCTCGAAAGGAATGTATTTTTTCTAAATTGTCGCCTCGGTACCGTAACATACACTATCACACATACATAAAACTACGTTTAGTATGTACATCGGCTAGCTAATACATACAAAAATAGTCGCCAATAAAATTAGTCTTTTGGGGGCTTGTTACGGATTCTGTCGTCCAACGGAGTAACCTTGTTACTATAAAAATCTTTATTAATTCCGTACTTTTTACTTCCAGATATTCTTTGTATATTGTATTCATGAGTCTAATAAAAATAATGTGAATGAAACTAGGTTTGAGTTGCAACCGTTTTAGTTTTCCCCACTGTAAAACCAAACATCGTAACATCGAGGTATTTCACTGCGTTTTACATTCCAACCTCAATACGTCTCTATGCTCCGAGTTCACTTCTATATTTTTGTGGTGTCTGTAACGAATATTTTTTAGAGTTGCTTTGTGGAGCGAGCACCTGGAAGGAAAAGAATGAATGAATCGAGGATGAAAATGACAACTCCGGGACGAGGGACAAGTTTTGTATTCATATTCAATACATAGTATTGCTTCAATTATCTTCGACTTTCCTACCGTCTGAGGGTTGACTGCATGAAAGCTTGAGCTTTTTCCTGGTTAGCCTCATGCTGTGTCAGGATTGAGAATTGCAATCAAAATTAGACTGCTGCGTTGTGCGATAGCGCGTGCATGTTGTCGGTCTAAGGAGGCAAGCGTAAATGGTTTTGCGGACCGAAATCCGTCACTTTTTTCAGGTCGTGAGCTGACATGATAACGGGGATCCTGCGTGCCTGTAGGTAAGAACGTAGCTGACTGCAGTAAAAAAGTACGTCAGTAATTTTATGCTGGTGAATCTTCAAATTATTACTCAAACTGTCTTTGTGTCGTGCCTTAAAAAACTGATGGTGACTATTTAGCGGGCTCTCACAGGCACTTTTCATATTTAATTTTTCCTCAAAGGGAAAACAGAACCAGCCATTTTTCATCGTGGAGAACTTGAGTATATGTACGAAAATTGTAAAAGAAATGCTAGGTTCGTGAATAGGGACAGTACAATTTTACTCAATGACAATGTAGTTTATTTGGCTGCGTGCATTTCAGCTTCTTCTGTGTAAAAAATATCCTCTAATAAGAATAAGGTAATCGAAGCATTTGATCTGTTCATCTCCCCAGAAGATAAAAATTTGTCTAAGATAGGAAAAAATCCAATGCACGCTGGAGAAAAGTCATTCATAAACATGGTGCTTTCTTTCAAATTAATTAATATGTTATCTCACCTCTCTAAAACCTATAATTTCTTTCTTTTAAAGCGCTTCATATCCCGTGAGACAACCGGATATGAAGCACTGAACATTCTTGATACATTCCGGTACATGTATTATTTCAGATATAATTTATTAATATATTTTTGTATAAATAATGCGATTCAGTCAGTATACACAATATACATATATATATTTATATATATATATATATATATATATATATATATATATATATATATATATATATATATATATATATATATATATATAGCATGTGTCTAAATAATGTGTGAACACTGGAAATAAGAATAAAAAATTCAAACCGCATATATTCTCGTAACTGAGAGCAGCAATATGTTCTCTCGGTGGAAGTTGTTTTTGTCAATTTTAGAAATAAATTCAAGCGAAGGAGACCATGGAGCGCACAATCGTCAGCTGGCAGTCAGATTGCATCACATCGCTTCAATATTACTGTCAAGCCCAGAAAATTTGCGTTAGTGATGGTGATGAGCGATATCATCCATTTCTATCATGAATTTTTGCTAAATTTTTTTGATTCGTAACTTTACGATGAAGAATATTTGCTGATCTGGATTCGATATGTTCCTAGAATGTTGATGAAACAGAAGTAGAAAAATTCGATTCTCTAATAATTTTTACTTAATAAATGTAAATCGTTTGAGAACGCACATGTACTATAAAGAGATTTCATAGCAACGTGTGAAAATTCTGAACGCAAAGGTTTAAAATTTGAGAGTTAAGCGTCATCGAATACGGAAAAATGAGAAATTTATTTCATTTTATAGAATTTTAAAAGGGATAAACTATGAAATCATTCATACCGACAAACATAACTATGCGACTAGTGAGTGCAATTAAGATCTAATTAAGAATCGTAATTTGTTTGTAGGCAACTTACAAGACTGCACGCACTCGGTGCAGTTGCATCCCCGTTCATATGTGAGGGAATTGCGAGCAGAGAATCCATTCAGGGACAAAAATTTTTACCAACGTACCAGGCGTAACACTTTTCCTACGACTGACTCTGCCTGACAGGAATTGCGTTTACTGCCGCTCGTTTCTTCAGCAATACGCCGACAGTTCATCCATAATTGCTACCAAAACTAGTTTTAAAAAAGACTCCAAGTTTTTACAGCCTAATTAATGCCCTTTATTACCACCACCGTTGCCGTACACAGGAGGTAGACTTTGGATATACGGGAGCATTAGTTCTTGAAATATATACGAGTTTATACATAGATGTCTTTATATTGTACGCAACATACTAGTTCAAATTCATGCAAACATTAAATAATATCGTCAACTAGATCATTACGAAATACACAAAAGTGCTACAAATTATTGAGCTTAGTTTTAATTTTTACGGCTTCATCTTGTTCGCTCAACTATAAAGTTAGCGAAAACTTCCTTAACTTTCGCGTGTTGATTGTATACATCGCTCCTTGATATGATGACTTATATGCATCAAAGGTTTTATTAGAAGTGAAAAATGTAATCATTTTCATAGTCTCGTACAGGAATAGTGACTAGTCAGGCGTAACACATAAATTTTGACTATGTTTATTTGTCACCGGTATTCTGGGAGTTTTCCAGATGACTTGAATGCACTTATTTGTGCACAGTCCTGTAGAGTCTCAACTTTTCCAGCCTTAACACGTTGACTCAGAAGTGGAACGTATGTGTACCACTTAGGTTTGGTTGTGTAATTTTTTCAGATCCTTCTAGTGACCATGCGTACAAAGTGAAGTTTTACACCAGTCAGGCAATCGGAGTCAACGTGTTAAGGAGCTATGGTATTTAGCCTTTAAAGCGCTTCATCGCCGTGCAGCCTTCGCTTTTGTGCAATCATTTGAGCTTTCATTCAGAAGCAGCAAGCACTCTTCCTTTGTGTTTTTCTTTCAACCTTCAGTGACGTCCTACCAGAGCAACCCCTACTTTTGTGCATCCTTGAGTGGACTCCATTTGCATGCAATCGTAAGCAGCCTTCACTTTACAATACCGAGGCCTGCTCGCCAATATAAAATCTCAGAGTGTCCAGCCTAATATATTATTCCGGAAGCAGGAAGCGGTCCTTTCTTGGCCCTCTTCTGTCGTTTCAAAGCTTGTTGCCCATGCACTAGGAAGTTGACTGAATTCAATTTTCTTTGCTTTTTGAAAGGACCTAAGCAAGGAACTTTTTCTAAAGATAAAAATGATGCTTTAAATTTCTACAATGAATCTTAGCACAAATCGATGTGTATCGATTTCGTCCTCGAGAAATCCGTAAAATATGGGTTGAAGGTTTGTGTAAAAACTTTTCAAATAAACATGGGTCAAAATACTGCATGCAATCAATCAGCTTCTGTATGCAGTAATCAGTAATCTACTGAATACGGGATAAACAACTTTTCTGATCGTTTCACGACAATCGAAACTTTTGCAGTTACATCTAGGAGTATTCAGAATATCCTTTGTTAACGGAAGAAACAATTATGATTGTGAAGTTTAGTACGCAATAATGTATTCCTCCCTAGTGAAACATCATAGTTATCAGGAGGGGTCGTTATCAAAGAAGTGAAAATGAATTCTCTCTATTCCTTTAAGTTCCTACACATCCCGTCCTTACATTTTAATAAATTTTGCCTCCCAATCTCAAACACTATTATCAGCAATATCATCGGATTCTGCTGGCTGTTTGATCGAAATTTAGTGGAAAATCGTTCAGTTTTATGTGAGTAAAATCGAAAATATCTTGAAGAGTGCTGTATTTTTCCACTTTTTATAGTCTGAAAATACCGTTTTATTATTTGTGATGGAAAATAAACGTACCTGATACTTGCAGTGAATGAAATAATCTTCAGAATCTTCCAAATTGATCGTTTAATTTATATATACTATCGCGCTTAAAATAAGTATAGAGAAATAACGTCCAATACAAGAAGCATATAGTAAAGCATAGAGCATGAATTTTTCACGTATGGGTCTACTAGTGCTTGATATTTCTTCTAAAACAGTTATCAAAACTGCAAAAAATGAAACTCAGATTAAGCAATAACCAGAGATATTGCAAAGGCTTAACAGAGTAGTGAAAATAAAGCGCCCAGCTTTTGCAAGCTGTAGAAGGATTCTCTTTCATCAAGACTGTATGTGTTCACATGCTGAAGAGATGACTTTATGATCCAGGATTTTGGCTAAAAAATACGGACTCATCTATGTTGCCAGGGGGATTAATCCAAGGACAACCCAAGGACCTTTTAAATAAATCGGTTCGGCAGTATCATTAATAGTTTGTATTGTCATGGTGTTGTTACTTTTCCGTATCACTTGTTAAGGACTAACAAACATTGAGATTGTTTCTAGGTTTAACATCAAAAAACGAGGTTGCAGAATCGGAATCAATTTTTGCAGCACAAGCAAAAGAATTTCTAAAATGGGACGCTTATAAGGTTGTTGTTTTAGAAGGTGATATGTATTACGATAGGGGCTGAGAATTTCTACAGTCACAGTTTTTTTCCTCTCTTATGTGGGCCCTTAAATTGGCTATTGTTTTTGACCCAACCTGATACATTAGATAGAGAAGCAATCCTTCCTCCGAGGCAATATAGGCACTGAGCTCAACTCAGAAAGGATGTAAACTCCTTTGTAGGTTGGGCAGCAAACAGCTCCACTCGGAATTTTATTTTCCTTCTATGAGGTAACTTGCAAAAGGCGATCAGCTTCGTGCAGAATATTGAAGAAGCTGGCAACCCTCATACATGGTAACCCTTTTGAACTCGTGTACAAGCTACTTTTTCATTACTGAAAGTAAAGTGTTATAGCTTATTAAAATAGAGAAAAAGGCTATAAATGTGGATTAACTAGTTCCGAACATTTGGTCATACATATGACAATTCTTAAATTTGTTTCCTTGAACGCTCAATGTTAAAGTATTTTTACATATAAAATATGCTCGCTTGTAAAAATTGGAATACAACATTGAAAAGTCATATTATATTCCATAATTAATATATATTACTTTGACATGGAAATTAGAGGTGTGGACTTGATCACCGGCACTAAAACGCAGTTCATTTGTGAAACAGCGATGAAAATCGTGTAACAACTCGCTTATATGTCAATGTTTTGGGCACTATTTCGGATGACAGTGACGTAAACTTTTCTTTTAATGTCTTATTTTAGCAACATCTTTCTAATCACACCTGTGCTAAAAGTTATTGCAATGTATCTGAAAAGGGTGAGTAAAATTATGCCCTTAACATCCACATTTTTAATTTTTGGCATTGTACGTGTGAAAAATATTTGGTCCACAGGATACAAGAATGGGCTCAATGAGCTGAGTAAAATTGCACAATCTTTATGTCTCTGCTATATTCAACTGTCTCTAGAACAAGCACATCAACGGAAGTAATGGTTGATTGAGTATTTAAGTATTTATAAAGATTTATGAACTTCGTTCATTTCATTGAGCAAGTTTTCAAAATCATTCTAGGAGCTGCAATAGTTGAAATATCAGAAAACAGGTGACCAACATCGAGCCAGCTGTTCATGCATCGAAGAGCTCCAGCTGGTCACGACACGTTCCATTCATCTCCTGCAAAGCAATCTGAGCGACAGCCATTTCGGGTTGTCCCTTTGGCTTTATGGGTGGCCTGGATTTCCCTGCAGACTCACTGCACGAGTCACAACCGTGGAGTGAGGTGCAGAACGGAGCTCTTTGGGAACTGGTGAAATGACTAAACAGGCGAACATTAGGGGACCATCGCCGCTTCGTGACGATTAGAGTTCAACAAAAGAAAATTAAAAATACACGCTTAATCATTACCTAAAAATTACCGGTAAATACACTTCTCGCTTCCGAAGCACTGTTATCAAAATTATCAATACAGACAAAAACTGTTACATTCTTCACATGAACTTAGGAAAACAGTTATCATTCCAGACATAAATAAATATATATTATGAATTAGGACTTCCTTACCTAACATTAACCGCAATCTCGCTTTCAGTTGCCATTCACAACCGGATGTCATTATTTCATAGTGTTTCACAAATGTAATCCTATATCTTAGGAATGTCATCTCGGCTGATTTTCTCAACGCCTGAATAGAATAGAATAGAATAGAATAGAATAACGCAATAGGAACGAGCCGTTTGGCTCATTCTTGGGTCGATACCCAAGTCCCATGCCGTTTAAAGTAAATCCATCAGTCATGCACGTACACCTTAACCACGTAAGTCAATTCAGTCATGTACACGCATTTCACTCACGCACAGGCATTTCTGTCAAGCCCATTTATCTCAATCATACATAAGTCCTAAGAAGTTACGAACAAAGAGTTAGTACGATATAATACTGGGGGGTTTGTAATCTAAAATTTCTCGAGACTATTTTTGAATGTGTTCACAGTGCCAGCAGAAACTATGTTTTCTGATAGCTGACTACAAGTTGCGGCAATTTTAACGGGAAATAAGTTCATAGCTTGAGATGTCTTGAAGTTTCTCAGTAATAGTTTTTGGCCGTTATTTCTGGTTCGCACGTTACCATCTCTTTCGAAAAGCCCTTCCAGGGTAACATTGTTAAGGCCGTTGAGATACTTAAAGGTCACAATAAGTTGTCCTCGCAGTCTTCCTTGTTCTAGGAATGTAAGTTCAAGGCGTTGAAAACATCTTTCGTAGCTGAAATTGTGGAGTTCTGGAATCATCTTCGTTGCTTTCCCCTAAAATTTTTCTATTTTATGAATATCTTTTCGTAGGGTAGGAGATCAGAGTTGCACTGCATATTCTAAATGATGCCGGACTAGCGCTTTATGGAGCGGTAATATTATGTTCTTTAACTTGTATTCAAAGTTTCGTGCAATGAAACCAAGAATCCTGCTCGCATTTTTGACGCTTTTTCCACTTGTTTCTCATGTTTGAGATTTTCAGTGACAATGACACCTAGATCTCTTTGTTGCTGGACTGTTCCAATGGGTATGTCATACATCGTGTGCACCAACGTGCATTACTGAACATTTATCAATGTTGAAGCTTATTTCCCAGGTTTCAGTCCATTGTAAAAGACGGTTGAGATCTGATTGGATAGTTACTCTGTCCCTTTCGGTGAATGCTCTGTGACAGAGTTTCGTGTCATCGGCAAATTTGTTGATTTTACTGATGATTCCGATATTAAGATCGTTGATGTAGATGATGAAGAGGAGCGGGCCTAAAACGCTCCTTTGAGGGACTCCTGATGTTACAAGCGTTGAATCACTTGATCGTGAATCACCACGCGTTGAGTGCGACCACTGAGCCAGTTTTGTATCCATCGGGAGCCAGTTTTGTATCCATTTCCACTTTGGCCATGAGTCTTTCATGGGGAACTTTGTCGAAGGCTTTTTGAAAGTCTAGACATACAAGGTCTACGGCTTTTGTACGGTCGTGTATGTGGTTACCTTCTCCAAAGAAATTAAGGAGATTTGCGAGGAAGCTACGTTTTCTCTGAATCCGTGCTGGATGTCATTAATAAGATTTTGGTCATTAAGGGGCTTTGTTATACGGACTTTAAGTAGTCTTTCTATTGTTTTGCTGATGAAAGATGTTAGACTGATTGAACGATAGTTATTAGGTATTTGTTTGTTCCCCTTTTTGAAAATAGGAGTGATACCCTCTTCCAATCTTCCGGAACTATCCCAGTTTCAAGTGATCGATTGAAGATGTTTGTTAGAGGTTCGCTTATTACTTCGGCTGTTTCTTTGAGTATCTGGGGACCAAGGCCGTCGGGACCGGTTGACTTATGTGGGTTTAAAATGCTGAGCTGTTCCTCTACCTCTTCTACTGTAAATACGCCATCTGACAGGATTTCCTCAGGATTTAAAGCATGAGGTTGTGGGATTTCAGTTGGGTCTTCGTGAGTGAACACATAAGTAAAGTATGTTTTAACACGTTTGTTGCGATGCGACCCACCGGTGGGTCACTTAGGTTAGGTTCTGTAATTTTTTCAGATCCTTCTAGTGACTATGCGTACAAAGTGAAGTGTAACACCAATCAGGCAATCGCAACAAACGTGTTAAGAATTTTGGCTTTGCTTTTGTTGTTCGTTTGGGTTGAGCCCTCTGAATCAATCAGTGGTCCAATTGTGTCTCTTTTGAGACGTTTGTCGTTTATATATTTGTAGACGCTTTTTGAGTTAGTTTTAGCTTGTGCTGCAACTGTAATTTCTTTATTTCGTTTTGTAGATTTTATCGTTCGCTTAACAGCCCTGCAAGCGTTGATATGTTCTTGACGATGGGGTTCTGTTTGGTATCGTTTGAGTCTTCTGTACGAATGTTGCCTTGCATTGATGAGGCGTTTAATCTCTTGTGAGAACCAAGGAGGGTTATTGGTTGGCCTGATTCGCTTTCTTGGGATATGGTGTTCTATAGCGGTTGCAATCTTTTCTTGAGTATCATGTAGCATTCCTCGGCATTTTTGTTGCTCACGAGTACTTTGTAGTTATGGCTGCCAAGTTTTTTTTATTAGTTCGAAGTTTGCCCGTTTGTAGTCGAGGACTTGTTTACGTTGACTCCTTGTGTTAGGGTCTTGTACTTCGAGCGAGAAGTCTATCATCTGGTGGTCACCGATCTTGTCGGTAACTTCTAAGCCGTTTATGTTGAGGTGAGTGGTCGTCATGACGAGGTCAAGAATGTTGTTTCCTCTAGTTGGTTCGTTGACATGCTGCTGCAGGGAATTTGTATTCATCAGATCAATAAGTTTTGAGCCGGGTGCTTTACTCTGACGAGTAGTCCATTTTATGTTGGGCAAATTGAAATCTCCCATGATTAATGTTTCGTGAGGAGAACTAAGAATATTATCAAGGCAATCATAGAATTCGTCATCTTCAATTCCTCTGCAGGTTGGGTTCTTATACACGAGCACAATTTTGATTTTTTGTCCTGGATGCGGTTGAATGGTGAGATGTAGTATTTCCGATTTTTCTGTTGCTCGTTTAGTTTTGAATTGTGGTTGCAGCTTTTCTTTGATGCAGATAAGGGAACCACCACCTCTGTTGCTGTGTGACGGTGTGGACATTATGTAAAATGTATTCTTTCATTGAGACTTCCGCTAGGAGATGTCTTCCATTGAGATTTAATCATGTTTCATTGACAGCTATGATGTCTTGCGACAACGTTGACGCAATGGCTTGAAGTTCCTGTATTTTTGGTAGGAGGCTTTGTACGTTGCCAACCAGTATCTTCAGTAGTCCTAGATCGTGGTGTGATAATACGGGTTTACTCAGGTCATCCCAATGGAGGTGTTCAGGCTGCCGATAGTTTTGCGGCTTCGCAAGTGTTTCTTGCAGCGCCAGAGATGTCTGCTGCAGAATTGAGATAAGGTGATACCGTTTTGTCGGGGGAGCTGTTCGTTTTTTGGCTTGTTCGTGTCAAGTGCGGTGTTTGTGCCTTTTCCCTGTTGAAGAGTAGGGTGGAGGCAGTTGGTATGGACAAGAACGTGTTATAGTCGAACTCTTTATTACTTTCCTGCGTCGTCCAGGATAATTTTGTTCCGTGTTGGGTATATTCTTATATCATAAATTACACTGGGAACACAACTTTTGATGAGTTAGGTCTGACAGCTATTTAACTAATTTTAAGGGATAGAAGCCGAAATTGATGTGAGTTTTTCTGCATCACCTCAAGTTAGTGAAGTATAAGATCCAAATTTTCTTAAAAAATATCAAAAAATACTGTACTTAACAGATATGTGCTTGTTTTATAAGAAATTTCAAATATTGACATACAATAAATTTGAAAAAAACAACATAACTGCAATGTTTATTTCACACTATTATGTTTTTACAAAGGATATTACTACTCTAATTTTAATTGTGTGCAAGTAATTAAGGTAAAAATTCACGTTTGTAGCTCTTTCTGGAGTGATCAACTTGACCATCGCGTTTAATGCTCCAACAATAGTAAGCCATCAAATGTACATACCATCTGCCCTAATAACGTTCTTCCACAACATTCACATCATGGTGAAATTGTTCACCTTGCTCATCGCCAACAGCACCAAGATTTTCCGGAAAGCTGGCAAGATGGCAATGCAGAAAATGTAGTCTAATTCTCATGTTGCAACCAAATGCTTTGTAGTTTTTCAATAGTTTCTGAACAATTCATGTGTAATTACTGCGCGTGTATTTCCCAGAAAGTTCTTGACGACGTCTTTGAATGATAACTAATCTGTTTCTCAAGGTCTGATATAGTCGCGATGAACTGTTTCTCTTTAATGAGCTACTGAATTCATGGAACGTCAAACACACTGGACTTGATTGTTTCAATTGAAAGTCCAGAAAATTGCAAGATTATGTACTTGAAACCGTCGTCATCAGTTTGCAGTGCTTTTACAAATTACTCCATGAGACCTAGTTTTGTGTGCAGAGGAGGAAATATTATTTTCTTTCTGTTAACAAGTCACTTATGTAGAATGTTAGAATCTCCAGGTTCAAGATCAGATATCGGAGGCCAGTTAATCTCAATCCAAGGCTCCTCTCAAGTTCCGCTATCCATCATACAGAGAAAGCAGGGAAACTTTATGTACCCATGTTGCTGACCAAAAAGTAAGCTCACCCTTTTAAGGTCAGATGATCCAATTGTGTTTGTCACATTGCAATAACTCAATGGCTCTCTTTACATCTCCATGTTCTTTACAAAGACAGACAGAGTACTCAAAAGAGGCTGCACTAAACAAATTGCCATTGTGTAGGACACACTTCAAGCTCCGCTTTGAGCTATCAATAAACATTTGCCATTCATTCGGATTTTAGTTTGAAAGCCCTAGTTCCTTCAGTAAACCGGGAATATTATGGAAAAACGAAAGCTGCTGTCATTTCGAAAGTACAGCAGAAATGTACTTTCCCTGGTTTGAAAGTATAATTTTTTCACTCCTTGTTCAAGTAAGTTTTTCTCATTCAGTCTCAATGCTAGGATTTTCGAAGCTTTTTTGACAGGTTCAAATCATGTGCAAAATCCTTCAGCTTGTGCTCATCAAATCTCTTACGAGCTGAATCCTCATGAGTATCAAAATCTGCATCATTGCCGTCACTGTGTTCTTCAACATCACTCAGATCTTAAAGAGGAGGTACTTGTTAGTACACAGGCACTGGAATTTCAGCTAAATGAGGCATTAGTCGTACAGCTGACAGTTTATTAGGATATTTTATTTTTCTTCTACTCTTCTCGTTAAATCTTGATGTTTTCACTAACAGTCTGGGTAACAGTCTGTGCAATGATCTTTTTGCTCTGGCTAAACCATAGGGATACCAAATGCTAGTTTTTCACGTGTTCCTTTTGTCCACATCCGTAAACTCTAAACACACTGCTTGCGCACTTTATGCAGGGCCAATGGCTTGTATCGATCACCAAGTTTTGTTTTAAAATATTTAAAATATACTTGTTGGACATATACACTATTGTTTGGCCTCTGACTTGTAATGGTGAAATTACCACAAAATAATGTAGCAAAAGGAGTCAGGGTTGTTAGGCATTTATGACGGAAAGTAGCAGGAGCAGACATCATCTGGAATAAAAAATAGTTACAAGCTTTGAAAACTGAAAACAGCATGAAATGAAATAGAACTTGCAATGATATGCCCATGGTTAGAAAAATTAAGAGAAAAGCCAACACAAATCCTTTTAATTCCTACTTTGCTGGCGCTTTGTTTGTAGATATTGATAGAACTAGCCTACTGGGAGCTGATATCACCTATCATCGCATTGTCTTAATTGTGACTGCACAAACAAGTTGCCCGAGCTGTTGGTGTGTCCAATCGTAATCAGCTGTCAAGTCTTCCTAGCTAATCGGTAGAAGTTTGCTTATCTGGAGGGTAAGCTGTCGAAAAAAAACTTGACGTGCTAGAACAAAACTGATTGCAATTTTGAAATCTGCATGACACTTTTAGTTTTAATCAGCATAAAAATCTAACTCAACATAATTTTTTTCTGACTGTTTCTCAGTGTTATTTATTACAGTGAATTTTTTGGTGATATAATTACTTTTTGCGTTACTACAGTGCTTCTCGGATACCTTAAGATTGTTTACAGATATTTCAAAGGAGACGTATGTAGATGAGAATCTGATACTACCTTTTCTTATCTCAATGCAGTATTAAAAATCTGAAAAAAAGTAGTGGTTACAGGAAAATGCATCCTTCCGATTTAATTGTGTTAAGAAGGATAGCACTGTAGCCTTTAAACAGTTTTCAAATTCGTTACTCTACAAGGTTATAGCCAGAGCAGGGCACCTGGAAAGCAGACCATGATTGAACGCACAAATAAAAAATGGTTGCATAACCTTCAAGTGCATTAATGTTAAGTTTTCTAAAGAAGTGAAATTAACTGAAAGTGAATTTATAAATTTCTCCGATTAGATGAATATTTTCTGTTTGATATTTACCTTGCAACCGCCATCTACTAATACTTATCTTTAGTGTTACGAGACATCACATACCTAATAGGGAGAAAAATTCCGGATACTCAGGTATAAAAAAGTGATCTTGCATTTAATAGGATATACGAGTATGTACATACGTGACTTACACGTATTCTTTACATTATCTAAATCAGTGGAAATGAATTCAACACACGAATAAGTATTTCGACAATACGAATGACATTTTTCAATGTTTGGCCGGGTGACGATTATTTGAAAAAACTAAGATATTATAATTATAAGTGAAATTAGCTTTTGACGTACAATTTGTTGTAAATTACCCTACTTTTTCTCGAATAAGTGAGGTTCTTTCGGCTTGTTTTGTGTGGAGCAATTATTAACATTTGTGAAGCGATCGATTATATCTCTTACCAAATTGAACCTCATGCGAAGTAAAAATACGTTACTGAACACTAATTATTTTCCAAAGGATAAAGATTCAAAATTATTAAAAAGATTACTGAAAATAATTTTAAGATTTTGTTGATGGAATAGTAAATATTTCGTGTGAATTTCGATTCACGAATGCTTTTTCATTTCTGTGTAAGAAATTCTTTGTTCAAACACAATCTTTAACACGGTGGTTTTCAGAGGAACAGAAACTAAAAAAACAACACAACTAACGCAGCATTTTTACGAGTGCAAAATTGGTACTCACAGTGAAGGCATGAGGCATAAAGAGACACAAACAAGCAAAGAACGTTTTAGCACGAAAGCAAGACCCACTGCCATTCTTTTACACAGATGTGCTAGGAGTTAGCGTTTTACCAGACCGAGAGAGAGCAGAAATTGGGTCGCTTACGGGAGTCTGAGGAAATGAGAAGGATATATGTTTCCCCTAATGAAATACAGTCTAAATTCGTACCTCTATCAAGGTTTTAGGGCCCAAAATTTCATTTCATTTGTATTAATTTTTTGTGTGGATACATTGTTTCGTTTCAACATGTACGTGCATTGATAGGCCCTTCTATAAAAAATACATAAATTTAATCGAAAATAATAGTACTGATACATCATTTTAAAAATTGTTTTCTAAAATATGACTTGTTTATTCTTCAGGAATTTTCATGTCCTGAATTTAAAAATCATTGTGAAAACCCCTTGTTCATTGTAGGTTTAGAAATAATGTAATATGTAATGATATGTTTATTGCGTGGTCACAAGAAATTAATTTCGTAATTTAGTCCTTCTCTATAACTTCTTTATCCATATTTCCGTAGTTAAAAATGATTGCAATAATTCTAGGTCTTGGTTGGGGGACAAAGTGAGTTTGATGGCGTTGAACCACGCTTTTACAGACGTATTGATCATAAATAAACAAATGTCTCTGATGACTTATTTGCACTAAATCTGTCGAGCAAAATTAGTAGGAAAGGAAAATAAATGATGAGAGAATAAATGGCCTAGGCATCTGTACGGATGGCTTCTCAAAAAAAAGTTGAGGAGGTTTGTAAGACCATGATAATAATAATTATTATCTCTTAATCCCTGCTGAGAGTCGGTAATCAGATTTTGGAGTTGGAGGTGTTCTGTTACACGGACTTTGAGCAATCTTTCTGCTGATTTACTGATGACAGATGTTAGACCGATTGGACGACAGTAATTAGGTGTATGTTTGTTGCTGTTTTCGGAAATAGGAGTGAAATTTGTAGGTTTCCAATCCTGCCCAAAAACCCCAGTTTCAACCAATCGATTGAAGATGTTTACTAAGAGTTTGCAATTTACTTCGGCTGTTTCTTTGAGTATTCAGTAATCATGGCCGTCGAGTCCGGTTGATTTATATAGGCTTAAAAGGCTGAGCAGTTTTTCTACCTCTGTTATTGGAAAAGATGTAACTGCACAAAAAGGGATTCAAGTGACCTAAATTCTGTGGCGAATACAGCAACACCAACTCAAAATCCTTTTTCTTCCATTAACGTACTTTGTAGGCAATGAGCCCTTCGCATTGGTGTGTAGAGGATGGTTCCGGTGACAAATCTTCTCTTTATCTGAGAAAGCCCAAATCAACTGAATTCTTTTTGCCTGTTGATGCACCTGATACATGTGCAAGGCTTCGAGTAATCAGCGAAGCAGTGAGAAGTAGTGGTGTCTTTTGGGAGGGACTTCCACTCTTTCAGATTTTGTGACGTCTTGTATGGGTCTGCATATTTTATTTCCCATGTACGTATAAAAATGCGTGATTAAAAATGAATGACTTTGAATGCTTTTTCTTTATTGTGGTAGCCTTCAACGTTGGTAGTAGAATGTCCTGTGATTCATTTAAAAGTTTCGTGGAGTTATTCATATACATGTATATATACACACATATATTATCTACTCAAAGGAAAGTTGCTTTTAGCCTCTCAGGAAAGAAAAACACAAAAAAATAACTATATTTTCAGTCAAGTATGCAGTCCAGATACATTGGTTTTTCAACTTATAATGTTAACATTTTAAGACTAGTGATGATGCTCCCAGTGACTGTTTTCGTTTTTCTATGTTATGACTTGAGGTAACAGCTCCTAGAGACACATAGGGATGAGGTGAGCGCTCCGAGGTAATAGACAGATTGTCAGCCAGTCGGTCATTTTTCCTGACCTCCTTTGGGTGTTGCGGGAAGATAAAGATATTCGAGAGTTGCCAGGGACTTGAGCCAGGGACGCACAGAACACCACCATAGCATGTTAACCACACGACCATAGTGGAATCGTAGTCGACTTCGGTTTTACTGCTTGTAATTATAAAAATTATTTGTGAAGAAAAATTCGTAGTTCAGTCAAGAACTCTAGTGCATAGCACGTTTTTAAAATAATATAGTAGAAAGATAATGGTTGTCTTGCAACTGATTCTTGGATGTTCCTAATATTTTTTCTAGTCCTGATATATCATTACTTACGAATACATACAGCCGCCGTGAAGATATTTTTCAAAGAAGAAAGTTTTATTTCTACTCACTATTTATTACCCAACCGGACCCGAAAATAACACACAAGAAAAGGAAATTTCATCTTCAAGCTGTAGAGAACAGTAGTTGCAGCTAGAATACTAATATAATTTAGTTTATTTATGCGTAAGCACATATGAACGAAAATAAATGAAAATAAATAAGAAATGAATCAAAATATTTCTGCAGAAAAATTAAGATATATGTTATTTTCTCTGTTATTTTCATTTAAATTTTGCTTCTCTTGTTTACATTCAATTCTTGCAATGGGAGAGTATAGCTACAAATGGATAAAATTCAGCTTCAGTTCCGGTCTACATACTTGACGAGAATCTTCACTTCAAAGCGTGGACTCTCCAAAGAATTAGCGTTGATGAGTACTGGAAAAAGAGTACATTAACTTTTCTATCATTATGCTTTCGTTAAAAAAACAACTTCATACACTGCTGACTTTTAATAATGTTTTGCTCAAACAGAGCTCCAAGAAATGAATTCAGTTTGTTGGAAATGACTTTGCTACTAAGTTTCTTCTTTCTTATTGATCTGCAAAAGTTTTCTTGCGAGGAATTTCTCTTAATTTGAGAACTCCCAGTAGGGATAGATTCTTGCTTGTGCAGTATTTCTCTCTCCACACCTAACCTAACCTGTAATTTATTAGTTCACTTTATATCTGTTCGTAAACGACAGGTTGTCAAGTGCAAGTTTGGAACGCCTGGAGCGCCAACAAATTTAATAAAACCCTAAAGCAGCTGCGTTAAGTTCAGGTGCACTTGAAAACTTCCACAGAACTTCATTTTGTTCTGTGGCTTAATAATTCCAATTGATGAAATTTATTGATGAACTTTTTACGTTTTTTTAATATTATCAATGACTTATTCCCATTAAAGTTAACTCATTCAGAACACATGTTATAATGTGCGGCATTTTTATGATGGACAAAAAAGGATACGTAATGTTTCTACTTTGCTAATTCCATTTGTGATGGAAATTTTTGCGAGTGATGTCGGCAGTTAGGTAATTGATTATCCCTCGTTCTCGTAATTCAGCATTCACTCAGAAGAGAAAAAACGAGCAAGAACCAATTCAGTTTATGGACAAATGATTTCTTATCGCACAATAGTAGGTTCAAGCAGCTTTTAAATAGGTTTAAACTTTAAACTAGGCGTCAAAAAGGTAGTCAAACATTGCAAGATTGTGTCTTTCGAACAAGTTTGTGTTCCCAAACATTGTATCTAACCTGGAAGTGTTTTTTTAGAAACTGAGTACACGGACAACCAATGTAAGTTTTGTAATATGTTGATCGTGTCGTTTACGTTCAATAATACAAATCGAGGTTACTCATGAGCTCGCAAACTGTTCATTGCACAGAAATCCTTTCGTTCACATGATCAAAATTAGAAAATACGAAACCTATGTTTAGAAACACAAAATGAAAAAACAGTATAAGGTTTGGTATTTTAATTGGTCAAACAGATAAAGCTTGAGAACTTCGGTACGACCTAGTTACAATGAAATGCCGTGTTGCTTATTTCATTAATTCATATTTAGTCTACAATTGTGTTATGTTAAGGATTTTTTAATGTAAATGCAACAAATTTATATTTCTTAAGTGGTTACCTCCCATTAAAAAAATTATACTTTACGTGGGGAAAATCTCAATAAAACTATTGAATATTATCATATATATCATTTACAATGTGAGGGGAATTTAAAAGACTGAAGACGTTGGTATGCAAAGCAACCAATTCAAACTCTATGGATACCTCTCTACCAATTCAAACTGTCTTTAGAGCGTTCGTGTTGATGGATAGGCGATATAGAATCAGGAATAATCGAAAGTTCATTAAAAAGAATAGCTAGGTGTCATCTCTATAATTAATCTCGATTACGGTATCAGGTTATCGATAATTGTTTTTTTACTCCGCGTTATCGACTCATCACAATCGTCGATAATTTTGATTCCGAAAGAGTGATAATCATTCCAGTTTTTGGTTCCAGTTTTGCCCAGGGGCGAGCGGCACGTAATTTGTAAGTAGAAACCACAGGTCAACCAAGTTCAAGGCTGTTCAAATTGTGGATGTGTGGCTGCTACATGCCAAAGGGACAGAGAGTTTGACAGACCCAGCCTTCAACAGTGAGAAGGTTCTCATTGACGGGTCCTTGAGGTGCAACACGGCGATGCAAAGCAGCGCCGCGATGGAACGCTTGTTTTACCTTGTCACGAACATCATCAGGGCTAAGAGGAGCTCTCTGTCTAATGAAGACCTCAAGCAACATGCTCATGTTTACGAAGGGAACATGCTGCAGAACCTGGTGTAGACTATGGCAGTCCAAATTTAATTATTTCACTCAAAATAGTACATTTTATTACTGTGGAGACAAGATAAACTTTGAATTTGAAGTACTTTCAAAGGTTTTTCTAAAACTATTCTAATTTTTTCAAGGAATTTTCCAAATTTCATATGATAAAGATATAAATAAAGATTTGGATTTATCGATATTTTTATCTAAAATGTCAACATCGTTGTCGCTAGAATAAGAATTTTGAATTCATCGGCTATCACCTTAGCGGGCCATAAATTTATCATCAGTAATCGATTATCAGTTATTACCAGTTATCGATCATCGTTAATGATTTATCAGTTATCATGATACATTTTTTCGATCTCACGACCACTGCTGTTAAGAAAGCATTAACTGAATTAAAGGAATGCACATGATTAATTAAAAAATCATCAAATTATCTATCAGCTTGGCAATGAACAGTGAAGCCCAAGGGCCTCGGCTGTTGTACTCGATTCGTAAATTTAAGTGAATTGAATACATTAAAACGTATATCTCTTTCCATTTTCCCTAAGTTAGATATGCAGAATTATAGCTGTGGCTTGGCTCACATCAATTAATCCTTTAAGACTTCATTTACAGATGTCTATCTTTCACATGAATTCGATCGACAAATACTGTACAGCTCCCAGATTGAATGTTGCGAAAGAAACCCAAATCGAACATCCAACTCTTTCAGTAGATTAATCTCCGCATCATCATCCGCAGTCATTGCAGGACTACAAGTCTTTTTATTGCCGTAATCAAATACCAGTCTCGCTGCAAGGCGGTTTGATGTACTTACGCATTCGCATTCATATGTATTAACCATTATGTTTCAATAATTGAAATTCTTTTTCCTCACGCGTTCCAATTCATAATTAATTGCAGTGTAGTGTGGAAAAAAGCGTGCATATGTTTAAATAAAGTATTGACTGATATGTAAAGTACATAATGAAATTATATATTTTACATGTTTCAAAATATCTTACAAAATATATAATGAAATTATATATTTTACGTGGTTCACAGGCGAACTTAGGTTAAAACAATTTACTTGAATGATGAAAGGGACGAATATTCAAAACTCCCAGTCTGTAGTGACCTTTTGGTCCAATATTCAGAGCTCAAGAACATCAAATTTAGTTTGTGTGTAACGCATAGTGAGTGGATTTCTATCTGATGATTGTACGATTGTCGAAGGACTTGTGTCGTAAAATATACCATACATTTGGATCAATAAAGGCTTCCCACGATTAATCATTTCGACATTTCATAAAATAAACATTCTAGGGCTTTGCAAACACTGATTTGTCTCACTGTACTTGGCTCATAGACAATAAAATTGAAATAAAAGTGATAATGATAGCAGTAGATTATTAACACCGATGGTGATAATTACGTTCGTGCAAATCATTTCAAATGCTTTCTATCTGGATGAGCTACCTTTGTTTTTATGTAATTAATAATCTCCGCCTGGAGGTTGTGATTATTACGTCTTTACTTCTTTTTGGTATTTAGCAAAGTTAACCAAGGTACTTCTGGCAAAACTAACACGAAAACCTGAAACTCCAGCTACCCAGACATATGCCTACATCACGGCGACTGTCAAAGGCATACTGCTTCTCATTCACTACATTATTCATGACACTCACCTCTGGAGTTGCGTGCCTCAGTCTGTTTAAACAATCATATTTTAGTTGTGGCGGAGAGACAATTTTGCTGTTCAGGGCTTTGTATTGACCTGCCTGATCTCACATTTCATCGAAGTGCTGTGTACACCAACGACTCGGCACGGCATGTTGAGTTCACTGCTTTAAGAAGACTTCAAAAAATAACGGATCTTTGTAAGTTCGTTACCCTGGGAGGCTGTTATTTTGTTTATTTTGTCATTTATACTCTGACCTGATGCACTGCGTCATGAGATCCAACCAGAAACGCACTGACGACAGAGTAGGAGGATTTCACTCGATATTCGAGGGAAAATAGTATATCGTTGTCGGTTTTGTGCCATTATTTTTGCTTCAGTCCAAAAGGACATGAGATCTATGTATGCTCAATTCAATTGACACACTTATTGAATAAATGTGTGTTAGCCAGGATGTTAATATGTCAGTTCGGGCACATAAAGCTACAGTGAAACATTGCTCATCGATTCACAAAAAAATTAGGATTACTTGTCTCAAAGACGTTCAGTGAATGCAACAAATGCAACACACTCACTAACTATCAACTAATGATAAGTCGGTCAAGTAAGATCCTCTTTCAAATAATTATCATCACACAATAGACGACACTGTAGGAAATGGACACCATCAATGAATATACTGCAACATACCTCCGTACTAACACTTTATGTCCGATCTTAGACGTGATAACTTATACTTAGCAAACACTGATGTTATGTCTGCAATGAATTAATTAATCGAAAATTGATTTAATTCATCACCAATTAATCTGCCAATTCACAAATTTGTGGACTGAATAATTATCCTGTGTATACTGTTTTCAACAATGTGTTCACTGGGCTCTGAAACAAGGATGTTGTAAATTTCTGTAATGTAGGCTCCTTTCAAAATAGAGATTCTCCACTCTCTTCCATTGCAAAAAGAAAAAGAATATTATGAATACTAGCTGATGCCACTTCCATTTCATTTACTTGAACACCATTATTCCCTATTCAATACATCTAGCTTCTTCCCAATGATAATTCTACTCTACCAATTATATTCAGTCTCGGAAGAATTTTATGATATTGTGGCGCACTCAACTACCTCTCTCTCAAAAAGTTGCAGAGACATTTCAATGATTTTCTGATATTCATTACTTGCTTCTTTCCCATTCTATGATGAAGCATGCCTGATTTGCGTCGAAAAGAATCAAGTCTTGTTCACCCATATTAGCTCGATTTTATTATTAACACTTTTGTTTACGTGATGAACCTACATTTCTATGGAACTTGTTTATCTTAATAGTACAACTTAAAACTCTTATTGAACAAATTTACTCCGAAACAAAGTTACAACCCTGCGCCGAAATAATTATAAAATGAAATACCTAGTATCGTCTCAATACTTACAGAAAGGACAAACAATAGGCAAAGTTAGCGCTGTTCCTAAGCATAAAAGTCCCAATACTCAGGTTGAATTTAGCGGAAGAAATACAAGAGGCGTGGGCAGTTCACAGACTGAGAATGATGCTCTGCTATCTAACACAGCTCACTCCGTCTCTTTTTCGAACTCAATGAAATTAGCTAAGGAGACTTTTTAGCAAGAGTTCTCGAGTTCTGGCTTCTACACGATATCTAAGCTTTGAGCACCAGCCGTTGCGGATGCTCCATTCCTACTACTAAAGACAATCGAGCTGCTCAGGAGGGAAGAAAACTAGTCAGTCTTGAACATCTGAACCTCACATTTACGTTTCAAAACACCTGAATGTTACAGTATACGTACATTTCTAATTCTATTTCTCAATATAATATCTATTTGAAATTGACTCTCTTTACTTTTAAATTGCAATTAACTTACCTAGCCCGTGAATGACGAATTCTTCGCTGAAATCTTCTACTCTGCGTCTAAACAATTTTTCTACTTGACGTTCCTTAGAACAGTTATTTTTCTCCTGTGTTTTGCCTGAGAACACACGTGTTTCTCCTTCTAAATTTCCGAACTTAACGATAAGTCTGTCTCTAGGCCTCCTCTTGATTCAGATCCTCCCCAATATGGCTGTAATGATCATACCCATTTTTTCTCCTTTCCTTTCATTTTTTATTTGTGATGAAGACTTTTTCTAAGAAGGTTGCTGCCTACTATTCATATCTGAACTTAATTAGTTCGAGTTGAAATGAGGTTCCGGTATTCTCATGCTGTTTTTTAACGTATATCCTTTTTATGTCACCTTTACGTGCCTGCCATCACTCTTCAATAGGTTGTGTCAAAAACAAACATTCCTTATCAGCGGTAAAATCCTGCAGGTGTATGGAAATCGCAGTATAGTTCGGTATCTCTACAATTTCTTGACAGGTGCTTTCATCAAGTTAATCTCTTCCGTATTCGATAACCCTCTTCGTATACAGCTGGAGTATGCGTGTATTTATGGAGTTTTTACGAAATCTTGGTCGCTCAACTGTGCATTTTATGATGAAACATCAACGTGAGAAACCTAACTTTCTTATTAATTTCTGTACGTAAAAACAGAAATTTCTTAATCATATCTCAAAAGTATAGTTTTCAATCCGTTCTTATATTTGCTTCCAGAAGTATAATTTTCCTTAATGCTCTAAATTTAGCCTGTTCTCACAACCTTTAGCGTCTGCTGAAAAACAAGTGCTGTCACTCGAGTCTTCAACAGTGTTTTGTTATGAACAAGGAATTGTTTGAAAGCTCCTTAACTGAGATTCAATTACTACTGGTATTGTGGAAGCATAAATAAACAATAGACATATAAATGTTTTTCGTATTTTACACATAATTCTTGCCTGATTTTTAAATACGATGTACAGGCAAATGAACCTTTACAGCTGTAGGTACTATGAATAATATCGACGACGGGAAACAGACTACCTGATCAAAGTTTACTCGAACTAAGCCCGGGAAGATCGTCGACAAGTGTCCGATGGGTAAAAAGTTTCCGTTGACATTTCTGAGGAGAATGTTGCACTTGTCCAACTCCAAATTATAATGAATTCTGCAGTAAAGAAGTCAAATGCATTGTAGTCTGACTTGATGTGATGATCGGAGTCCATTCATCTTAAGGACAGCCGAAGACATATCCATAAATTACGGTGTTGTATTGACTGCCGTGAAACTTTCCGAAAAGATCTTCATGAAACTAAGAATTTAGATTCAAAAAGTTATAAGAAATTTAGCTCAATTTGCAAACTAATGACTGCACTGAAGGAAATCAAAGATCTTTGTTACTCGGTTTCTCGAGTTTTTAGTTTGGGTTTTCTCCATATGCATACATACTTTTTTTAATATGACAAACTTTCTTCTTGAACTGATAATAAAATTATTCTCCGAAATGTCGTCAGTAGAACATGTTGAAGAAAACGATTTCATTTATTTTAGGGTTTTAAGCTCAATCATCAAATTTGATTACGTGACCGAACAAACAATCGAAACAAATTCTGCAAAACAGTCGAAGCTTGACTTTTTTCTGCCGCAGTGCTAACAGTTTAAAGTTCGATGATATGACTAAATGATATATATTGCTGAAACTTCACATGCAATATCAGCTCGACAAATTGATCGATGTTGAAACTATCAATCGACATAAAAACACTTTCCCGAATATTTTGATACTACTATTGCACTAGTTGATACAGCTGATAGAATGATACATCTATCACTTAATTCGAAGTTCTGGTTCATGTAAATAAATAGGTAGTCTAGGTTAACGCATTAGGTAAGTCGGAATCACACTCACACAATACTTTCACACACCCTGTAGCATCGGAAACGCTCCAGTAAAACAATAACACTCCATTTGGATCCTCACAAACGATAACAAATTACGATCCATTAGGAGCACAGCCAAACATTTGGATTTCGTCCATGGTGAGGAAAAAACAACAAGAAGTTAATTTCGCTATCCTAGGGATACGACACAAGCGAGCCCTCCATAGATATCTATTCGACGGTGCGCAGGACAATGCCTTACAGCCAGAGTTATCTTGACTTTATTAGTGTCTAACTCTATAGCTTTCAGGTGAACAATCATGCATTGGTTATTACAAAAAATATGCTTGAGAGAATACAAATAAAGAAATTTGCGAATGTCAAATTAAAAAATATAAATAATGTTTTTATCGAATATAAACATTCATATGGTTTAGTTTATCATCTTAATGGTCTTTAATTACGAAATGGAGTTCCATATTCCAAAACTAGTTAGAAGAAGAGCAAAGCTAAATAGGTAAAACACTTGCAAATGAAAGTCTTTGGCAAGCCTCTGAACACCAGTGGATTAAGCGATGAAAAGAAATAGATGGAGCAACTGTCAAAATGTACATAAAACAAATCAAAATCTCATATAAAGTTCAGTGAATTTTAAAGAAACAACGGAGGCAGTTGGTTCCGTTGACCATCATGCATCAGTTTTTCCATAAGAATATCAAGCAGGCAAGAAAATAGTTCAAATGTAAGTTATTTGAGTGATGCAGATCATAGCACGAACTTCTGGTGTGCTGAATACTGCGTGAACAAAAGGATGCTATTGCTAGCACCATTGATGATAGCTTATATAATGCTCATACCTAACGTTGATACGCTGGCTAAAGAGAATCCACAATTTTGCTATAAACTGTTCTACAAACTATGATGCGCAGTTTACATATACCTACTTGAGATAGTCCAAAATCCATTGATGAATCACGTTCGTCTACTCGGGTAGAAGTAAAGAATTACAAATTCTCCATTTCTACTCCTTGGGTATCATGGCATGGGACTTGGGTATCAACAGCACGGTATCTTCTAGGAGTTACTAGAGCTTCTTTGTTCCGTCAACCCCAAGTAACAATGTGTCAGCTCTCGGTCGAAACTGCGCAATGAATTTCCAAAAATCTTCCCCCGAATATTTCGCTATTGAATAACCACAAGGCGATTGGGCAAATGTTTCCATCGCAACCGAGCTAAGACAACCTTTGTTACTCTATCCAGGCGACAATTTTTTTTCCTTGTCCTCACATCGCCTCAAGCTTTCTTGCCTTTCTGGCATATATTTCTTAATTTTTCTCTGGAGAGTCATTTCCTGAATAGGACCTCTTCATCATCACTTCCCTTTTATGTCATCCGTCCTATTTCTTTATTTCCCTACAATAAGCATTATTGCAGGACTTTATTCCAGTGTTAGTGTCTGCAGAGCGACGGGGTCAAAATTTTTTCACATGACAGTGTCAGAAAAAGGCATAAAAAAGACACAACTAATATGGCGCGAAATTGAATTCAACAGTTTCTTTGAGTTTCGTGAAGATAAAAGATTACGCACGAAAACCTATTAACAACAAGTGTTGTACTAACAATGTTCTTAAAAGTATGAAAAAGTAATGAGATGTAGTTTAAACCCAAGTACGCTGACGTGCATACACGAATTATGTTCGCACATGTTCAATAGTGATAGAAATATTTGCATAATTTCAATTACTGAATTGCTTCTACGTGTTCCTTTGAAATTGATTTAGCTAGGAAAAAATTATATTCTAACTCCCTAAACCCTATCAATTGAACGTCAGTCACGTATAATATATGTAGATGTAAATTAAGTTAAGTCGATACAACAGGGGTCATAACTATTATTTATTGTTTCACTCGAGCTATCGAACTAATCCCAGCACGAATCGTAAATTGATCAGGTTTCATTTTAGTGCACTGTGCTCAGGAAAACAGTTCAGCATTGAGGAATGTTGAATGTCCATAATAATTTTCAAGCAGAAATAAACAATTATTTTTAATTTTCATCCGTGAGAATTCTTTTGTCTGAGAATTTCTTGTTGTAACTGAACAAATGATGTCTTCTTTTACCTCTGTATAGATATCACCGGTATATTTGTACACTTTTTCAGTGTATGCGTACAGTATCGACCATTTCAAATATCCCATAGTGGAATTTAAACAATTATTTGATCAACTATTTGTTTGAAAAGTAATTTAGTTTCCAATTACGCATGAAAATTTGATGGTGCGAAGCTCCATTAAAAATTTCATGTTGAATGAAGCCTCTCATTACTCTCAGATCATGCGAATGAGACGAAACTTTGAATGGCGCCAGTGAGTGATTGGGACCAGCTTTGTTTTCTTCTACTCAATTGGAGTCGATGGGTTTTGAGGATTCGAGACGTTCGACTTCTAGCGTATTATTTGGTTGATTTACCTTTTTTTTGGTGGAGAAACAACCCAATCACACTTCGTCGTGAAGAACGGTCGATTGTGACTTTAACTCGACTACAACTGTTGGAAATTTAAATTTATGCTCAACCAATTTCGTGTGAGTAATATACTGGCAGACAACTTAAATATATATATCAGTAGAAAAATGTTAAGCGTGCTTAATATCAAGTAAATTGTTTGGAATTCTGACATTGCTGTCACATAAATTTAAAAAATATAACCATTTCATTTTAGAAGTCAAAGTTATCTTCAAGGCCGAAAATGCACAGAAAAATGATTTTCAAATATGACAATCGTTGTTCTTCATAATTCCGTCGGTCTTATTTTGGTACAATACGAACTAATATTGAAATAAATTCTATTTTAGGGTATTATTCATTCAGAGATGATTCCAAACTTTGATTTAAAATGATGTCACTAGTATCACATCTGAACCTTAAGTTTGAGCCATGAACTAAAGTTATATTTTTTAAAGTTAGTACTAATATCAAATAGACATTTGCAGAAACTAGTATTGCTTCTATGAGGAAATCCTGTGTGATGAATACGTGTTGAATCGAGACCATACTTTTGAGGAGTTAAAAAATTAGTGAAAAGTCTAGATCGATGTTGTATGATGAGATCACTGCCCCACACTGATTTTGTATTGAATGCTCAATTGGTATTTTAACTGTACGGTTCAATGTATGATTATTTTCCGGTGTGCATTTTATCGACGAACATATCTTGTACAATGTTGCTTGCTGGTCATCATATTTCAAAACGATAGTGAACAATTTACACAGTCTTATAACTTCATATCTATAGAAATATAGTCACATATATGTAGAATTTAATTTATCGTAATAGATCAATATCCCTACTCAATGAACTATCCGAGACCTAACCTAACCTAACCTAACGCATTTTTTGTAAAATCTTTCGGTGGACTGCAAAGAAGTCTGGAGAGCGTCATGTGGTCTGGATTAACATGACATTGTTGTTCTTATACCGAAAACAACTTTAGAAAACCGATGGTGCAAAAAATTAGATTTTTAGGTTTAAGTTTGTAATATAGAAACAAAAAGTGTCGAACTGTCAATGAATTTACCCATAAATTTGGTTGACAATTTGTACTCATCATCTGTATGAATAGCCTGCAGATTGAATTTCGAAACCTGAGAAGTATTACTAGACCAAGTTGGACGTTTTTGTCGTTCGTTCACATGGATAACTAATGTCGCTTCTGTAAATTAGGTTTGAACTTAATTGAAGCGATACTGTAGATGCACGCAAACATAAGCTTCTTGCATACCTGAACATGAAGTCTATCAAACGATCTCAGTGGTGGAGTAGATCAAACGTATCAATGCCATCAGGAGCGTATGGTAGTAATCTAACCAAGTCCTCGGTCCTCCAGCAGAAAGTGTAGCCAGCGCGGTCATCCATAATGTCCCAATCGACCCAAGGTAGGTCCGAACAAACGTTCTTGGCTGCCTTGGAGAGCTGAGCGACCAGAGAGTCGTGTTCTAAGTTTCTAGACGAACTGTTGAGCACCAACACCGCTACTGCCCTGTGCGATGCTGCGTCATAGATCACCTACGAAAGGAGAACCTTGAGTCCAAAACTGATAATCATATCGATGAAATACCCGTAAATGAAATCAGGAACGTGCCGGTAATTGACACGAAGATAAAGAAAAATTGTTATGGTACAATTGATTGCAGTTAAATGTTCGATGAAATACAAGGTAACATTTTAATACGGTATTCAATTTTCTCTAATGAATAATTCAAAAAAGCGTGTCATTTATTTATTTTAAACAAATAAATCAGTTTAATGGAATCTCACTGTAGAATACTCCAGTTTTGTAATTTCTAATCTTCTCTGTAGCCACATTCATGGTCATCGTTTAGATGCGTTTCTGGGACCAAAAAAGTATAAATACCAATACCAAAAGTATACATATATATTTCTCCTCTGCCACCTAACCAAAAATATATACAGAGTATACATAAAATCCTAGAAGAAATCATCTAAGAATTCATTCATCAGGTTTGTCTCACTCAAGAGAATATTCCTCAACTTCGCAGCGTCCCACATATGAACATTGTTTAACACGTGAATTTTCACATGTGGGTCCACTAGTCAGTATATAAGATACAGAATGAAAGTTCTGTATATATTTATGAAAAATTTTAATTTAAAAACAATAATTCATGGTAAATCTTTAATACCTTCGCATTTATAATAATTTCAAATTAATCAAATCTAATGGAATTTATTAAGCAATTATAGATCAAAAAATACCTCATTTTATCACTGTTAAACCGTAGAATTTCCATTGGTTCAAATAAATAGTACGTATTTATTGCACGCTATTATTAATAACACTCTTACCTGTGTCTATGTATAAAGTTCACTGAACAAAAATAAAGACAGTCTTCGGACTTTGCATCAAATATTTAAGTATCGCGATCTAATAGAACATAATACTCTACGGATTTTACAACGAATATTTGACATTCTAAACCATGGTTACAATTTGGATTACCTCTAATTTTGTATATAAAGAATGAATAAGTTTTATCTAAAGTGCTTAATTTTACCTTACGTGTAAAAATGTCATGATATGTACTTACTTAATGAATTTCAAGGATTTTCATGACAATGAAACCGTCGCGTCTTAATATATTTATTTACTTGTTTATATGTTTCGTGTCACTTAAAAAAATAGAGAGATCCAGAGCTTTATATATTCTAGTCCGTATCGTGGATACCGAGTTGGGCGGGGTATTGCCCTTGGATACGGGTACATTGTACCCGAATATGACACGAATTGCAGAGCCAATTGCAGCAGTAGAAAACTAAGTGTCTTAGTTTTCACTAGGAATGTTGTCATTAAATAAATACTCAATTAAAACGTTTGTCCTTTGTAAATATACATAGAACTAAATATATTGCATTGCCTTTTTATGTGTAATTTTATTTGACATCTTTCCTAGTCTTTGCCATCATTTTTGATAGCACGGGTATTATCACAAAATCTCTGCCGTCATTTTTGACGGCTAGGTACACTAGTGTTCTAGATTTGATACGTATTGAAATAGTTTTATGCTTACAAGTGTTTGTAATTATGGTGCTTGTTATATTTTGATGTTCAGATATGAACTCCATATATTAAAAGAATCATGAATTTTAAATGCTGGACTATGAAAATAGGAGTGCCATACCTACTACATTACTCTAACATTTAGTGTGCACTACTGAAAAAACGTAATGGATTAAAAATAAATTTCTTTCTGCACTAAAATTTCTAATTAATTACAATATTAACCATCTATTTAATAACACCAGTTGGATTATCATTTCTGAGAGTACCAAGGCCAAAACTGAAAAATGTATATTTTTTTAACCCTTAATTTTATCTTTTTTTAAGCCTCAGAATTTTCAGAGTACTATCTAGTTCATTTTATCGGTAGATAAGATATAGAGTGGAAGTTTTGTATAAATTTATGGAAAAATTCATCTAAAACACAATAATTAGTCGTATATCTTCAACACATTTGTCCTTATAATAATTTCAACTAAATCACATTTTTACCGTAGAATTTCCACGGAAACTATCTAGTTATTATATAGTGAGACCATCGTAATGCGTAGAAATAACTGCATTAAAGAAATTATATTTATTTTTAAATTTGCTAGAATTACAAATAAACAACCATCACCCGAACAAAAACTAGTTGGATTGAAAGTCTCACCTTCCAGATGACAGCTGGTACAGGTATTTTATTACTTGTGGTGTCAAGCATCACGTCACGAAGAACTCCTTTCTCGTCCGTGAGCTGTAGTGGCTGCGGCAGCGCTCCTGTGTACACAAGAAAACGACGACCCCTTCGACCTGACGAAACTAGAGTCCGAACTGCAGATTCTAAGGCCTGAAAAAAGGATTTTACTGTTTAATCCATAAAGGAAAAAGTTCACTGACCATTAGTTTCTAAAATTTTGTTTTCGGCCGTGTCTGATGCCTTAGGTATAATGTATTATCGTCAATACTCGTACAATGATATACACGATTGAGTACATAATTTATCCCGTTCCCTACTACAGAGCGGCTTATAAGTTACTGACCCTTTTAAAACACTATAACTATAAAACTAGGGGTGGTAGAAAAGTCAGGTTACTTTTGAAGTAGTTTTTTGGTTTTTATATATTACCAGCAATTAACATTAAACCTTGTCAACTTGTTTTATAGTTATAGCACTTTTAAAAGGGCCAATAATTTATGGGCCACCCTGTATTTACACAAATGTCCTCATGAAAACCTACATTTCACACCACATATGAAAAAATGAAATAAAATAAACAAAAGCTTATGGACGAGAAGCTTAAAGTTCAGATATCCAATTCCCAGTGATGTCAGTTTTTCGCCACTCCTGTTTAATTTGGGGAGACAAATTTAAATGTACTGGAAAAAGGGACAAAAATGTGAGATTTTATAGGCAAAGTTAATTTAAGTGGAAAATTAATGGAAAACGATCATGAAACCTTTCTACTTAAATGGCTTGACTAAACCCCGTACACCAAAAATTTCTCCTCTATGAAGTCCGAGATGCATCCCCTTCTATCAGGTTATCCCATAAGTTGTGTCCAGGTTTTAAATAATGAAAACAAGTGATTAAATCTTCCACTTCATTCAAATTTATTTGTCAATGTAGTGTTAAAATGCATTTAAAAAATGAAGTTATGTACTAGTTGCACCCTGTAAAATCAGTAGCAGCTCTAGCAATCGTATCGATCGTAGCAGTCATCCAATCGACGACTGCGGTGAGCCCCAGCAGTTTTCCCAATCATAACTTAATGACTTAATCCCAGATCTGGTCCGTCTAAAAAAGTCAGTTCAGTTGCTAGGCTCGAAACCCGCGAACAAGAAGTTGTTGGCAAATGGAACTTTTTTCTCTTGGCTTCGAAACATTACATATACATGCATTTATTTGTTTTCTTGAAATCGAGAAAAGGCGTCGTACCTCACATATTTCTTTCATGACGGTGAGCTTGTGTTTTTCCCCGGTGTGTGATTTTGATGCAAACATTTCAAATTTAGTAAAAGGCAAAAGATTGGACACTCTTAATTGACAAATAAAAATGTAGTATGAAAGCTGCCTTGCTTGACAACAGCAACAAACCTACCTCTATACTGCTGTGATATTCTGTTCATTCGAAAGAGGGGTATTATACTTAAGCTTTTATCCTCACCACGTTTAACTACGAGGAGTATGGATGAAGCATCTTTGACAATCTGAAAGTGATCTTTCTCATCCTTGATCATCAAGGTGGTTGCACAAAGAAACCCTGCTTCCTCTGTGAATGCGACCATGATGCTCGAGACCAGCATTACACTCAGGTGTGGCCAAATAAGACTCTCAAGTAGGGGATGGAAATAAAAGTGTGCGTGTTGAATTTTTTACACATGCACACAGAGTACTCTTGTCTATACATCACATTAAATTTAGCATCATGAAACCATTTGTAAAAGCCCAGCTAAAAGATGAACGCTTTCAAGAACCTGGTAAGTACGTTTCGACGGCTTCCAGAATCGAAGCTGAAAGAGGGAGATTTCATGCCTCGTGATTCGAAAACTCATGAGAGACGATATGTTTGAAAAAACACCGTTTGTTTGTCTGTGCTTGTTCAAATATCTTATTTTGACTCGGCTATAGTTTTTAATGTTAGGGTCTTTTTGGTTGCCTCTAAAAGGTTTTACAACCTAATGGATTTCCCAGCCGATTGTTCAAACTTGTTTATGATTTTCCAGAACGTACGTCCTCATTTCTGCGCAAAACCCCGCACGTGATAGGAAGAAAAGCTCAGTGTATCTGAACTCAGCGAATCAAGACCACATTAGAGACACTTCGAAGAGTATTAAAAGTGAAGTATTTTGCTGCAGGCCTGTATTATTCTTTGTTACTACTATGAAATAATATCTGATAATTTATATGAGCCCATACACGACTAAGTTACCTGGCTACCACGCTCAAATATGTAACGAATGATTGTTATCATGTTTCTTACCACTTTAAAAAATGAACTTCAACTACAAGCTGTTCAAGATCATTGGGTTTCAAGTCATATACTCGTATACAATTCAGAGCTTATGACTAGCTTCAGCTAACTAAAATAATAAGGCTAACGTTAGCTTATAATTGAACACACAAAGGATTTATGACCGTGGTTTCCAGTGTCTTAAAAAATGTGTTGAAGAATTCTTCCAACCAATTCTTTTTTCTCGATATGAAGGTACGAAGTAGCATTTTACTTCAATTCTAATTTGGCAACAAAAATACCTAACTTACGTTATAGTGAAGTCCATTATACTCACATATTATGGTGTCAATTATTTTTCCTAGATCATAAATTTCAAAGCCTCTCTGATGTAAACTAAAATTTAAAATTTTGCCCAATCTGCTTATGAATACACAATAACAAACGTTTTTTTTTTAAATGTTATTTTTTGAAAAAGTTTTCAATAAATAAAATTTTAAAAAGGAAGCATTTGTTATGGTGCATTCATGTACGACTCATGTTACCTTCCAATTGCCGTTGTTGACATTCTGCCACTTGGGTAACACGTTGCTGTAGTAGTAAGTGGCATCCTGCTCTGCCAGGAGGCTAAAGTCTCCATCAGGGGCGAGGTGTCCTCGAGAAAGAAACCTGGCCCCAGCGGACGAGATGGTCACACCAAAACGCGATCCTATAGACTGGTGAAGAATATTAGAGTTCAGGAAAAAGTAAATAAGAAAACTTTCGACTTATTTTTAGCTATAAACTAAAACTTACACTAGGCCTAGCGAAGAAGTCTGTTTTCTCATTTTACTCTCAAAATGGGCCAGTTATGTTGATATTATAATTATGATAGGCGTTTCATCAGATTATTTTCATAAAATTTATAATTGACGTCAAACGACTTGAAGCCTTTGCTATCTAGTTATGACCGACACAAGTGAAGGTCATATTACCCTGATCCTTCCAGGATAAGTTTATCGAAATGAAAATGTTGACATATACGTATATCGCTTCGCAAGAAGTACATGACTTTTCATGTTATGTACTTCTTTTTACGTCAGTCATGAAATAAATGAATGTACCAATGAAAATTGGTGGTAGAAATAAAATGTTTTATGGCAGTTTTATGAAAATAATAATAATTTGGAAACACATTTTTGAACAAATACAAAGTTGCGAGAAAAAAAGTCGTTGTTGAATGTGGTGATTGAATAAAATATTGAAAGTAGTTCAATAAAGTTGTTCATTGATCAGTTCTATGGTAAGCTCTCTTGAAGTACAGTGGTTCTCTTAAAATGTAGTAGGTGAATCGTGAATACATGAATAAAAGAAGAGTAATAGAAGAGGGGAAATGACCTTATGAATCAAAAGTAACTGCATTATTTTTTCCAGTTCTCCTTGTGGTAGAGGTAAATGGATTTTCCTGATTGTTATTGGTTTTGCATGTTAGATTAATAAATTTGAAAAAATAAAAATTGAACGCTTTACTAAATTCTTTTTTATTTCTAATATTAAATCAATCAAAAACATTTTTAGGGATGTAATATTAATTTTTAAGCAACATACATCTGCTGAAATCAGTTCCCAACGAACATAGAACACGCACTTACATACAGTATTTTTGAGAGCGAGTTTTGTCCACGTTTGGCAAAATGCATCAAAATGCGAGGTTTAGAGGTAAATCACAGTTGAGCTCAAGTTGTTCAAATGATCTACGTTGTCTCACTGAAACACGTGCAGCTTAATCATCGAAAGAGGAATATTACAAAGTCTACAACCGGTGTCGAAACTTCGTCTTGCTGATATGGCTTAAAGCAACATATTGTAAACTATTCCACACAGATGCATCCTGTGCAGAGTACAATTGGACACAATTCTATTTATAGATGAGGCTTCGAGGAGCGTTATATTTTCCCAGAAGTTTCTATATGCAAGGGAAACGACGCACATTATCACCTTTCCTCCAGGTTAGAAATGCAGTCTTCTTCGCTTTGAGAGGAATACCCTGGTACTCTTAAACTCTCATTCCACAAACTACCATTATGTGGAAGTCGGCATTTTCTTCCTCGAGTTCCGTGCAAGTTCGGTCGTGCACCTCGTGCTAGCTGTAAGCGATTGAATCTAAGTTCAGCAACGCACAAGTGAAAAAAAATTATGTAAAAAGTTCAAGCTTTCATTCTTTTCACCTGTCGCTGAGCAGCCACTTTGTACCACTGATGGGTTCTGCTGCGAAACAGCCGGCTTCTCTTGAAGCCTGGCCTTTTTCTGTCGGTGACTCGAGACGTTACTGTGCTGTGGGCAGTAAAGATAAATCTTTTACTTATGTAATGCACAGTGTATCTCCCTCTCATTCTATCTGTGTGTGTTCATCCCATTTTTTCCAATCTATTTCTGAAAAAAAATTATTGAACTGAAATCAGAATCTAAAAATCTTTGGAATAACTGCTCTGACTTTTGTTCCCGTTATTGTGTTGAATATACACGTGCAATTGATTTATATGTAAAACTGAAGCGTATATTTTATTTCATAGAACCTTTTAATTTTATTACTTTTGAACCGTGAAATTTCCACAGGTACTATCTAAGCCATGTTATCGGCAGATACAGAATAGAAGTTCTGTATATATTCATGAAAAATCTACTCATACAGTATAATAGACAGAGTATCTCCATCTCTATTTGTCTCTATCTCTCCCTTTGTCTCTCTCTCTCTCTCTCTCTCTCTCTCTCTCTCTCTCTCTCTCTCTCTCTCTTTCTCTCTCTCTTTCTTTCTCTCTGTGTCTTTGTCCCATGTTTTCCTATCTACTACTGAATAAAAATTATCGAACTGAAATTAGAACGGGTATACATGTATGATGAGCATGTATTGTGAATGCTAAAGGCGCTGGATTGCTATATAATAAGGCACTTTTTTCAGTAATTAGCCTTATTCTCCGACACGGCCATGTTATTGGTAGCATAAGATACACAAATCTCGATTTTTTAGATTTGATCTTATCTTATACATATAATCTATAGAAAATAAAATCATCCCACTCTATGATACACACATAATTAACTATCTTAACTAGCTTAATAATGCGAGAAAAATTATAAAAACATATAACAGGGATACATAATAATATTCGAACGTTCCTCTCGATAAATTCCAAGCAACAAGTATAATATATCGACGTGCCCAAATGATAGAAAAGTGTAAAATTACACTTGAAATCATTTCAATGATTGTTTATTAGGTCTATTACTAACATGTATTGAATGTTTTCAATTTTTTCCACTTATTAAAGGAGTGTACGGAACAATGGAAAATTGCGTTTAACCCTTCACAGCGCTGAATACAGAAAAAACTCCAGCAAATTGAGCAATATAACTCATGCTTACATTTTTCAAACCAAGTGCAGCTTCGTGCCCAAAGTTCGAAAAATCTACAAAAAACATTTAAATTATACGACTGATATCAGTTTCGGAGGTAAAAATTTGTAAAGTGATATATAATACATAGTACATGAACTTATGTATAAACTTGATTATTTCGAACAGAATCATGCCCCCGTTTCCTTGAAAATATTACTAATCTCAATTCAATTCTCTCCGTGGTCATCAAACTGCTGATAACGTTATTACTGAACATAACACACAGCGTAAACAGAATTCAATTATTTCCAAATTCAGACACTGTAGATGTGCAAATTCATTCAAGTCGGATAGCAGGACATTTCTTGAACAAACTTCACTTTAATAATTTTATCAGAATGTATTCATAATACGTTGCAAACAAATGCTTTACAGAACAATTTCAGATATTAGTTCAGTTCACTTTGCTGATTTCTCTGAATTGTGTTTCTCAAGTATGTTTTTTCAAAAGATTTGTTCATTATCTTGAAATACATCGCGTTTGATAATTCTTACATAGTACTGTGCACATGTTTGCTCGATTAATTCATCAGTTAGAAAATTAACCAATTACTCATTCAATTCGTCTCTCCAGCTGAAGAAGACGGCTACAAACTTTTGAACCTCTCTTCTATAATTCAAATATATTTGATTCCAATTATTTCGACATCAATGTTGCTATATTTCTCATAATATTAGACATCATACACTGTCAATTAGGGAAATAACATGTTATATCAGCTCTGAATTTTAATTAAATCACTCTTCTTGTTCATTTGTAGACGATTTCGTTCTGATTTTGTGCAATCCGCTAGATGAATTATTTCTCATATTCTCTGATGAGGTGTGTGTATTTAATGCACATCCTGTCACGAAGAACAAAACGCTTTTCACACACCCTGATAAGATTGTAAAATCTTGTCACTAATGAGCGGAATATTAGTTTTTTTGAATAATTCTGAAGAATAATGTACGTAAACAGATACATATTTCTAGCTGCATATGCAGTTGACTTCTCCAAAAACGTACAGCAGGTGTGTGAGACAGCAAAGTTTATTCCAGCATTCGTGCTGGGTTATCAGTGATCAGGTCTTGAGCTTGGAGGCGTTTTGTTATACGGACTTTGAGTGGTCTTTCTATTGTTTTACAAATGACAAATGCTAAACTGATTCGAAGATATTTAGTTGGTGTTTGCTTCATTTTTTGAAAGTAAGTGTGCTATTTCCCAGTACCGAGCGATCGACGGAAGATATTTGCTAAGGACTCCCTAAATACTTCGGCTGCTTCTTTGCGTATTCGAGGAGCTTGGTTGTCGGATCCGGTTGATTTATATGGTTGTAAAAAGCTAAGCTGTTTTTCTACCTCTTCTACTGTGTACAGTTTTTCTACTTTTTCTAATCTGTATGTGCAGTCTGTCAGGATTTTCTGAGGATTTAGTCAAAGCTTTAGGTAAACCTGCTGAATTTTAGTTACGTCTTTTAAAGTGAACATCGAATGGAAGTATCTATTGAGAATTCTTGCTTTACTTTTGTTGTTCATCTAAGTTGAACCCTCAAGGTCAATCAGTGGTTCAACAGTGTCTCTTTTGAGCAGTTTCTTATTTCCATATTCGTAAAAGCTTTCTGGGTTAACCTCTGCATGTATTACAACTGCAATTTTTTATTTTGCGTTGCATATTTTTTGTTTCGATTAACGGTCTGGCAAGTATGAATGAGCTGCTGACGAAAGGGTTTTCTTAAATATCTTTTATCCCATTATATTGCAGTGATCTCATCTGAGATCCCTAAGTAAAAATTTATCATGTGATTGAGCTGTATACCTATATTTATATATGTACATGTAGCTTATTTGTTAAGTTAATGAGGCACTATTTTCTTTTATATTCATTCAGTTTGATAGTCTATGAGTTCAAAAATAGATGCAAATGAATCTTGATAAACAAAAAAAATTATTTACAAGACTGATATCATGAAAGGATGAAATTTATAATATTTATTGAAATGGTATTGCACAAGACCATCAATTTTTTTAAGTTTATTTGTACGTAGTCAACATAACTTCATACTTTACAACGACTTCTTGATGCTCTCGGTTTATAATATAGTTTAATAAATAAATTAAAAGTCTCTAATACAGTTTCTATCATGTTTCACTGTCTCATTAAAAACTTACTCCCCAATAATCCGATGTACGACGTAGAGTGTAGTCTCCTTCACAGGATCAAAGCACACTGTGATCTGCGGGATGAAGGTGTTTTCGGTCAACTTCCAACTGATGGCGTGGATCTTTGCTTGTGGAAATTCAGATGCTCCGCAGTGGGAGTTGCCCTTACGAACGTGAGCCCTGCTCCTCCGCTGGCATCCACAATCCTCCCAATTCACTGTCTGTTGAAATGACATTGAAAGATTAAGTACTTTTTATAAGGACTTGGCTATACAAGTATTAAAGAAAACGGGATATAACACATACACCAATGATATAAAAAATTTCATTGAAATCCTAAATTTTGAGGGATCCCCTGACATATGGCACGGACATGGGAAAAAATTTGGCCTCTAAAATATCGTAGTTTGCAAGGTTATTACCTTCTAAATAAAATTGCTGCTCAATAAGGCCAGGATTCATTTAAAGGGTTGAAGCAGTAGTAGTAGAAAAAATTTCAAGTATCCCTTCTAGCATTCTTTAGTTTCGTATTGGAAAATAGTCAAGTAGAGTGTAATTTAGTTGCCGCTTATGAATCACAAAATTACGACTTAGACTTTCTCTGACAGGGAGTATGGCTTTACATCACAGAAAAAAGGACGAAATTTCATAGAGGGACAGGTAGGAATTGTTTGAAGAGGCATTTAATCGATTTTTTCCCATATGACAGCATGTTAACTTAACATAGAAGAACCCTTAAAAGGCTTGTTACGTGCGTCCCGATTTGAAGTTGATTTTAAGGTAGTTGTCATTTTGCCCATGATGAAATGAAATAAAAATTCAATTTGAAAATTGCTTCATAAAGTATTTAATGAATATTTTTAAACTTGAGACTCTTTTAGTGACATTTTGAAAAATTTTCCTCTGATAAAAAATAACTTTTCATCCGAGAGTAAAGGTTTGGGTTACTGAAAATAATCAAATGGCTACTTATATCAAATTATTATATCTAACGTGAATAGGAGTAGTAAATGTTAAAATAACTCAAGCTTATGTCATTTTGAGGGGACGAATTGGCGTCATGCTCTAATCAGAAATATTACACCCGTAGACAATAGTCAAAGCGAAGTAATAGAGGAATTTGATGCCGATAGGCATAACAATAAAAAAAACTGTGACATAAGTATAATATGAAGCTGCTTCTGTTTCAGAATATCAGTATTTCAATCATAAAACATAGCACGGACCGCCACAGATTAGAATTCATCAGCGGTAGCAAAGCGAGCAATTCGGTCCGCGGATTGGACCTGCGAGAATTCATTGGCTGAAACTGATCAAATTCTTGCGATGAGCTTCAATTCCGTGAATAGCTCTGAGTTTTAAAATGTATGCCAAAATGATTTCTATATGTCATACATTGATTCACTAATCAGTTTATTATTCAAATTAATTTAATGTGCAAAATTACGTGGAACAGGATACGCGTCTTCATTTCCAGTGAATTTATCACTCGAATTTAAGCCGCATCATCGTACATAAAGTATTACCATTAACGATTTCATTGTGTTCACGTACATATGTTAAAAAATACTGTGATAATATTTCTGTCTTTGGGGATTAATAAGTTCATATCGATATGGCTTTTATTTGCCGCTTACAACACGCATCGATGCGTCAAACTATCCTAAGATTCTACAGAAAGAGTCGAGAGGAAAAAATAATTTTTCCCTACACTTTATAACTTAGGGAAAACTATCTACCGGCGTTTGATTCTCACTTATAAGACAGACAATATCATTTGTAGGGATTTTTTGGAAAAAATTCAACATCTGGTTCATTTAATTCGAGGGTTTTTTCAACCTCCGATGGGTTATAAAAAAAGTAATAATAATTAATAACCTATGATAATATTATTACCAAAAGTGCTGCAGCGTCTTACTTATCTCAGTACATGATCGCCAAAAAGGTTGACAATTGTCATATTGTGATACAAACTTCGTGATGTCTTCTTCAAAGAAGTTAGCCGTCAGTGAAGAGAGATACGTCGTGACGGGCAAATTGGACCCGGACCCAACTGGCACACAGCTTCCTGTATTTGAGGTCTCGTACGATTGTGTACAAAACAGATCTAGAAATGTCAGGAAATTTTTCAGAAATTCAGTGATTGTAAGCCTTCGTTTAGTGTTGTCCACCTGACAGAGACGCTGAAGGAGGTTTACAGTAGCAAAAGACTTGCGCCAATGTCCACCTTCATCATGGACATTGGCTCACCCTTCTTTAAATTTACTGCACCATTCCCGTACACTACCTTCCCTCATAAAGTTGTCACCGTACACTTTGCTCATTCTACGATGAATTTCAGTAGATTGATCTTGTATTTCTGGTAAATTGAGACGGATGTGTTGCGTGTATGTGAATCAGCAAGGAGCTACAGTACTGGGTGCTCATTCATTTTTTTAAAGAACACATAAATTTGAGCCATCAGAATTAGTAGGAATGATCCTTTTTCGTCATCTCGGAAAGATGCCGGGAAAGATGCCACATAAACAGCTGCGATTTCTACTTGTGAAACTCTTAGAGTCGACGAACTGATAGGAATGCATGAGTCTTCATGTATCTGAGAACACCATCGTCCATGGATCCCGTACTATACTGCCTTGAGCTTTCGCAACACACTCCTACTATCTGCAGAAAGCAATAAATTTATTTCTTCAAAGAAACAGCAAATCAGAAGAGGACGTTGAAGACGTAGACGCTGATTAAAATTTTGAAGTGCAGCTAAAGGGAAGAACTCCTCCTATAGGAACAAAAATGCTTGAACGACATAATCGGATTCTTTAACTCGAGCATGTTACCTCTTTCCAAGGACAGCAAATGTAGGAGTTAGATACTCAAAGTTGTACCCCTTCACTACGGAAATATACTCTAGCCTCTTCTCCCGATTTACAGGGTGTGCCTCAAATAGAAATACAATAGACTTAATGCTTTGTTAAATGGTTTGAATTTTTATGAATACATGAGTCAGGTTATCAGTATGTCAACTTAAATGATAGTTGAATGAGGAATTTTCCCATCAGTTTGTGAAGCTAGATAGAGTGAGCGGGAGACGATGTAAATAAAAAAGATAATTAAGGTGGTCTGCTGCACACTGCAGTATTAAATACTGTTCTGAATTGGTAATCAGTTCCATGAACGTAGTTTGGGCCTTTCTATATCCTCCTCAGGTAGCAGTTTTCATATTTTGGTATTTTTTGGTTTACATATGGTGCCGATATACTTGTGTTTGCTTTTGCAAGTTTTGTTGACATTTTATTTTCTTTTGGACTTTTCAATATCTTAATAATATTTATAAAAGTTATATGTAGTCATCAAGTACGTAGATTATAGACGAACATAAGGGATGGAACGAAATTGTACCTAAGGAATATCTCAAACTAGTATATTTTAAGAAATAACTTTTTCACTTTAGGTTTGAAGATACTAAATTAAATTCTCATATCGTACTGCACATAAAGAAACATAAAGAAAGCTTTGTGTAGCACATGAGTAATTTCAAACTCACCCATTCATCCAATTCCAGCTGACCAGCATCACAAGTGAGGACACCACTGCTGGCCTTAGTGAGAAGTAGCTCGTTACCGCGACCTAAACACAGCAGCATCCATCTAGCTGTATTGCCCAGCACTAGTGTGAGGTGAGTGTCATCTTCTTTCAGCAGTTGTGGGTACACCCACTGCGCGGTGGAGTTGGTCATTAACATTGAAGGTGCAGAACTCGCCAAGTAATACATGTCCTCTTCCATCACCAGAGGCTCGTGGCGGGACGTTTTGCGCGGTAGTCGGATCAAGCAGTCCTGCACTGTTGAGATACACAACAGGGGTTTCTGTAATTTGAACCTCAGGACACGTAAATTTTTAAATAAGGCATTGAATACCATAGAGAAATGTAATATCAATAATTTCGTAGCTTAATTATAAATTTTTGAGTTTCTTACGAAAGCTCCACAATTACTGGTAAAAACTATATTCTTATCTCATTATTCACATTTTATAGCTTTTGCATGTTAAATCTCTGAATTAATTTACAATTCGATAATTTTCAAGTAGTGTAGTGTAAGAATTCATCAAAATGATGCATAGACGCTGCAGAAGATTAAAAGTACGTGTTAACATTTTAATAGCAAATTTATTAGGACAAAACCACATCAGCACAAGTTACCTTTGACCACGACAATTGCAAGTGACATTATGAGTGCTGCGCATAGAAATTAGTTTCCAAACATATGTATTTTTAATTTCTTTTGTATGTGCCCCTAAAGACGTTTATTTTCTGTGATACGCGATATCTTGATTGTTCCCCACAGGTGAAATTCCGCAGGTGTTAATTTAGGAGTAGTGTTAAGAATTCGACTGTATCTCTTTTTCCTAACTAGTATCCAGCCAAATTCTCAGCGTGACAACCTGGCACGCTTTATAGTAGTGTGGCGGAGCTCCGTCTTCTTAAAAGAAGAATTCATAATTTCCCCAAAATTCATTCATGGAGGATATGATAAATGTGCATGGAATGTCGAGGTATGCTTGCCCAGTAACAGTACCTTCAAAGAAAAGTGGTGATATTGAGCTTCCTGTTGGCACTCCTCACCAAGTCTTGAACCACAACAAATTGACTGCTTACTCGCACGTGCAAGTGCAGATTTTCTAGAGAGAAGTAAACACAATTATACAAATCCATGGCTCAATTTAAGTCGAATTAAATTTCATTGACCGGAAAATCTTTCTCATCAGGTCTTCATTTTCGCCTTTTATGTGTTGAAACAACTTACAAAACTGGATTTTTCTAATCGTCTTCCTGGATTACATGAAATAATCATGACATGCAACATTTTCATGTTTGTTCTGGCAACTGGAAGTCTACCCACACTGTACGGTAGACCTATGTGACGAACATGTGAATAGAACATGTGATTTTCCTGAAGTATGTATGATTTGTTTTCTGGAACCTGGATGCATTGAATTTTTGTGGCTTCTTCACAGAGTAGTAAAATATGGTTGTCTCATCCATAATAATCAGATAGTCATAAGCTAAGCGGTTTCACCTTAAATTTTCTCACACATGAGGCAATTTTGAACCTGACTGAATGTTAAAGATGCAAATTGAAAATTGTTGTGTACATGTATTTAAGTATCCTAGGGAGTATGAGTTCTTTGATCGGCTTCCAGTCACAACAACTCGTACTTCTAATAATTTTTTCAGAACCAAGCTCTTTGTTCAGAGACCAAGGATTACTATAGTGTTCTCTGTTAGAGACTTATGTTCCTATATTTAACGAACATGAACTGAAAAACAAATTAAGTACTCTAACATGTCTGGTATGCATTTAGAGGTTGATTTCACAAAGAAATTAAAGACTTGAACTGTTTATATTTTAAAGTGTGTTTATCATTAATCTTCCGTGATAATTTTGAATATGGAAGAATTGTACCTTGGAATATAACTGTACTTGCGTGGATGCGTTGTTGATAGTATGTAGGTTTTTTATTGAAATCTAATCAATTCACAGATCGTACTAGAGCTCTTAGGTTAAAGTTAGTACTACCGGATCTTATCAAATAAAATAATTTTACTTCTATTTGGTCACTACAAAAGAACTGTACGTGGTCGTAATAAAATAACACAGTTGAATATTTTTTCATTTTCTTATCTCTAGTCATTAAATGTGAATTACTGGCTGATTCTACCTAGATAACAAAGAAAATTACCATTATTTATTTTAAATATTTATGTATATAACACGGACAGCTACGTTTTAAACATTTTCGAAACGTTTCTAAACGTGTCAGCAACATGTATCTTCACATTAACGTTTCTAAACGCTTCAAGAGCATCTAGAACATTCTGGCGACGTAAGCGGCACCACAAATACAATTAACGTCAGCTCAATAAATCAGTTAACTTCCCATTGTCACAGTTCATTCACGTCAATCGTCTCTCATCATTTATATAAGCAAAGAATGCCAGTAAATGGTTGATAACGTATGGGAAAGGACTGGATATCATCAAAGTGAGTAGACAATCTAGTGGAAGCATGTTTATTGAATACTTAGGGAGCGTAGAGTGAATACGAAGAACAATTTTTTGACATGTTAACCGGAGTTATCCTACTTCTTAATACATCAAGGAAAAAAGTATTTTATAGAAGTTTTTCGTGTCCATAGTTATCAATAACATTAAAGAAGTCTTTTCAGACTGCGTTTTCAGACAGAAGTAACGAATTATACCATGAAAACGAATGAAAATTGAAAATGTGTGTAAAATTTCCGTGACTTGTGCGGAAGCGAAAAGTGAAACGAATGCTGCTAATTGACTGCGATGGTAAAAAATAATTAGTCAAACATCTTTGTGTACAGAGAAGGAGATACACTGTCTATTATATAAGTGGATGTTACTTGAAGTGGTATATGGTGCCAGCTTCAACACCTCTCAAACAGAGCATTTGCTTCTGTCCAATCAATTATATGCATGAGGGAGTACACTCAACGACGACATGTCTATTGAAGGTGACTTACCTGTTTGAGTTGGAGCGTCTTCCCTTTGTGCCAGCGTCTCGTGAATACGAGTTGGACAATTAAATCTCGTTGCATCTCTCCACTCACCTCTCTGAGAACGAACACATGTTGAGAAGATGACAAGTAATACAGTCCACCCGGCCACAGTACGTGCCAAAACCATTGCTTCCTTGTTTCCACTATCAGGTATTGTTTCCTTTTTATTCTACTCGCATATGTTCATCACTAATACGTTGTGATCAGTTTAAATGAGTTTCAAAAGCTATTGAGTACGAAAAAGGAAAATATAGAGTTATATAAAACGTAGAAGTAGATCAGTAACTAAAACGCCTGTTTCACACTTAGACCTAGATGAAGGAGTTGAAATATTTTTAGACTGTGTTAGTAATAATGAAGACCCGTCTCCACCAAGCATATGTCTTCGTAAACTCTTGAAGTTACTGCTCACAATCTGTAGTACCGGAGCTCTTTTCACCGCAATGATAGAAGTTTGTTGAATCAAAAAGACTGCATGTACTTAGGATCCTCCTTTGGGGTCTACGGTTGGCAACTTTTACATGTGTGTTTGTGAACATATCGTGTCAGACATGACAGTCATAAAATCAGTTAGAGATTTTGCAGACCTTGTTGACAAATAACTCTGTGTTGAGGTTTACCTATGAGGACAGTACAAAAGGAAAACTGACATTGCTAGTGGTTTTAGTTGGAGATTCAGATAATTCTTTTTCAGAAATCTGTGTTTAATAAACCATTCCATGCTGGGGAAACTATCAACTATGATTGTGATGCTCCACAGCTTCTTAAGGAGGGTGAGATTAATACTTTCTTGAGTAGAGCGTATAAAGTATGTACGTAGTAAATGGGCCGACTTTCATTCGGAAGTGCTTAGGGTCAAACAGTTGTTAGTCAACAACTATTTTTTTGATACCTAATTGATGGAGAATATTAACAAGTTTTTAATCAAATTTTAAGCTGTGACAATACTATTGATTTCTATAATAGTAATATTAATTTATTTTCGGAAAATCATATACACTTGAATTATATAATTGATGAAGGTGTCTTTAAATACGTTATCAAGACTTTCATATAGCCAAATGATAGTGACAAGAAAATCAAAAACTGCATACATTATGTAAATCGAAAAAACAGCGACCTGTTTCGAAAAAACAGCGACCTGTTATCGAAACAGCGTCAGTAATAATACTCCCAGATCAGTGATTAGTGATCTAGGGAGTTGACAGAACCACTTTGATTTGCCATTTCAAAAGTAAATATAAGTCTCTAGAAAACTGTTACATTAGTTTGACTGGAAGTTATTCGGAGTATGGACATACGTCCATATTCTGGCAATGTAAACTGGAAAGAAATTTAGAGCCTGTGGTGACTTGAAGTTTCTTATTATTAAGTTTTGATTGCCATTTCTGGCTCATCTGTTATCGTCTCTGACGGAAAATCCTGGAGTTGTATGTAAGTCGTGATGAGTTTTCCTCGTAGTCATCTTTTTTTTCTGAGATGAGTTTGAACTCTTGAAAAAACCTGAACTAGGCGTTTTGGAACAAACTTAATCGCTGTCATTTCTCATGTTAATATTTTAAAGAGCATGCCTTGTCATCCAGATATGTATACACGTAAGTCAGAAGCAGCTTTAAATTGCGTGTAAGTGCACATAAGTCATATTTATCTGGTACAGTACAAGTTTGGCTGGAATTCAATGTTACACTCGGTAATGGATTCAATTATTCATATTTTGTATGCAATCTACACCTAAAGTCATTCGCCAAAATTAATCGGCACGTTTCTCGGCTTTAGATTAAAGTATATAAAATAATATACGTTGCTGTACTCACAAGTATTGATCTTTTGCGATGAATCACCAATATCATACATTACATTATTATCCATGTTAATTTGTCTCGATAGGATGCATCGCATACAGACGATTTGTTCTAATTGATAGGCCTAAAATGTACCGAATTTAATAAAAAAATTAAAAAGACAAGTACTTCTACTAAATTTCTCTGGACAGAAAGTTTAATAACTGAAATCATTTATGTTGTCTACAATTGTTATGGGTTTTGTTTTTTTACAACTTTGTTAACCACTGCTGCTTGTACGGGAAACTCTCGACATGAACTACAGCCAGCGGATTTAAATTTTCTTCAGTGATGTTCGTTTGCCATAGCTGCGGAAATACCTTTACTCAGATAACGTAGCATCCTTCGAACCTTCCGAGCTTTTCCTGTCAACGAACAGGCTGGCAATAAGACGTTAGTTTGAGATAGTAATGATAAATATGTGCCTAATTTTTAACACGATTAAAGTCTAGTCGGCGATATTTCACTTAATATTTAATATCCTCACACATTAATGACATTATTTACACGATGGCATTGAGTTAGACGATGAAATTCAAAGGAATTAAAATTTAAATTTTAGACGATGGGTTTTCTGACTGAACAATTTCATTTTGAATTTTCTACATCACGCAGTTTTTGCATTGCAATAGTAAAATTATCACTGAATATTATCCGCCTAGGCTAATTTCTAATTTTGATGATTTTTATTTGCATAATAAACAATTATAATAGTACCTATCAGGCAGCCTTTTATTGTGTTCAGTTTGGTTTATTAAATCACACGTTCATTATAATTATATTTTACACTCTTTTTTCATTTATTTTATTATTTTGGTTCCATGAGCTCAAAGCATTTCTTTCTCATTCTTATTTTGTTTTCTTATGTATTGACACACAGGTTTTCCTCTGCCGAGATTCACACAGTGTTTAACTATGGAACTTCCTCTTGAAGTGATTGAAAGAAACATATCTTGCTTGGAGGCCAACAGAAGTGCTTTAACTGATCTCTACGTAATAGTTACCATACATCACAAATCTTTTTGTTCCCTGGAGACGTTACAAGGTTTACGGTACTAAAATTAATTACAATGGTAGACACCTTTTATGTGGCACTATGAAGTATTCGTAAGTATACATGATGATTTTGGAAAGCTGAATTCAACAATGCCATTAGTTTTTATCCAACATATGAAGCTCTCATGGTTTAAGATATTATAGATATTAGGAAAATGAGAATTATATCCTTATAGTGATAGAATTAGATATCGAGATACAAAATTTGAATATTAGTTAGTATTAAATGAGTGCGGTATAAATTTGCTCTCGTTTGATGTTCTTGTTGCACCACAGGTGGAACATCTTTCAACAAGATCTGACGGCAGCCGGTCACTACGAGTATATTGGAAGCCTGTTTCTCTTGGTATCGTTCTTTCATAACTTTACCTATTAAGAAACCAATGACATTTCGCCCTGTCATCGTGTTCACAGCACGTAAACGTAACTTCATTTGAAGTGAACACGAAGGTTGTAGTGGTACTAAAATATATGGTCAGTATCTAAAGACTTAATATCTGTGAAAGCGTTCACCTTATTTTTCATCGAAATCGTTCAAGTTCGCTGAAAAATTTCTCGAGTGACTGTAAGTACTAAAATTTGATCCTCATCGAACACCTGAGTGACTGAAAATTCGGAAGCAGGCTCTCCAAAAACTCTTAACTTCTATCTGCTTTCTTGTTTTCAGGGATATTTTTGGCTACATTAGAGAACGCATTCCAAATTCTAACCTTTACCACATTCGCTATTGAAAAGAGTGAACAGTTATGAGGTGAGTTCGCACTCCGTTCTTTCGTCCGTCACTCAAGCTTGTAATGTTTGAACTTAATGTTTGAAGCAGTTCGCACTGTAATCGAGATCATTATTTCAATAAATTATTTCAGCAATATACTGTGATATGAGAGAGACAATCATTCATTCTGAACAAAAGGTTAATTGATGATGTTCTTGTCATCAGTCAAAAAACATCTACCAAGTAATTCCTTTTTGATCCAGTGGTATGATATAGCCATGCCATTTCTTGCCCAATAAGGAAACTCAAAATTTTTTTACCTACACAGATTAACCATTGATGCCCATGATAATGCAAGTTTCCTAGAACAATGTAGATTTTGGTACACCCCTCTTTCAAGTTGATTTTGACCTCTTACAGGAATGGATCAAAGCCTGTTTCCAATGCGAGGTCAAACACATTCTGAGCTATATTGAGAACTGTGTGAAAAGTTTTCACTTACTTGAGCCTTTTGTGAGAAATCCCGGAGTAATTTGAAGGCTTATAACGTCACTGCGATACATAAATTAAGTATCATGAATATAATAGTTCCACAACTGTTTCTTTACCACTATAAATGAAAATATTAGTTTCAAGTTTCAGCAGTCTTTTTTTCTTTCAACGTGGAAGCCAATTATCCAGCAGACATCTCTGACGAGCGCAAATCTCTGATTAGATTGTCTATTTCAGCGTGAATAAACAGAGAAAGTTGTCAATATCTGCACCAGATGGCTGAAAAATATGGATTGGATCATTTTCATCCATGCTAGAATTGTAACACTGATGAACTCGTCATCATTTCTGTCAGCTCAGTTCAACAACATTGCTTAACTGTTTGAATGGCAGATGAAAATCTGGACATAATGAGCTTTGCTTGATTTTTTTATTAAATTTTTCACATTGACTAAGCAGATGTAACAGTTATCAAAATGATTCGTTGTTTGTCTCAAGCCATTTGATCAAAACTCAATCTTTGCCTCATTTCCCTTCACCAGTAAGATTTGACTTATGTTTTGCACATTATGGAAGAAGCCCAACTTTGGCATAGGTTTCCGAGAAGTACTTTTAATTTGCACTAATTGTTTGTGTTTTTTGTTTTATTCCTACTCAGTACATGCTATGCCGCTGATCTATGATTTGTAATTATTGATTTCAAATTTCTAAACTTCCTAAAAAAATGCACAGGGTTATCCCCTGACGAAACTTTTTACCTTTTTCGGTCAATCTTTCAGAATTATAAGAAACTGTGTATAACACTCAATTAGCGATTGGAAACCAGAAAAAATGACTCCAAAGCTGCAAATCCCATCTGGTATATTATCCATAGGCCATAGGAGCCAGTGTAGGATCATGTGATTTTGATCTTCATCCCTTTAGCGACCAATTTTTTTTTTCTAGTTTGTACGTCTAAGCTCACAAAGACCGTCTGTACACTGATGCAATGAAGCACGCTGAGAGCCAGGCAGCCAAAAGAACGACGCTGTAACATGCCACCGAGTTCAAAACTAGTAGCAACCTCATATTGCTCACTGTTTAATTATTAGAACAATTCTCCCAAAGACCGTAAAAGAGGACCGTATGGTCCTTTTCATCCCTAAAGGGTCATTGTGACAAAGGCTCAACGTTACACGTACTTCATCAGTGGATTGTAAAGCATTCATATATATAAGGATGTAAAACTAAACTGTAGAAACGTCATTGTATTTATTAGTAGAATCGAATAACAGTTTATAAAAAGCCTTCGATTTAAGTTAAAGTAGAAACTATGTATGCCCAAATGAAAGGAATATCTATCGTTCTAAGTAATTTGCGAGTTCACTTTTTCTTTTAGTGAGCAAAATAAGAGAAAATTTTTCGAGTATTTGGAAAGAGCAGTAACACGGTGTAAAATCGCTAATGCAAATGCGCTTAATTCAAGCGCCGGAGTTCTCAAGGCAATCCCTTTTATGCGGTTTCTTTTAGGTTTGTTCCTGGTCTGCCCTGGTCTTAGAATAAGAAATACTCTCTCAAAAAAATAGCTCTGTGCTGCTCGCAGCGAGCAATTTTTTCAGAGATTGTGGTGCGCCTCCTTGGAGCTTTATCCTGTGATCTGTTTCTCTGAGCTCGGCCTTTGAAGGACTTACCCCAGCGCTGCTTTTGCACTGCAGGTTCTTTTTCACTACGTGAGTGTGTGAAAAACAGCAATTTTTTCAAATTTTTTTAAAAATAAATTCAAGAGGATTTATGGGTGGTTCACCTTTTATCACAAACTATGTTAGACCAATTGTAATGTAAATAGTTGGTAACTCAAAACATTCGGTGAAAACTACTCAAACCTCAAATGTAGCTCAGGCCATTTGTCTCTTACATCTTGGAAAGATTTTAGTGGCTTCTGCGGTAGATCAACTAGATATCAAGACGATAAGTTTGAAGTTAATTCAAAGCATAACATCGTCATTTGTCTTACAGTAACAGATAGTAATTCACTTTTAACAGAATACAGATGGAGTTAGTATTATATTACTGCTATATTATTGACCCAATTATCACAGCTAGATGTTGGACTTAGAAAATTAAAATATTTTCTACGTCCGTGTTAAAGACATCCTGACGGCAATTTTTACACGTGTGTAGTCTGTGATTTAAACAGTAATTTATTTTATGTAACCATCAACGCGATCCTTAAAGCAGGAGTGACGTACTTGATTTTAATATGTTATTATAGTACAATGTAATTATTCTACTGGACTTCTGGTGCAAAGTAATTTGGATCAAACCGTTGATGAAAACTGGATATAAAAATAATGGAAAAGTAGCCAAGTCTGTAAGTTTATTCAAATTAAAATATTCCTGACGATATAAACTCGGAGGATTTTTCTTTTCAGGAGCAATATTATCATTTTTATATACAGTGGCAGCTCACTCAACGAGTGTACACCGTTCAGAAACTTAACATGGAAACAGAATCACTAGCGAACCGAGCGCATAATTTACAATGAAATTGATGTAAACATATTAATCCCTTCTGAAGCTCAAAAATTTTCATAGAAAACCACTCTTTTGTTAAGTTTATTTTCATTTGAAGTGGAAGAACACATAATAAAACTAACAAGCAAATGAAAAAAAGATTAATCTTATAATATCGCGTACGTTTTCGTCGCTGAAGTTATTAATCAACTGGGAAATTCGAAAAAGACGATGTTATTGCTTATTTACTGCGTCTTTTTTTATCGAAATCATGTATCGTTTATACTGCAGATGATAATTATGGTGTAAGCAGAATTCATTTATCACTTTATTTTTGTGTAATACACTTTATCTCACTCTTCAGTTCGTGTTATATTTTTAAAGTTCAGTCGTGAACCAGAACTGTCACCAACTTGTGTGAGTCACTGAGAGCGCTCGTGAACACAGACTTTGCTCGTTAACAGACAAAAAATCGGCTCGTAAAACGACTTGTTAACCCGAATTATAATACTTGCATACAGAGTAGTCCGTTTACCGAGAGTCCAATGAAGGTCGGTCTGGAAAGACATTTAAAAGTTTGCCTTAACAAGTGCATGAAGTTCTAATGCTTGATTTAGTTAGAGGGAAAATTATTTATTTGATCTATGATGAACACTGTTTTTAAGAATTAGAACACAGTAAATGAAGTTATGAAGGTTATGGAGCATATCCGAGTAACTTAATATGAGACTTGCTTTCATTGAAAAAGAGAATAAAACATCCATTAAGGAAACATAACGCCAGTACCTTTCTTTCGTGGATAAGTTTTTGATAATATTTGATGCATGTACATCATCACACAGACAATGATTTAATCGGAATGAGCAATGGAAAAACTGATTCATTAGGCAGGACAAATAAAACCATTGCTTTTACATTAATTTACTCGCACGGTTAGAATATTTTGATTTTAATTTATTTAATTTATGCAAATCAAATTTATCTATCCTTTAAAACAGCAAGAAATTTGAAACTCACGATGAATTGTTTGTATTGGTGTTAAACTGGGTATTATTTAGCTGTTCCAAGATGGACAGCTGCTTGACAGTGTCACCCTACCATGACGCTTCCCAACCCAAATTTTCAATAAGGAATAGTTCAGTCTAGAATAAGTTAACGAAAGAAATATAAGCATGATACTGATCAACGTATTAGTAAAAAAGTATATAGAAACATCTCAATTCAAAATCGCCGGGGCCGAAAGGAGCCACCAATTAATTGAATGGCCCCGAGCGCACCGATCAATTAGTGACCCATGGGTCACTAATTGACCCACGTGACTGTTTAATGAAACCCTCAATTGTGTCGCACAAGCTGAAAAAGTAGGAAAGAATGCATTAATTCATTAAAGTTCTTCTAGAATCAGTTCCTTTTGTAAACCCAATTTATTTTGTAGCCATTTCATGACAATGATTTAATTAAACATATTTCTGCAGCACATTAGAATTTGAATTGGCTTCTTCTTCTAGTTGAACTTACTCGCCACCAATAGAATAATGGTTTTTATTCTTCCTACATCATTGATATGTAAATTTCTCCATTAACCACATGATTATTATGTTTCCATTTGTTCAAGAAAATGTTCATTTGTTATGCTCATTTGTTATGTTTTTTTGTTCAAGTTCCTAACCCCGTGATTACTCACGCGTTTGCTGTACGACATCGCCCTCACTTCATCATCTGCAGCGTGTTTCTTGAGCTCACAGATATTGTATGCAATTTGATATCTGGAAACAGCGTTTCAGTTTGCTTAGAACCGTGGTGATGCTGAATAGATTTTCTCCAAACCCAAAACACAACGTCACTGGCTCGGTTGGTTCAGTCAACATTACCACTGTCGAAAGGTTCCAGACGTCAGGACATAAAGATCTGATATTTTAAATGATGCTTACGATTTTTTCCCAAAGTCTGTTGCCTGCAGTTACATATAAAGCGTATGTAGTGGCTTTAAACTCATATATTTTGTTAAGGATATAAAATTAAAAATATTTAAGGATCTTTCTAGTTTAGAAATAACTTTACAGTACAAAGAAAATATTCACAATGATGATTTTAAATGACTGCCTGTATTGAATTTAGATTTCATTTTATTTTCCAATCGAGTTTACTGAATTATGCAAATGTATAAACATCGAAATTATCTCCTGAGCATTTTGTTCGGCGCATACAAAGAAGAAACCTTGATTCTAATGTTTTAACGAATTCAGACTCAACTTACGTTCTATTCATAATAAATCCAGCCACCCAGTAAACCAGTTTATGGACTGAAACGGCAAGTGCTGAAGTTATGGCAATGAACCTTCAGCTGGAGGTGCTTTGATGCTTCTATTGGAGATCAATACGGCAGTGTATGTCTCATGAGATTGAATCGTGTTAGAGCTTAAGCCAGAGCTCAGATAAAGGCCTTCAAGTGAAGCGATTTAGGAGCATGTCAATAGGTCTCTCGTTGTTATTGGGCTCCATTCGCGTCCCACAAACACGTCTCTTGAATACTGAAGGAGCTTTGCGGAAGGACGTATTATTTACCGCTGCTGTTTTTAATGCTACTTTAGATGAATAATACTGTCAGTTAATTGTACACTTCAATTCATAATATTTTCATACCATTACTTTTTACGGTGAATTACTGCTAAGCAAATACACAGGTTTTACACTGCGTCATATATTTTCATACTAAGACTTAACAAGTTATTATTAAACATCAAGCGAAAATTTACGTACATTGTTATCCTTTTATACCATTTTACGGTTCATCGTAACTATTTCCTTCAAATTTCAACTAAATGTTTTAGCTGAGAAGCTAAATTTCTATGACTTGTGTCCAAGGAAAGAAAAAGAATAACTGGAAATATATATAGCTTTCCATAATATGACTGTACGTAATGGCATTAACATTTTCAATTTATTGGATGTGCTCCACACAAGCTTTACTGACGGCAGAGCAAATGGTGTACTTCTTTATGCTCTACAATATGCTCACAGTTATCCAAGACTGATTAAATGTGCTGGTAAAGATATTCCTAACAGAAAGTGGAACATTCAATTTTTTCAAGTGAAGAAATTGTGAATACAAACAAGAAAAAACAATATCACATGGAAAAAAATTAATGTTTTACTTGAAATTTAATTTATAGAGATACGACAAATCAAGAATTGTTCTCCCCTCTTCCTCATTTTACGGCGTTGTGTTGTCACAGATCGTACATGATGCGTGGGAAGGTATGGCTTTCTCGAGCAAGACCTTAGTTTTGTATAGGCTTTCTCTAAATAATTGATATTTTGAATTCAAGTGACCCCTCATACCACACAGTCAAAAGAAATCGGCATGGACCGACACTGCATTCGAGAAATTTTTGTTCAAGTTCATTACGTGTTCAGATAGAATAGACGTTGCTAATCATTTTACTTGAAAAAATACCTAGCTGTAAAATGTGACACTTTGATATAATTAACACCCTTATCAGGCTAAAACGACACAAAAAAATTCAGTTGCGTTGAAAAAATGAAAAATACATGTTGAGGTTATAAAATATTACGTAGAGACTAAACTAGAAAATGTACGTTTACACACACCTAAAATGTCAATAATGGTATAATTGCACGGCAAAATCAAGTACAAATGGTACCGAAGCTTGAAACAAACCGGAAGACCAAAATGAATATTCCCGTAATTTCTGCTGAATTTTTATTGGAGAGTCTGAGAGCAAAACTCATTTGTGTTTTCTTTTAGACAGGTGGATGTTTATGAATATCTAAGACTTTAATTTTTTGAAAACTTTCTATTTTGAATATGTCACATAATTGTTGTATAGGATGAAATATCATTAAAGGGATTAGAGCTACGTTGAATGCGAATATAAGTATAATAGAACTTTGACATTAATGAGCATGTAACTGTTGTGTAAGGGGCGTGCCAGTCATCTCAGTATAATAATTATCAAGAGACTTACAATCTCCTCTGTCACATTTAAACTGATAAATCACAGTGCCTCCATCTAGACTGTAGCCGACTGAACTAGAAAATTTATTTAAAGTATTTTTTTGACGCAGGCAAAAAAATAAAGACAACTTTGTCATCGTTTTTTCTACGATAAGAATACGCTAGTAGTTAAAGATGAATAAATGTTGGATACGAATGATTGTGGGCATATTATTTATAAGAAATAAATACAATACAAGCATTTCCTAAGAATGATTTTGTCATAAATGTTCAGGAAGATCATTTATTTACATCCGTTTTTAACACGAATTTTGGTTAATTCCTGTTTGGTAAAATGATTCGAAGAGTACACTTAAATGTAAAGCTCAAATATACAAGAAACCTTTCAGCGGTTTTCTCCAAACTTGACAACCAAATAAGTTTCTTTCTTATTTAAAAAATGACAAGGTTACGAAACCTAAGAAGTATAACCAAAAACAATCAATAAAATCAGATGAACATGTAAAAACTGCTAAATGAACTACTATTATGGTGAAAGGTCAAAAAGGTTATATAGGGTGAACTTCTTAGTAATATTCTTATTAAAGTCATAAGTAACAGCATATTTAACTCTACCTACGAGAATGACGCGACATGACGAACGAGGGAAAATGTTTCCTACTGGACCATATTACCTACAAAATAAATTTCTAGCATAGGCAGTCATTGTTTTTTAGTTCTTAAAATTCTTTCTAATTTTAAGTTCTGATTCGTCCACTGGTGCAGCTTAAGTAATTATTTTTGTGTCAGGTATATCTTCACCTCTAGATTTCAAAAGCCCCGGATAATTTAATACACACTGTAACTCATAATTGAACACAGGATTTGCAATGCCGTCGTTGGAGCAGAGGTGATACACATTCAATAAATGTCTAATGAAATTGCCATTGCCATCCTTTTTGGTTGACTGAATAAATTTCCAGTTAATCTTCTACTCACCCTAAACACAAGCCTCGTCTAGTAATAGTAATTTAGCGTCATAACTAATATTTTGTGTACATTTAAAAAACTATATTTGCTACTAACCAGTTAATAATATTATGCGATGAGAACCGGTCTGATTCACAGCTAGAAAATAGATTTTCCTTTCAATGATTAAATGGGAAATACAGGGTTAATTGCAAATGTTGAAGTAAAACTTAGGCTAGTTTTACTGTTACATTATTTCATTCGAACAAATACGAGTAATCAAATAAATAACGAGAGATTAAAACTAACTGACATTTTTAATCATGTAAAATAAAATTGGAAGAAAAAGGCTGGGAGGCTGGAAAACTTATGAGGAAGGTCAGCACTTCCGTGCAAGTTCCAGTTCATGAGACGTTTGTACCAGGCGAGCGGGGCAGAATAACAACAAGAGACCCATTAACTTGCCCCTCAATCGCTCGACTTGAAGGCCTTATCAGAGCCGCAGCTTACGCTCTAACACAATTCAATCTTATGAGACATACACTGCCGTATTGATCTCCAATAGATTCAGCAAAGCAGTGCCAACAGCAGGTTCATTGTTATAATTCAGCCCTTGACGGTTCGCTGCATACAATGGCCTACAGCTGGCCTGATTTATGAACAATGGAGCGTAAAACTTGGATCTGAATTCATTGAAGCATTTGAATCAAGTCGTCTTTTATGTGAACGTCTGACAAGATGCTAAAAAGATTCGCATTCATGCACATAAATTCGCATCACTCACGAACCGAGATTCAAAATAAAGTTAAAGCTATACTCGATGAAGTCAGTTATTTGAAATCATCGCAATGAATATTTTGTTTCTTTTGTAATGTTATCTCCAAAGGAGAACTGTACATGAATTCATTTGTAAAGCAAATTGCATTTAGTTTGAAATAAGTATGAACATTTGATAAGTAACTGTTTTTCATAAAGTATGCACAGTACATTTTACATGTAACATAGTTTCCAGGAAGCTGCGTAAGTATCTTTTAACATCGAAGTTAATATCTCTTAACTTCTGGAATTTATTAGGAAAAGCAATGGATTCTAATCTATTAAAACGTTTTTTAAGCAGAGTTCCCATACACGGGGCTACTGCGCATTAGTGGTTCCAAAAGGAATGATTAATCTACTGCAAACTATATCGTCTTCTGTTTGTGCTACTAAGTTTGAATAACATTTTTGAGAAGCGCAGTACTTGATTACACTCCAGCTAGGTTACGTCTAGGAGCTAATTACCCTGAGTATCTACCTTCTCCTCTTCAAACGATAGAAATACTAATATATCCGTTTGATGTCACAAATGCTTGAAAAAAGTTTCACATTTCAACCTGGCTCAAAAAACTACTTCTGATTCAGACTAGTACTTTTGGCTGGTATTTCTTGTTCAGACGTTATCGTTTCTATCGAAAAGTCCTTCCAGGGTAACAGTTATAATGAAAGTACGATAGATTGGTGCAAGAGTAAAGGTGGAGTGAATGAGATACCTGAGAAGAGTAGTGGAAACTAAGTAAATGAACAAAAGAGAGAAGGTGAAGAAAGATTAATTAATCGTGCGTTAAATGAATGATCTGCAAGCGTCTTATGAGAATGAGCAAAGAGTGAACGAAGATTATTGACACAAGGCCACACACATTGTGCTGAATTAGGCTTTACGAATTAATTGAACTAATTATTAACTCCTAATTTCTAATAATACTACCATTTTCATGTAACACACCAGCTTCTTATTTTGCAGCATAATCCTCTTTCATGAATTACTCTATAATCAATTGTTTGCTCAGGATAATTTAGTCAGTCTTATTGGTGATAACCAACATAGAATGCCAATATATTTTGAAATTATCAGTGAAACATAAGATTGCCTCACCTTTTATCGAACATATATCATTAATTCTTGAACATGGCTAATATAACAAAGCATATAGTCTATTTAGTCCCATAGTCTGCAGTCTGTAGTTTGTAGTCTAACTATACAAGCAACTGAGCAAGACCTCCAGATTTTTGAGAGCCATATTGTTATTAGATTACACATTGATCCAACCTTCTGACACAGTTTTATGAATGAACGCATGCAACGAAACATGATACTTGACACTTCGTTGAAATTATGTACCGGTACAAATGAGTCATCTTGAACGCACATTTTGAGGCAATGATATAGAGTTAGTTTTTTGTAGGTCAGATACGTATTGAAAAAGTGCAAATAGGATAGTTCATCAAAATCTGATGGAAATATTTGACAATTGTGCAATAGCATAGAAATATTTTCAAACAAATTATTTGATGTACAATAAAATTGGCCACATGTAGATAGCTTGGTTTCCACACAAATAAAGTTTATTTTGACAGATTTTTGAAATTCTGCTGAAGTGAAAATAATATACAATTTAGATGACAATAACAAGATCCAACTGTCCCGTGAGAGTAGGTGTAAATCTAGCTATCTAGAAACGTTTCACTTCCGGCTTATGAGTTTTTGCAACGGATGATTAACCCTACTGACCTATTTAATTCTGCACCATGTACACAAAACTAAATCTGGTGCTAAGTTCTTTATATTCACATAGGCTATCATCAATGTAAACGTTCATATCCGTTCCTGTGTCACCGGTAAGCAGGAACGGATATGAATGTTCATAAGCTCCTGCAAGCAAGAGAAGAACTTTTGTCTCACTAGACTAACCTTGCTCTTCTCTCGAGGACAAAGTTGAGTAGCGAATTTTGTTTTGTAGTTTAATTAGCTTCCTCAGGGACTCTCGCACTAAAATACTTCAGGGCAAAGTTAAATGAAATGTTCTCTTGTGAATGGGGCTCCCTCGTCTCTTTATTTTATTCCCTGTAACAGATTAAGTTCTATTGACTGAAGAGTCCAGGACTTTAGTAAATTCCTGACTTAGACAAACAAAGCATAAAACTAAATTTTAGATTATTTTTTGTTCATGTTAAGCTATATTTTTCCAGTATTATTGTTATATATAGGTTAGATTGGTTGGTGATATAGTAAGCACATATTTAGTTTAGTTAAGTAGAAAGGCAACTGAAATTAAATGAAATTCCTGAGAGGCCAACTGACTACCTGGATATTCATCTTCATGTCCAATTTGAAGCCAAATTACTTGACAAACAAAAGTGACTAAGTATTTGCAAAAATTCAAAACTAATGTAGACTAGGAATGTTTGTAACTGCATGCAACAAGTGGAGCGAAAGTCATTTCACACATGTTAAAATTAATATAACAAGACCTAGAAGAACTAAAAAAGTTACACGCCGAATGAAAGAAGAAGTCTTAGTGTTTCATTTAGTATCTAGAATACTGATGCAAATAATATTTTGTATTCAAAAGTAGCAAGCAAGAATAATGGAAAGTTATTTCCTTACGCAATCAGTTTGAAACTTATGACCCAAAACGTATGAGTTCTTTTAACGTATTTTTTAATTGAAAAAATCTAATACGTGTGTGCAAATTAAAGTTCATAATTAGTTTCCCGTTACTGATACGAACCTTTAACGAGAAAATTTTAGTCATGTGATATCATGAAAAATGTTTTCTAACGACCACATACGCGTTCATATTTTCAGATAATTTATTCATCACTTACTCGTATTTCTGCAAAGAGCTGATGACACTCGAGCTCTGGATAGCTAAGTGAGGTGAGACGCATAGCATACATAGTACATATAGCTCAAAACTGCTCTTACTTTACTTCTGTTTTTTGCCCTTCAATTGTTTATAAGTTTAAAGTGATTTATTGATTATATCAGTATCTGTTTCTTCCTGGACAAATCCCTTCGCCAACCATTGGTCATAATGCTGATAACGTATGGAAGAACACTTTATTTTATGGACACCCATATGGTAATGCTGAATGGTATCTACAGGGGGTGAGGGGTAAAATAATATAAATTTACAATACAATAAATAATTGTACGTGGTCTATAAATGTACAATCTGGCGATTTAATCAACGTGTTGTATTATTTTGCCCCACACTGTGTGTATCAGTTTCCTGCAGAGTTTCTCTTCCTACTTCGAAAGCGGAGCAGAACGAACAATAGTAGAAGCATAGGCACCTGCTACAGGTTTCGGATTTTCTTTGGAAATAAATGTTCTTGTTCTGACTGAATTTCTAAAGCCTATTGTTCAGAACACAGCCAGCTGCATTGGATGCAAGTAACAAAAAATAATTTATTTCTCTTCTATGGTTTTCTTATTTAATTACTTCTTCAGCAACAGATTATAAGCAGAATAAAGAGAATTATTCGTGCACTCATATAAGAGGGATGAACTACGCTTTTCTTCAAGATAATCTGCTATGAATAGAAATTTTATTGACTTTACCATGGTTTCCAGAAATTATAATGCAAATCCTAAACTATTATTCTAATCTAGAAAATACTAGAAGGATAGTGAGACCATGTCGGTCATAAATTCAAAATCTCGGGATCATGCGCAATGAGTACTCCTATTTGTGTGAGATAAAAGAGACCAACGTATAAATGAACATTTTCAATAACAAACGTTTCGAGAAACAAAGATCCCATATTGAGTACATGTTTAAGTGTAAAGCTAAACTTAAAATGTCCCGATAATATCACCGGCAAACCATACATTTGTTTCTATAACTTAAAACCTACTTTTCTCCCATTCATGAGAAACAAAAATGAATGTATCATGTTAGTACCTTTGTTCAAATACTTGTTTTATTGTGAACTTTAATCCAAGTAAGTTTTTCTAATTGGACTCTTGAGAAATTGACAACAAGAAGAGGAAGGTAAAGCGCATTCGTAATCCGTCAATTTGTTTTTAAGTCGTGCAATTAAGACGTTTACTGCTACACTGAAACCTTGAGACATTTATCTCCCAAGAGTCCCATTTTTCCCGCGCTTCCAAGCTCAGTACGGAGGCAATGTGCTGAGATGAAGAGGCACGACATATGCGATGAAAACGAGTTAGAGAAGTTTCATATCATAAAAAGCGTTAATGCAAGCATCCAAATTACTGCTGTTTTTATGACATACTCCTACACAGATAAATACGGGGTGTGTTTTGTGTAGCGCAGGAAGATGCATTCAAATTCGTCAGTTCTCGAACGCAGCACCGAATCTTTGGGATAACACTGTTGTGATTACAACTGCTTTGCATGACATGAGTGAAAAACAATAATACAGTAACATATCTTACATAATATCAAATAATTGGAACACATAGGCAATTTTTATCTGTAGTTATTCTTCAACTCGCGTAATTACCCTCTATTACTACAGGGTGGCCCATAAGTGAGATACTTTTTAAAACTATTGTAGCTATAAAACTACAAATGGTAAAAATATTTGGTTAATTCAGAATGAAGGAAGAGACTTCAATGTTTTCTACCAGCTTATCAAATCTACCAACAATCACAACATATTGCCCAAAAAATTCACAAAATTCACCCCCCAAAATGAATCGCTACGCAATGGAACAACGAGCAAAAATAGTGGAACTTTACTTTCGATGTAATTGTTTAGTTACTACAGTTCATATGATTTACAGGAATATTGATGATATTGAAAGAAGTCCTTTGAAGAAGTGCTAAAAAAACTGGTATTGAAATTTAAAGAAACTGAGACAACAGTAGACAGTCAACGTTGTGGCAGGCCACGGACCATACAAACTGGTGCTTCAATTCAGTTTGTTGCAACGAGTGTTGCTGATCGACCCAAAACGTCAACTAGGAGACGTTCAATTCAACTGAGAATGTCACGTACCTCACTGCAACGTATTTTGGTAAGAGATCTAAAGTATCATCCATAAAAAATTCAATTAACTCAAGAACTTTATCCTACGGACTACCAAAACCGATTAGATTTTGCGAATAGATTTTTGCAGCTTGTAGAAAACGAAAACTTTGTAAAGAATTTAATAATGACTGATGAGGCACATTTTCACCTCAACGGTTTTGTTAATAAGCAAAATTGCAGATTCTGGGTTACAGAAAATCCAAAAGAAATTCATGAACGTTCATTTCATTCAGCTAAAGTAACAGTATGGTGTGGCATCATGTCTTCGAGGATCATTGGACTATATTTTTTTGAAGATGCTAATGAAGATACAATTTGTGTTAATGGAAACCTGTAAAGCCAGATGATTCAAGAATATTTGATACCTGAAATTGGAGATAATAACACAGAGATTACCTTTCTCCAAAAAGATGGCGCTACAGCGCACATAGCGAAAGAATCAATGCAAATGTTAAAAGCAATTTTTCTGAACAGAATAATTTCTCGTTTTGGTGATATACCGTGGCCGACTCGATCTCCAGCTCTAAGTGCTTCTGATTTCTTTCTTTGGGTATACTTAAAGGAAAATGTTTACATTGAAATGCCTGATACTTTACAGTAATTGAAACTAAACATCATTTAAGAGATCAACAACATTTCACCAGAGAAATCAAGGAAAGTAATGAACAGCACCGTTGCAAAAGCATGCCATTGTTTGACTAATAATGCAGGTCATTTAAAAGATATTGTATATATTCCATAGTTAAAGGTATTTTATTGTTTTATTTATAAATTTATATTAAACTCTGAAATTTCTTATTTCATGCTGAATTAACGAAATCTCTTTACCATCTTTAGTTTTAAAGCTATAGTAATTTTAAAAAGGTACCTTACTTATGGACCACCCTGTACGACGAAACGCTTAAGGAAGTCATTCCTACTTGAGTTAAAGAAAAAAGATATCAAGTTTGAGAAAAAGCTTTATATGATAAAAATCAAAACAGATTGAATCGTTAGGCACTTTGTATATTACTTTAGTGGAAAATTGGTAGTAATAAAACCGAGAATGATCTCGAAGCAAAAGTAAGTTTTACTTTCTTAGACTGGTTTGAAGTTGGGTCCCTTAACATTCGACTAGTTCACGTATTGTCTATGATTTTTTTAAATTTTTAATAGTATAGTTAGTATGGATGGAAAAATACGGACAGAAAGTTTAACAAACTAAGGGAGTTCACAATTTTAGGGCAAGTAGAAGAAAAATTGCAATTAAAAAACTCCATACTACTGCCATAATGGCAATACAAAAATGTTTCATTATTTTTATTCTGTGTATAGACACATATTGTTGAATACGTTCGTATTAAAATTATATGATGTTATGTTAGTGCACAACGACAAATGAAAATTAACAGAATACAATATCAAATATTATCCAAAATAGCATACGAACCCTCATTCATCATCATTTTTCACTTGCATCATACACTCCAGTTCCATCATTACTTGTGCTCTTCAAGGTTTTCAAGAAAAACAATTATTGGCTGAATCTCTAAGCATTAACTAATTTGCCACTGGAATATAAAGAGAGTCATCAAATTAACTTAAAAAACTGTGTTTGGTCATTTCAACGGAAAAAACTTCTATTAAAAATCCAGTCGCTTTGTGAGGTTTTTTAAATCATGACCTTGAATTTTTTTTTAAATCATTCGTTGGAGCACCGAGTGGCAAAATAAAATTGAGTTAATGGAACCTACTACGTTACTTCATATGGAGTAAATTCATAAACCCTTTTAAGCCAATTTTTTACTAGTTTTCAGTTGAATCTATGCACACAAGAGCCATGCACGTGACCAGAAAATTGTGACACGCGTACATCGACTGGAGGTTTGTAACTCTTACCTCGCTAGAAATACTTGCAAAATAATTATGAATGTTTCAATTCAGTTATAAATATTTCGTTACGGCAAATAATAAAATGACATTTGCGGACAGATATCGATTCACTCCTTAGTATGAACCCTCCAGACAGAAAAAACAATATAGTCGAATTCTTGTTAGTTTGTGTGTATAGAAAGAGAAGAAACTATCCGTGGGTATGTTAAAGGAGATGTATGAATTGAGACCCTCTGCGCCACATAGGCGAATACACCACCATGGCAAATACGTCACCAGCTGCAAAATTCATTTTCTATGGCATCGAAATCTCACAGCCAAGTTTTATTTTTGGCCCGTCAGCTGAAAAATACTGCTCGCCGTTCAGGCGCAGCGTCTCTTTGAAGTGGCAAACTTGCCATTTGCCAACTTTTTATAGCGATTACTCAAAACTTGTTTCGGCATCTTTGCCCTTGTGGCCCGAAACGCCTCAATTGTCGTATAAAGAGTGAAGTGTTTAGAGGTAGTGAAACTAATCAGTGCTTATCAAAAAGAAGCGTAAATAGTACTATCCATAGAAATACAATGAATAAAAAACACTTGACAATTGATTATTACTGAATCCTTAAGCGCTCATTAAATAAGTATAGCTTGTCCTATTTACAACTGCATCAGGTAACACTACATTTACTCATGACACGCTCATAAACTATTCTTGAGCTTTTTGCATTTAATAATGATCACTTAAATCAATAGTGCTTGCAGAATGTTTTGTGTTACTTGAAGTATGTATATTTTTTTGCTTTGTGACATAAAATGTATATATTTTTCATTTTTTGGGTATCTTCGGATAATTGAAATGGAATGTGAGGTGGACAAAGCTGAACGTTTTTAGGGACAATTTACTTCTTGTATTTCATCGAAATGTTATAATAGTTAAAAGCAGCTGACGTTCTGTGAATAATGAAGTAAGAATGCCTTAAAGTATTCCCTGTCGTTTGTTCTCCCGTTTCAAAATTGGAAAAATTGTGAATTAGACCATGCACGGATCACACACCGGCCAACTAATTGCATCAACTTATAATAAGCGATTGATTTAGCTTTTCAATGAAGATCTACGTTAAAAAGCTATAAAATATACAGTGCAGAGGAATTGTGATAAAAACTGTAGTGAACCATTCTCACTCAATGAGCAAGGTTTCAGCGCTTGGGGCCACACACTTTTAGTAAAACAACAAAAACCGATGCTATGAAATCACCGGTAATTTCCTTTCTCGATAAACCTCAATGCAGGGTAACAAAGAGCGTTTTATTAATCGCAGTGTCGTTATCGATAAAATATGGGTCACGTACATCAATATGAAACAGCAAAAAGATTAGCTCAGCCTCGACAAAGAAGCTACGTCATGGGCAAAACAAGACCTTTATTCGCAAAAGACTATGTTGTACATATGGTGGGAGAGGAGAACATGATTCATTCGTTATGCATAAACAGAACACTCAATGCAGAGCTGCATTCAGCAACTGCACGAGCAATTTAGCAGACAAAATGCATGGGTAAAATGGCGTTTTTCAGCAACACAGCAACGCCCTTCTGTACATCACCAATATTGCCAAAGTTGCTATTGCAGAGCTGCAATTAGAAGTGTTGTTTTATCATCCACACTATCCAGCCTCTGGACAAACGTATTTTCATTTCTTTTGATTGCTGTCGATCGCTTTACTCCGTGATCGTTCAATTATAACTTGAACTTGAGGGCTTGTTCAAACGAATTTTTGTAGCCATGATGAATTCGATCGAAAAGATATCGAAAATCTTATTGAGACTTTGATTGTGACTCCCAAATTAGTGTGCATACATAACATCCTGTATAACAAGGTCTCGTTCACCATTTATGGAATTCGTCGCAGTCAAATCAAACGATGCAAAGCAATCGTAAAAAAACATCGTAGTGTACATCATTGATAAACTTAATGTGGTTTTGTACAAATTTAATTTGAAATCACTTTTTGAAATTATTTTTCAACAGAATAGAATTTTTTTATACCACAGTTTAATTAGTGGCTTAGAGCTCCGACGAAAGATCTTGTAGAACAGTCGAAAGTTATGACTGGAACAAAAGTAAAAAGCGACAGAACTTTGATGAAAAATGCGCTAAATGGAAGTCAGTTTTGTTCGTTGAAAAAATCAACACAGTTACTGCCGGTAATTTGGTGACTTTTCCGGTTGGTAGTGACGCATTGAAGGCCAGAAAATTGACCGATAATTCAATTTTTTTACCTGGAGATCTAATGGAACACAAAAATTCATGTACCAGGAGCGATAAGGTCATAAGAAATATAGACATTCATATATAGACATATGCAAATAAAATAGCTTAGAAAATAATAAATATGACAACAAGAACAAGCTATTTGTTCCATTCTTGGGTTGCTACCCAAGTTCCATGCTGTCTAACGTAAAACGTCAATCATGCACATGTATCTCAATCACACACAAACATAGAGCGATTATTGTTCGACTTATTCTTATAAATTTGTTATGGATATCCCACTTAATTAACATCTTAGAAAACAGTATTAGACGGATTTCTGAAAAATTAAAAGATGCAAAGTCAACTGTAAACGATATTGCTAAACTATATGAAGACTCTGGTGATCCTTCAATACTGCGACAAGGAAGATGTGGAAGAAAATGAAAGACACTAGCTCGCGATGACACGTTTCTTAGCAGGAACAGTGGGAAAAATCCCAAAAAACGAATATGGACCTCCAGAGAGATTAAATTTTCTCTTTGGCTGTAGTGCATGTTTATTTTCAAACTGTCCGGCAAATGCTCACTAAAACTCGCAGATTTGTTAAAAAATCAATATGTGAACAGTTATTGAGGCCTGCTATCAAGACGAAACGGATTCGCTGGGCACGAATGTAGACTGGATGGAATGCAACTGACTGGAAGAATGTTATATTTTCAGACGAATCACTTTTTAAAGAGCATGAGTACAGGCCAGTGGTGATAAAATGTAGCAAATGTGAATCATTTCAGTCAGGACTCATTCAACCGGCACCCAGGCACTCACCTAAACAGATGTTTGAGGGCTGTTTTAGCCCGATAGGTCCACGGTGGCTTATAAATATTCAGGGAATGGCGAACAGTTTTAAGTACAAAGCAATCATTGAGACTCACTTGCTTCCCATGATAAATAAAAACTTCCTGGTGAAAGTTGCATTTTCCAACAGGATCTGGTTCGATGTCACGCTTCTCGAGCAATGCTCACATTCTTCGAAGAAAGGTGAGTTACCGTTATAGGTGGGCCTGAATTTTTCCAGGCCTCAACTCCATCGAGAATCTATGGGCTGTAATTAAATGCAGAATCAAGAAAACCAATTGTTCGATAATGCAGAAGCTGATTTGTTCTGTTATTATTGCAAGGGATGAAGACAGAAGAAATGTGTCCAACTTTAGTGAAATTTATGCCAGAGAGAGTGTAGCAGATTATAGCAGCAAAAGGCGGTCATGTTTCACACTAAATCCAGTACCATTTACTATTGATTTCATGTATCGCTTCTTTTTTTAAGAAATAAATGACAGTGAACTAATAATTGTTATTTAATTTCTGTCCAAACTAATTTGAACTCTACTGAGCAAACAACTTTTTAAAATATTTCTTACATATTCGGAGAAATACTCTATCCCTACATTTTGGAAACAGCTCTATAAAACATTTACTTCATTCATTTCGCATTTTTTTTGTAACTGAGATTGAATGCTGGACTATGGGATCAGGTAATAATTATAAAGCTTCGAGTGAAGAACATCGTACCGTTGAAATGGCTCGTTATGTTGGTATTCACAACGCAGAACTGGTTCCTCTACAAATTTTACTTTCAGGAGAGTATCGTCCGTTGAACAGGGTTACATACATGAGTCAATTTTTTGAAAATAATAACTTAGGTCTACTGGAAAATAATTAGGACTGGTTCTTAGATACATATATCTTCCCATTGTCTCATTCTTGTTATTTATATGAATCCGTAAATGTATTTTCATATCAACCCGTATTAGTGTGTAAACTCGTGTCAATGACGTTGAAAAGTCTGAGCCCCGAAATCTTGTAATGCACAGTGGCAATTTATAGGAAACATTCATGAATACTTAATTTTTTTCAGATGAGGGGCGTAATTTTACGATGAAGTGTCACCGACTCAATGGCTGGCGCAAAAAGACGCAAGTCTCGTCAAGTCGGCGGCGCTGCTTTGCGTGATAAGAGACTGTCTTTGCCACAGAGTTTCCTGCAACTCGTCCTTTTGCTTTACTTTCTTCCCACAAACGGGCAACGAGTTTTGCTCATGCCTTCGCATGTTGTGAAACTGTCAGAACTGGCAGAACGATTTTTTTTGGCAGACACATAGATGTTAAGATTCATTTAGAAGTTTTCCTCATTTCAAATATAATGTGCATCAGCATTTATTTTAATTTTTTTTACTATTGTAGAGTATTCAATGTCATTTTCTCTTAAATTCAGAGAACAGAATTTTACAACAAAGACATCTCAGGTCTCTCACTCTTAAAGTCTTGGAATTGCATTATGATAGAAGTGATTTCAGTTATATTTTAGAATTTGTTATAAATATAATCATTCACTTTCGATCTCAAAAAGAAAAATTTTACTCTAAAAAACGACTACATTGTCTGCCACCTTCTGAGATCTGGTTTATACATCATGATAGAAGTGGTTGCGAGCATGGAACTTACTGAGAATGTAAATTGTTTAAGAAAACATCAACGTTAGTAGAAAGCTCGACTAATATTTTTAGCTTCATTATACAAAAACACTTGCTCCCAAATTTTACTAAATATTTCATAATCAGTATCCTTACTGGAATCTAATTTGCAAAATTTTGCTATGGAATCTATAACTCCAGCAGTAGTTTACGGCTTCAATACTTATTAACATCTATTCTATAATGATTAGATGTACCAGGGGTGTTTTTTCACCCTCCGATGAGTTATAAAAAAGCTAAATTTACATAACATAGTTATGTCATTACCAAAAGTTTTGCAGGGCCTCACTTATTTTTCTGCATTATCACCCAAAACGAGTGCGGACACAAGCATCTGAGACACAAGCTTCTCGATGCTTTTTTCAGAGAAGTTAGCCGCCAGTGAGGAGAAATACGAGTACGTCTTGACGACATCCTAAAGTTTAGCCACATATCTTCCTGTATCCGAGGTCTTGTACAATTGCGTACAAAGCAGACCCTGGAATACCTGAAAATTCGTCTCAAAGTTCACTGAATGTAAACCTTCGTTTGGTGTTGACCATCTGATCAACAAGCTGAATGAGGCCTACAGTAGCAACAGACTTGTGCCATTGTCCACCTCCTTCACGGACGTCGGTTCGCGCTTCTTCAAATTTTTTTACACGATTCCCGTACGCTACCCTCACTCTTAAAGTTATCAACGTACACCGCGTCTTTCTGGTTGCAGAAAACGCATTACACTTTGTAGCTCACATTTGACAGGAACGTCGAGGCTAATATATGTTCAAATAAATGTTCACACTTTTACTACACTACGAGGCAAATATATTGAAACTACTCGTGTGAAAAACTGGATTAGCATTTTAAAAAAATCTTAAGTACGAATGCATAAATCAACTGTGAGAAATAGTGAGGCCTAAGTGCTTACCTGCGTGGGATGTATTGGTACATGCGAATTCACTGTCGAAATATTATTCTTCATGCCGTTAGAGAGTACTAATACCGTGAGTCATATACATAAATAATATAATAAAATACTATTTAAATATAAATTTCGCACCAATGCGACATGAAGCATCGAATGCAACAGTTGGTGCTCCCGTAAAGATAAATAAGAAAAATGGCAATTTAAAATTATAGAAAGATAAGTATTCTGATATTCTTCTTCTGCACTGTGTTATCCACAGAGAAACTTTAGTATCGAAAAATATTTCTCCTGCTCTTAAGGAGGGACTGAATAAATATATGAATGAATTAATAAATGTATTAATGCTCTTAAACGTATCTTTGCTGTTAAATGTATGGATTCTATTCAACGGATCAAGACCACTAAAGCTAAAGCGAAATGTGAGCGTCTCGTTACGAAATTGCAGTATGTGAAGATAAACTGCAGACTGTGGGAGACATTAACTGTACACTGAGGTAACGTTGCTTACAAAAGAAAATTGTTTTAACTGATTTATAGAACGATTTATTGAAGTGAAAGATTTTTTAAATAATCAGCTTGAAGTAAAACACGTGCGATGAATTGTTGATAAAGCATATAAGAGTTGTTTAGCATATGTATTTGAAAATCTGTACATGCTGAATAAACAGTTTCAAAGAAAAATCGGCACTTTTATTTATTCAAAGACGAACATAAACAGGGTGCTGCAACATAGCTTCGTTTTTCGAATGAGTTTTGCTTTGAAAAAAGGAAGTTATGTTGGTGCACCCTGTTCATAAATGACTATATAACATCCATCGAGGTATATTGAAAACATTTTTCTCAGCAAAGGAAAGTAACCATTTTCGTTTCATTAAATCATACTAGCCGACTGATAGTGTTCTAATTGTGGATCATCTGAAAATAATGGTGCCTGATTTCTAAGAGAGGCTTTTGAGTTAAAACAAAGGCTTTTGAGTTAAAACAAAAACTTTTGAGTTAAAAGAAATTTATTTTTTGGAGTAGGTGATGCAGCCAGTGCTAATGAATCTGTGTTATGATGCTTTAGCAAGAAAATTTTTGGGAAATACAAAATAGTTTCTATAAAATCTTTATTCAACATAAATAAAGCGATGGTAGGACTTCGTTCTGTTACAGAAATTTAAAACCCAAATGCAGTTGCAGTTTTAGAAAAATGTGTGAAATAAAATGAATAGTTTATTGACTACTTGCAGAGGGTATAGTCTGGCCTCCATCTAGGGCTGAAAGTTACATGCAGATGTTAAGGTATTCTAGAATGAAGGAAAAATTTAGCAAAAATGTTTATTTAATTACGAGTATAGAAGTTATTTTATTTTTGTCACAAGGTTGTAGGAACAACGGGTTTTTACCGTAGAGCTGGGGAAGCTAAGAAAACAATGAGTGGAATAATTACGACCTGTATGATTTACAACCTTTACTTAAAAGCCTCGCTGTGACAACATGGTATCAGGTGTAGTATGGATGAATTAGAAATGCGGGAAAATCTTCTGTATTCTATTAACCATTTGGTTCTGCAAACTGATAGATGCACTATTTGTGGCTTTATTTCAATAAGAAGAAGATATGTTGACAGCAGAGATCTACCAGATGTGTATTTTTCAGCATCCGTATATGCGGATGCGGATGTGAATTTTGAATTTTGGATGCTGATGCGGATATCCTGCCTTTTTTATATTGAGTTGTAAAAAATGAGTTTCAGCCACATTTAATGAATGAAAATAGAGATAATGTCGAAAGGAATAATTTATTCAATGGATGCAACTAATGAATGTAGTAGTTTAGCGATTTAGTGAGCTAATAAATGAAATTGTGCAATGAAAGGTTATTAAAAATAGCTTAAATTTAAAACTAATAACATTGAGGGATTTCATCGTTTGAATTACCAGGATGAAGGACGAAGACCAAACTCAAATGCACCTCATTAACCTCATTCTCCAGTTCTCACCTATTCAGAAAAGGCTGCTGCTTACATTTAATAATTGTAGGTAACTATTGGCAAGCTGTGTTTCAAAAACAAAAGTTTATGTATTCGCTCTGGTTCTAACCTGGATCTCTTTTCATCATAGATGATGTCAGTTCCACTAGATACACACTCGCTGGCTACACTGCTTCAAGGATCGGCTAAGTATGTCCTAGCAAGTGTACTAAGAGAAAGATTCAACTGAGCATTCGTGCGTCACCAGAGAAGATCTTCTGACGTCTGTATGCGTTCCATTCTTTGATATTAGTCAATCATCATGGTAGTTTCTTTAGAAATATCTGCTTGGCAAAGTTCTTCAGTATCGTATTACATGTTCACTTTTGTTGCTCCCAGTTTGTCCCTTGCACAAGTACACATCAGTTTTAACTTTATGCTATGCATTATACAAGTACTACAATATATATTTATTAAACTATTACGCAATCATTCATAAGGCTTCATATACATATCATATCACAGGAGTGAGATGGATTTTAGAAACTCAATCTTCAAAGATAGTTCTCAGATCTTCTAGAGCAGGAATGTATTCACCTGGTAAGTATTTTATAATGGGACTAAGAATGTAAGTAAGACCTTGATTCACGGAAAACAAATACCTCATACTCAAAAAATTGCTGGAAAACCTAGGGAACAACTAATATACAGTAAAAGATGTCCAAAAATGTTAGACCTTTTTGATTGTCCATTACTCATAAATTTTACTTCTCTATAGGTGTTTATTGACGTATATATAAATAGGGGGAGATTAGTTGAAAAAAAAGTTCAATATGAGATAACGATATGTCGATAAGCAATAGGCATGAGTCGACTGCACTCACTTAGAAATCATCTGCCTGAAGCGGCTGAGAGGACTTTTCAATTTGCATAACGGATCGAACTCCCTCCAGTATCGTGAGTTGGCCCTTATAAGCCATCACTGTTACCGTTCAGTTCTACTGCATCGGAATTACAGGATTTACAGTTGGAAGGATATACAGAGTCGGTATTGGATTCAATCAATTTGATAAGACTGGTGCAATCGTTGTGAAGTTGTACGCAGTCTTTTCAAAAACTTGCACTGGAACCTGAACCAAGCTATAGTTGCAACTCTTTTTCAAAGCAAAATTTCAGTATAATAAAATACAACTGTTTCTAAAGACAGTTATCTGGTTTTCATTCCAATTCATTATGATACTTCTCTGAATACCAGAAAATTGTTGATTTAGTTACTGCTAAATGCAAAATTTGAAAACACTTTTCTATTCGTCAATGTAAGTAGTATCATGTATAAAAAAGTTTGTTGCTTGTGACTGCGGAAATGTGACTAATTTATTTCGAACGAAAAAAAAATGCTTCAAATTGTCCATATGAACCTTAATCATACAAGTAACCAGGAGTAAAGTGAGATACGTGAAGGAAAAGTAACAGTCATACCCACAGCCATATAATTTTATGCAGTAATTACCTGACTCATATTACTCAATAATCATATGACTCACAGTGTACCAAAATATAACCCATGGTTATCAACAATTATATGACTCGTGATACACAATTATTACATGGCTCTTGATAAACATTTACTAGATGACTTGCAATGCACAATTATTGGATGATTCACCGTATACAACGATGGTATCACTTGGACACAATTATTACAGGACTCATGGACACGCAAACACGATGGCAATGTAAACAAGAGAATCACATATAATTTAGTGTAATTAAATTTACTTAAGGTGACACATTAAAATCGAATAGCAAAAACTTAATATCCTGAAAATAAGAAAAATAGGAAGATAGTAATTCCAGGCCGTCCCCTTCATATAGAGTCGTCTCAGATCCCGCGTCGGGGGCGTAAAAAAGTCAGAAATACAATGCTATCTGCAGGGAATTGTATAAAAATTAGTTTTAAGATACAAGATTCAGTTCATTCGTGCATTGTAGAATAAAGAAGTGGGAGCAGAATGCACAACCAACATCAACGAACGGTCTGCTGCGTGCGCTCTGCCAGGGAATCCCAGCAAGAGATGCCAATTTATCTCCGATACCTTCAAAGGCTCGCTCGTGTTACCTCGAATTGCTGGACGATGTTTTTTCTCATAATAGTACTCAGAACGAAACTTCCGAAGAAGCGAAATTGTATAGTAAGCATCATAGAAATATTTTATTCCGACAACATTGTATTTAAATTGTATTTATATTCGACGAGTAAAGATGTCTATACTGTTTAGATATATAGCGTGGGCCAAAAAAATGTAGGTTCTCTTCAAATTGCAATAACTTATTTTCTGTTCAAAAGAAAGAATAAATACAACCACCATCGGAAAATTGAAAAAAATTATTCACACATGCTACAAATATTCAACTGAGGTTCTCTGGCTTCAATGCAGCGGGATAGCCGCGATTGAAATCACCGAGAACGTTCCTTAGAATTTCACTTGGTATAACTGCGATTACTTCCTCGTTTTCTTCTTCATGTCAGTGATACTATTTGAATTGATGTTGAAAAACTTTTTCACAAAGCCTCACTAATAAAAATCTTAGGGAAATAGGTATGGAGATCTCGGTGGCCACAGGACGTCCCCATTCCTTGAGGTTTTTTTGATTGAAGTTGTTCAAAAAGCCTTCTGTTACAGTTATGAAGAGTTCCTTCTGCTGTCTACTTGTTGAGAATCATGCAAACAACTATTCAAGTTGCCGCGAAGCCATAAAACCTGTGAAACAATTTTATGGTTTCAACCTTCGAGTTTGTACGCAATATTTTTTTACCGAGGAACTTGCGTTGGTAAAGAGTTAACTGGCCCCTTTAGAGGTGAGAGGGTGAGAATGTTGAAAAAACAGAGCAATTAATACTACATGTCAGTTGTATTTATGTTCAAATGGCCGGTATTAAAGATACATATTCTGAACTTAAATTTTCTCTGTATACCGATGGTGATTGTATTTATTTCCTCTGCTCAAAAAATTGAGTTATTGTAATTTAAAGCGTAAATACATTTTTTTGGCCCATGATGTATGTACACATATGTTAACATGAAATCTTATATTATCTTGTATTAATGAAATTCAATAACTAATTGTTAGTCATGCAAAATTAACACTATTGTTATATAATAAATAGGGATTTAAAATGACCAGTAGAAAAGAGAGAGCACATATTGATGTAAAACAAAAAAAAACAGGATTGCAGGATAGGGGCAGCCGAATAAAAGTTAGAAGGAAATTTAGGAAAAAATAATGGGAATACCTTTGGCAAATGCGAAGCAAATCGGTTTAAGTTATGAAAGAACAGAATCTGTTTCATGAAACCAGGATCTGGTGACCCTAAAGCCTCAACAGTCAAGGATGACCACTGGCTAAAACTAGCAGCTCTGAAAAATCGCAAGAAAACCTTCATGCACAACTCAAAAGAGTTTAAAACAACAAACAGGAACACGCTATCGCTAATCACAATATCAAGAAGAATAAAAGAATTTGAATTCAGCTCAAAAAAGTGTCCAAGACGACCTTGTTAAGAAAGAAAACCATCGCCGACAGAAAAACATTTGCTTCACTTTGAAAAACACTTCATCACCAGGCTAAAGCCCTAATTTGAATCCAATAGAGAATATTTCATTTACAATTTTTCATGCATTCTCAGGTAACCATTTTTCGAACAAAGAGAAGCTATGGGATGTCCTGCAGAAGAAGTGGAATAACATTTTTCCCTCACAATGTTTTAAGCTGGTGGAGAGCATGCCCGAACAAATCCCTTCATTGGAGAATCCAAAGAAAACTCATTCCCATCTTGATCATTAACTGTAATCAGTTTTTCTACTATTTTTCTGCTTGTTGAATTGTTCTCAACTGTTTTTGTATCATGGTTTTTCGACATAATTGTCCAATTTTGTTCAATAAACGAGAAGAATTACCATGGCTCATTTTTCTTTACACTAGTGTAGATGGGGTGAAACTGGCTGTAACGTTTAGGTCTCTGTTAGGCGCATCTGAACGACCTATAGAGAACGTGTGCAACGAATGACTATGACGCTGAATAGAATATATGAACAGTGACTCTTAACTCTGGTATTCATTCAAATTAATTGTGGCATTAAAATAAGTTTTTTATATTCTGCTAATTTTAGGTACCAAGCTAAACATCTGGCCTAAAAAATAGGTGGGCAGTAGTTTTAATGATCAGTTCGTTGCAGTTTCTTTAGTGCTTTACCCAGCTGATGATTGGACGAGTTTTTGTTGTTTCATATATGGTTTAGATAAATGAAAAATAATTCAGGAGTGAGTGGGTTGGCAATCTACTTCTGTTGTTCATTAGTGCACCTTCCAACCAAGTATTAAAAATATATTAGTAATAGGCTAAATCTCTTTAAAAATTCGAATAGTTTCAATTCATGTTATCATAATTGTTCAACATACGTTTAGTAGTGACTATAAAACGCTTATTGATATGCCGCTAAAATAAATGCTATTGCAATGTTCAAACCACACTCGAAACGTTATTTCTGTAAGTAATTTTTTTTTCTTTTAACGTCTGACAATACAAAGTGTTATATTGCCTTCTGTTTCATCGTTGCTTCAGGTCTACATTGTGATCCCAAGAGAAATTACGCAGGCGAACATAAGTAAGCTCTCTCATCCGTCTGTCCGAAATGAATAACGAAACAACCATCTTTAGTTTAGACTTCGTATTGTATTTTTCTTTGTTTTCAACCTACTATTTTAACATCCATTCTAAAGTTAACTTACTTTGCCCTTGCCAATGGTGGTCAAGCATGGTGCTTAGTATGACCTGATGATCATTAACAGGAATTGTTTAAAGTCGTGAAAATCGCGAATCCCTGCAGTCAGAGGATGAATGGAATGCTATCTAAAATTTCTCTAAGATACGTCGCTGATACGCGAGGAACAAGGTTTACTTCGTTTCTCGTCATTTTCATCACTGAATACGAGACTTTTCATGAAAACGATTTGGAAAAATTTGTCTGTCACAGTTTTTAAAGTCTCGATTCAAAGAGAAGTGACATCTACCCATGAGTAAACGAAATTATGTATTTGAAACAGTCTCCTTGAATTTTTAAATTTTCTGTTCAAGAAAAAAATCTCCACCTTGATACATTTAAAAATCGTGTTTCATGATTATGATAGAATCTATTGTAATAGCCTAGGTAAATAAAAATTGAAGGCACAGCTTGTCGGCGTCGTTTAGTGAGTACTGACAGTGATGTTAAAAAAATTTTATTTTCTCGGTATCGAAATGGTTGAATACTATCGAAGGGCTTCCAAGTTGATGAATGAATATTTTCACTTGAACTTGGGCCTAAAAGGAAAAATTTTTAATAGAATATCTTTCGTCTCGAAGTGGGGCTGTTAGCTATGACCCTCTCGACTTTTCACCTGCTTCAATTATTTCACTCGCTGACGCAAGAGCATTGCATCAATATGGTCAGGCATAAAGAAGTTTCTTCCTTTGCAAAAACTATTTCTCATCGAAATAATTTCTGACGCTGGAAAAAATGTTCTTCCCCTTGATGAGGTCATTATCTTTTTAAAATGACATTTTATTTTTCTAAGGTTAGGGAATCGCTGAGAGATGAACGAAGTGGGGGAGATAGTGGGATCAAATTCCTACAAACGACTGTTAGTTTCTAGTAGCCTTGAAAGGAAATTGCCGATCTTGTCGATTTAAAATAATATTTCTATTGCAGGTACCAAGAAATGCAAGAAAATTCAAGGGCGCAAAGGAAAAGTATGTTAATAGGCAAAATCACATATTTTTAAGAACGTCGTCAGAAGTAAAATTACAGTCTCAGAATGAAAAGCAAGGTATCGTCAGCCCGTCGACCACAAATAGGTTAAGAACTTATCCCATTCAGGAGTAGAATTGCTTAGAAAAAATACCTTCAGGAATAATTTAATGGTACCCTAGCGTACATATATTTTGTCAGCACGTGGTGTTTTAATAGGAAACAGAGGTCAACCAAGCCCAAGAATGGTCAACTTTGAATGTATTGCTGCAAACTAAAGGAACGGAGAATCTAGGAGACTTCTTCAACAGTACAACGCAGCACCGCGGTGAAGAACATGTCCTCTCTCGGCCAGGACATCATCATGAGCAAAAGAAAGTCTCCGTAAAAAAAAACTTCTACAGGTTCATATTTTTTATAGGGAACATGAGAATGTTAAAGTTTAAAGCTTTCAAACTCAAATGTAGTCATTTTTAGGGCAACAGTACTTTTTCTTTGCGAAAATACGAGATAACTATTAAGTCTGACACTTTTGCTATGATGCTAAAACGTGTCTTTTCTTTTAACTACTTTATAAAACTGTTTTTCTGTGTTTTTGAAGTAAGCGATGAGAACTAAAGACTTAGACATTGATAAGTTATTTATTTATCCATCACCGACTCTTTGGATCAATCAGGCGATAGGCTTATCTTCAGTAAGTTGTTATCAGTTTTCGCTGATAATGTTATCGATAGCGAATAGTCGGGTTTTGTGATAAATTGATTCGTAATCGTTCTTACCTTTGGCAAAGATCTTTTTTAAAACTCAATTCAGAAGGCATTCAACCCAATCTTTTATTTCTTTCATTATGAGTATACGAGTAAGTTTATCATCGTCGCATTCAAAATGTTATTGTTGAACTTTTACAGTGATAATAATAAATCATATCCGAAGTCAATTTTTTGTTTACTACAGCATCAATGATAAATTCACTGTTATAATATCCTTCAAACATGCGCCACATCAATCAAATGTGTGAATAATTCACACACTATTAGACCAATTCAAACTTCGATTGAAGGCTTAATCAGTTGAAGATCATACGTGGCCCTACGATTTTGACCTCTGTCAAAGCGATTAAGTAAAGGTAAAATAGATTTAAGAAATGCTGGTGGAAATGTTTCACTAGCGTGAAGTGTCACACTGAAGCAGCACAAGAAACGTTTAATCGGGTTTGCATTGATGAAGCTATTGAAATCCAATACAAATTGGAGTGGAGAGTACAATTTGATGTTCCAGAATTTGAGTCAAGATTTAACTGGAATGCAGAATTCCCTCCCGGTCCGAGTCCCATTCAAGTGGCCCAAGAGACGTTGTATTTATATGGACTCGCTCATTATATCCGTATATTTCTTCAGGAAGAAGCACAATGATTATAGATCTTAATAGCGCTTAATTTTTGGGGAGGTACACTGGTACAACGGAGACTTTTATACGTTAAGCGTTTCGTAAAACTCTTTTAATCAGCAATATCTGAAGGTAACGTTGCACTCTGAGTTGGAAGTACGTAGGGTAGCTACTTAGAAAATTCATAACATGATACCATTAGGATAGATGATAGCTGGTGGGTTTCTGCCTGCTCCACGTTTGAAGGCGTCCACCATGTAAAACAAGCAAGTGCTTGAGTGGTCATTTGGTTCCCTCCAAATTCTTGGGATTCAAATTCATGGCTCTATTTTGCCCTCGGTACCATCCTGTAAAAAATGAAAAGATTTTTAATGAAAGATTTTCAAATTTTCACTTGAATTTTACTCTTTGCTTCGTTTTCGCTGAAAAAAATCGAAACTTTTTACACCGGTACGTACTAACTGTACGTCTTGTGGTACACAATATTCAAATTACTCAGGATGCACAATATGTACATGGTTTGTGATACAAAATAATTTCAAAACTCCAGATATGCAGCGATGGCATGACTCAAGAAACACAAAAATGACATGCCCCGTCATGGATAAGAATTACGTGACTCGCAATGTCCGACATGACTTATGGTACACAATAATTATATGACTCATAGTACATGATAATTAGTGGACTAATGAAAAGCAATAATTCTACGATTTCTAGTATCGAATAAGGAAATGACTCATGGTAAAAAATAAATAAATATTTCGGGAAGCGATACATGATCTGTGGCGTAAAATACTTACTCCATGACTCGGGATGCGCAATAAATACATTACCTGTGGCATACAAGAACTATATGACTCGTGGCTCACTATAGTTTTAAACTCCTGGTGCATAATAATTGTATGACTTGTGCAACACTACAATTATATGACTCGTGCAACGCGATAATTGTCTAATTCGAGGAAAACAATATTCATACAATTCGTCGTACACACGATTACACGATATTTGTTTTAACATGATGAAGCGGCCGTCTCACATATCTCACAAAAAAATTGTGGCCTACTTTTAAATCAGATGCTAATGTGCAAAAATACTATAATAATGTTCCTGCTCACTGCTAGCACGAATGCCCCTCATTTTATCGGCCAAATTCTCGGACCGAGTGTTAATCTACCGATCCAACAATCCTTGGCCTGTTCATACCTCGGCTTCAGCCATGTCAAATGTTAGTCTTGTCGAGAGATGGAATTCATCGCCCATCAACGCACGTTCTCGGCAATTTAAGATTCGTCAATATTTGTACGCAAAATCTCGTAAAGAAAATAAGAAAGGAAAAAGTTCCTCGTGCTGCTGCTACCTTCAACCCCAAGATTCGTATCTGCATCAGTATGAATGGAATCCTTTTTGGAGCTAAAATTTATATTAAGATACTTGATATAGAAAAATCTTCAAAAGTCACTCTTTTTCATGATATTCCTTCAATAACAGTTGAAAACTTTATTTGGTATCGTTGCTACAGAACGTAAAAACAAATTAAAACTTTATAAATACTCTGTAGTATTGAAACAGTTGTTGAGGCTGCAGATTTTTTCACAGTATAAATGTGCAGTACTGATAAAGTTGGAGAGAATTTATACAAAAATTTTCATTTACATATTTTCATCCGTTATTAAATTGAAGTTTTCTTAAAACGTACTGGTCTTTCCTTCAAATATCTCTCTCACGAGGTGCTACGAGCTTTAAAAGACCATGCGCAAATTTCTGAGCGTGGGAATGTTGAGAAAAAAGTTAGCCAGGAGCCTTCTCGTATTTCCTAAATGCGTCTTTCAAAAAGCTTAATTCAGCAATGAAGGCGAGGTGTGGAAATTGTGATATGCCTCAAGTATACTGAATTTTCGTTATGCAGACAATCATGCAGGCGTGGCTGTAGCAGCTTGGCAGACGTCACCCAGGCTTAGGAGCTGGACAGCTCCACTTTAGTTGTCGGCAAACACCGCCGGCGTTGGACGCTATCTAGTGAACAGTTAAAATCTTGCTTAGAAGTTTCTTTCTTGAACACATCTTTTCATGTAGTTTCTTGGAAAAGTTCTAGTTTTTGTTAGATTCGTAGAACATGATTTTAGGTTTTAGGCAATCACGGATCATAACAAAATGAATATGACAGGTGCCAGTTCTGGGAGAAATATTTTAGACCCAGAAGCAAAAATCATGTTGTTAAAGCAAGCGTTATTTTACTCGTGGTTTTTAAAACAGAGCAATGGTCGCGGAGACAGAGATCATTATTTAAATACTTTCCTAAGATCACCAAAGGCACGAAATATATTTCATATTAAAAATCTTGAATTGTTAGGCTAAATTTATGTATTCAAAAATAAATGTATTTTCGTTGTCTAAAAATTACCCCGAATTTCAATACGAAATTAAGCGAAACTGCTCAGGAAAACCCATTATTTATATTCATGACTCTGTTGGCTTCCAGTGCGATTTGGATAAAAGAAATCTTGGGAGGCCGTTTCAATAGCTTTCAGTCCTGTACTCAATTATATGTCTCTTTAAAACTGAACAAATCTAACAAATTTGTTAAAATTTGCTCATTTCTCTAGTTGCACTGGTAGAGTTTTTATCAATAACAACCTGGAATTCAACAGAACTTAGCCCTTTGAAGTTCTTTTTTCTTGGTTGGTCCTTTAGACTGAAGTCATTCTTTTTTAAAGGTGAAAAACATCTTCAACATCTCTTTTCATTTAGCACGTCATTTCCATAAATGACTTTGAGGAATCTTGCTGCTGAAATTGTTGTTTGCTCTTCTGAAATTCATGGAGTAAATTATGCCTAATACTTTCTTCACCTGGAGTATACATTTAGGTCAACAATAGTTATTCATTATAATAATTGTAACAAAATCTGAAAAAAGAAAGATTATTTTAGTTATTTAGATAGCTACACATGTGTGATTTACAATTTAAATTGATATAATGATACCCAAAAGTTATAACTCAAAGAATGGACAGCACTTTCATTAGAATTTGATACATTTCCCACTCTTTACCAACTTTTTTATCGTTTTTTTTTTAATCTTAATAACCTATTACCGGGGTCCTCCCTCATAGTGGGTGACTTCAATGCAAAGCACGCAATGTGGAGAAGCACACACGGTAATCAACATGGCAGGTCAATCGACCAGTTTATCTCGAACACAAATATTTGTTTTCTGAACAATAGACCACACCTTGCTTTCAACAGGGACTATACCTGCCATCGATCTCAGTCTATCCACGTCTGTTGTCTTCCCAAATTTTCGGTGAAGACTCATTACAGTGACCACTTTCCCATAGTAATGCGTTTAAAGAAGTATGAACCCAGTACCCACAGAGCCATAATACATCTGTCGCGCGGTCTGTATAAACATTGCGTTCCCTGGTGGACCAATGATTGTTCTTTCGTTCCGCCAATGCGGAACGAAAGCGAGCTTCGAGACAGTAGCGCAACGGCGAGTTCGCCGACAAATAGCCTACAATCGAACACGAGCTAGGTTGCAATACAGAAAAGATGAAGCTCGTAAAAACTCGTGGTATAAATTTTACGAGCCTAAATAGAGATACGCCTGTGCCCAAGATTTGGCAATGTGTCAGGAAAATGAGGAGGAATTACATATATCAGGAAGCGCTGCGTGGGATAGGACGGCTTCCTCTCAGCGGGCCTACAGAAAGTGGTGAATGCACGGGGCCGTAAATTTTCCTTCGTTAAAAGTAATGCACAGTATCCTCCTCCATAACATGTATATAAAAGGCAACTGGAGCACACACAAGTATCCGCTGTGCAGCGGTTGAAGCAAAGGAGGATCACTGGCCGGTCCAGACTCGGAGACGAACTAAACGCTTCTCCGACGCACGCCGCACATGCAGCCCATGGGTCACCAGTCCAGCAGGTCCCCATGATGGAAACTGTCTTCGTCAGATGGACCTCCAAAAAGCTCAATAGACCGGGCACGTGAAAATTTAACATTAGAAGCAGAAGTAGGTCAAGTGACATACAACCAACATTTTTAGAAACGCAGTCAAAAGTAAAATTATAGCTTCAGCATACCATGAAAAGTAGGACGTCGTCACTCACAGTTGAGCGGAAGCAAGTTAAGAGCGTTTTCTATTCAGAAGTAGAATCGTTTTGAACAACGGTACTCAATTGTAGGGCTGCCGTTCAAATCTAGACCACTGCGTGCTATTGTTTGGACCTCATTACACGTAATTTAAAATAAATTGTGAGCTCATACCAGATTCATCTGCTCACTTATTAAGCTAAGACTATAGTCCGGACTTTTGACCCGTAAAAAATTGTGTTATTGGACCTCCTCACATAGTAATTGAGTACTTCTGGCTAAGAAAATAATTATTTAATGCCACCCTAGTGCATATTCTGTCACCACAAAATACTGTGGTGGAAGAGAAAGGCCTGTGTTCGGTACGCCCGCACTCCGTGCTTGATAAAAATTAGCTCATTTTCCTAAACGTTCATATTAACTAATATGCACAATAACCCTACCGGAAGAATTAGACCAATCACCTCAAAACAGCCATATAATCTTTTTTTCATTTTAGCGCTATTAGTTAGTTAACTGAGTTAATCACTATCAGCCGATGATTAAGATATACAGTGGATGAGCTGCTGCATAACGAGCTGTTCTGTCTACTAGTATTACGGGCAATGAATCATTTTACAACCCTATTTTCGTTCTGTTAACGATGAAAATCTCTCATTTCGAGCGCGGTCGGTGACTCGCCTCAGCAACAGCTTCAAAAGTCATGACACTAAAGTACGCATAAGCGTCTCGCTAACAATTTTGGGAACCAACGTCTGCAAAGGATCTGTTGAGTCCCGGTACAGCCATAGCTGAATATAGAGTATTCCCTCCTCGTTACCCTTTGTCGCGGATCCTCAAGCTCGTTCCCCTCCTTGTATGGAGACGAAGGAGTGATGTGGAATGGGTGCAGTGAGCTCCTGATCCTACTTCAGCTCTCTCTCCCAATGTAACTCCTATTATTCTTCCTGGAATGCTCGACGAATTTTTGGTGCATATTGTTTTATGGCGCATCAAACAATGAATACGTAAAATAAATATAGTTTTTCAGTCTAAATCCTCAATGTTGACGAATTCTGTTGTTACTCACTAATAAAGTGCGAATGTGGTTATTTCACTTCCATTCAATGTCCATATTTTTAAGCATCTGATACAAATATTCATCCACCACGGCTCACATTTGCTAGAAAGTTCTATTTTTAATTGGGTAGTATTATGGGAGAAGCAAGTAAACCATGTTTCATCAAGTTCAGGTACCAAAATTACGACATCGTGCATCGTCATAATCTACATGTTTAATAGACAGTGTATCTCCATTTCACTTTCTTTTGGCATTTTGAAGTTATAAACGAGTACACAGAAATACATTTATAAGAATAGATGTAATCTATCTTCGTTTTATTCCCAAAAGTATGTTCTTTTTATGAGCAAGTATGTCATAAAACCTACTTATTGCAACCACAGAAGCATCTCTGATAACTATAAAGTATGAAATAATGTCACCTTTTTTATGGGCTCATTTACTTACGATGCGCAAATACTTAAAGAGTTCAAAAAGATGGCATTCAGGTACCTTCGACAAGAAAATTGCACAGAAATCCATGTTCCAAGAACACAACTACAACTTGATTTCTTGAATACTTTCTTTTAACCGGTACATTAATCAAAGATTAATTTATTAATGGTTTTACTCTAAGTTCGTAGTTATGGAATAGAAACAACGTATTTTTACCAACGCAATGCACAGGAAATTTCTGCATACACTAAGCTTTTATGCTCAAGCGAAACAAGAAGAAAAGTGGTCACTTCCTCTTTTAGGGCCTCTGCAATTCAGCACAACAACGCAGTAAAATGCCTCCCTGCTTGGGAATGACCCTCTCTTCCTAACCTCGCACACAGCCCCATCACATCGCAATATTGTTCGATCTCTTTAGTTGGTACAGAATGCTCTGAAGTCAGGGTGTTCTACAACAAGACACTCACATACTTTTATTTTTCTTTGCGAATCGACGCAACAGTGTTGTCTTTCATTTGTTAGTAAAATTTGGTCCCAGATCGTTGTTACAATCTACAACGTTTAGTTATATAACAAATCAGAATTTCCTATTTTATGAGTTTTCGAGAAAGAGCTGTGTTTGGACAGTTAAATTAGAACAAAACTTTTTAGAAAGTATAGAAAGCAAATGAGCGACAGCATCCTAATTATGATAAAACTGGTGAAACAACATTTATGATACATGAGTATAGACTTATGCACAATATTTTCAGTCGTTCTTACTTACAATATTAATATTTTCAATCTTTACTAGTTCAATCCTGCTCAATGCATCTTCAGTCATTTATATTAATATGCATTTTAATTTATGGTTAAAATAATGAATCTTTCAGCTAAATTGAAGCAGTGAAGGATTTTGTGGGCCTATTCGCAGAAAATGCGTTTTTTTAAATTACACAATTCAAGTAAAACAAAAGATTTTATTCAAATTTATCGCCTCTCGTACTTGAAGCGCAAAAACGAATGCAAAAAAAATCGGAACGGTAAATAAGAGTGCAAATCAAACTAAATAGGAAAATTGTTTCTACTCACACAGAACCAAACAGTGAAAAGTGCCCCCATGATGTGCGGAATAAAATGAAGGTTACCCAAACATACCACAGACGTAAAATATCGTGTATCTTTTGTGAATTTAGAATTTTTACCAATGTGCATCAATTGTCAGAATGTTTCAACAAGTGATTATATCATTTGAGAAATAAATGGCATCGAAATTTTCAATTTCAAAGAACACTCATCAACTAATTTTAGATAAACATGAAAGTTGTAACAAAATTGTTCAGGTGTTCTGATGAAGGTATTAATTTCATTAATTTCACTTTACATAGGAAAAATAAATTACGTAAAGCGAACTGCAAATCCCTTCAGTACCATTTCATCCAAGAAGCATGATATGTTTGTCTGTTCTTAATTTGTCACTGCATTTTAGGGCCAATAAGCTGACGCCACTCCTGTTAATCTTCGCGACTCGAGATCTGAGTAGAGATTATTGAGACTAGTCCAGCCTAAGGATAATTGAAACCTGTGTAGTTGATTGAACGGAATTTATTTTTTCTTAGATGAATATGACCTGCACAATGTAAAGATTTTGTTTAGCGTAGCTTAGTGATCATTATGACCAATACAGAAGATGATGGTACAATTCACAGTCTAGTAATGAGTGTTGCCTGGGTGATCGAATTTGTGATGATGCTGAACACAGCAGCATGTCATTTATAAGCTAAATTGATGTAACGATACTCTAAAATTATGTCTCAAAAAATAAGCAGAATTTTCGTTACAGCTTGATACATTTAAATACATACATCCAAACTCATGAGCCTAAACTAAGGAAGTCCGTAGGATCCCGCGTTTTTAAGTATCATGTTTTAATGCTTCTTCTTATTTGGTTTTTAATCATTGATTTTTTGTATATGAAGTCTTCGTACCAGCAGTGAGATTTTCCACTATAAATTTACCAATATTCAACACGTTGTCATGAACTGGTGTGCAAGACAGATTGATGTTACCGAATGTTTGACGCAATAACATTATGTCTAATATACATTGGGTTTTAAAAATTGGAACCGAATATTCTTAGAATAATGGTGTAAAATATAACGTTATTATTTTGACAAGCTCGTATTTACTACGTCATAAGTTCAAACATTCTTTTTTACAACGCGAAAAAATTTATTGTTTAAGTTAAGTTATACATGGTTTTTATACTGGCTTACATTGTTGATCATATTTTTTCACAAAATAATCCTTTTATGTAGCCTATGTATTTAACACAAGGTAGAATCTAGCTAAAGTACTGCTGAATAGCACAGAATCTACATGAAGGGGTTACAAAAGGTTGGCAAGCCCGACACTGCATTTCAAAGCAAATAACGACTCCATGCAAACGCTGTCGCACATTTCCGAGAAATAACATTTTAGCGCAAACTTATGTAAGAAGTTAAGGTGGGACGCTCCAAGAAAATGTGTTGCTAAATTTTTATTTCAAAATTACAACGATATTTTCACAGTGGAGTCGTCTATTTTTAATATCGAAGGAAATTTACACAGATTTATTGCATAAAATTTTTAATTAAAGTGTATTAATGTAAAATATTTTGATGAATGTCAAACGTTTTCTATTGTGAGGTTTATAGACTGTAGCTCGACTATGGAGAGAGTAATATAGAGATACGTGAGATACTCGTATCTCGTAAGGGACTTTGGTTTTAGAATGATTTTTAAACTCACAAAGATTTTTTAGGAATAAAGAAATTATACTGCCGAGTGTTCACAGTATGTATGCTTTGATTGGTTTAATGATTCTAATTCTGCTCGGGTACTTTCGCTTAGCTACAATCGAAGGAGATCCATACAGCATAATTGCATCAATAAACCATAACATGCACTAAAAGATAGAGAAAGAATAACATAAAGATAACTGACAATTCGAGAAAATATTGGAAATGAACAGTTTCAATAAATACCTTCAAAAGGTTCGTAACATAAAAAGAGCCTTAGGATATCTTTAAAAAAATCGATTTGATGAAAGGTACAATGTGTCCCAAAAAAATGTATACATTTTAAAAAGTTGTAATTGGGTTACTACTAATATTCATATGGTGTACATAGGGGAGATAACAACGTATTAGGAACTCAAAATACAGTTTTAGATTTTGCTCTTTCGAATGAGACCTGTCCTAGCTTCCTAGCACCACTAGTATTCAAACTACAGCCTTTTAAAAATGTATACATTTTTAGAGACATCTTGTACTTGCATTCTCACTGAAGGTCACTTTCTATCTAAAGACAGGATTTTAATTTGTCACCTAGAGAGCGTGTGCTAGTTATAATAATTTTATTTCAAGAAAGTGTACATTGTAAAAATTGTCGTGGTGTGGCTTAGAATTCATAAAAAGAAAGCTAGGTTATTTCCACATATAAATAACTCATGAGCAGTGAAGTCATACAAATCAACAATACGTGAGGAACTGAATTCATTTTCTAGCATTATATTACGCAAGACTTGTGTAAGTATATTCAAATAAACAACAATATTGAAACCTTTCTATTAATGAATAACCGAACATAAACGATCCTTAAAATACGCGTGTGTCAACGAACTCAAATGATGGATAAGAATATTATTGCGCACGAAATATCTTTGGTCGTCTTAACAGGTAAGTGTCTCCTTGATAGATAAAGTGTTCAGCTCTATCTTCAGATAGAGAAAACTATACTTGAAACATGAAAAATTTATATTTTTAACCTTTTGTTTACAAACGGTACGTCTCGTTAAAGTCGTGTTCACAGCTCGTAAAGTAAATTTTGTTTGCTGTGAACACTACAGTTAGTAGCGGCATCGAGAGTAACCGTCAGTAGGCAGAGGGTTTTCAGGCATACATATGAAGGCTACGTGTTACCAAGCTTGCTGTTCTTCTCACTAAGAACGATCATCGAACTGTGGCACACATACCTGCAGTGGTAGCTCAGCTTCCCAAGTTGGTATCCAAACTAACAATATACAAAAAATAGAGGAACAAATTGCAGGTTGATGTCATTGAAATTCTCACAATAAAAATTTATTGATACGAGAGATATTTATTTCACCTTTATTATTCAAGCGTTCATCTCAGATAATTCGATAACTTTTCTGCACGTTATTGAATTGCGTAATTTTTTGCTTCAAGTTTTTAAACTTGATAAATAAATAATGAGCGTTTCAGAGACATTTTACGATAACACACAATTCATCGCATAAGAGGAAGGTTGTAACATTCAATGTAAACAAATGGAAACGACCAAATCTGTCACCGAACTTGGATTTCAGAAACTGAAAATGCGGGTCTGTCATAAGGCAGCTGGCGCCGTCCTGCTGAGACGTCTGGTGGTCACAGCCCTAAGTGCATGTCAGACTGTATTCTCCTGAACTTACTCCAAGCAGACATGAGAGTTCACGGATCCTTCAAACCAAGCAACAGTGAGAATTCGCCTATTCACCATTCTCTACCCAGGAAATAACTTTTTGTTCGTGAGCCTTGTTGCTCTGAATTACGATACGGAGGTTTGTTGCTGTCCAATGCCTGTTGATTCCCTTGTTTGGTGAATGGTGCAAAAGAAACCCTCTTTCATCTGACCAGATTACACGCTGGAACCAGTCCTCGAAACTGAGCCAAAATGTGGAGGCTGCCAGCCTAAATTCTTTGTTTGCTAGATTGAAATTTGCAACCGGTGCGGCTTATAGGTTTTCCACTTGAGATGTTTTTTGGTTGTTGCGTTCGAGTAACATGTACAAATCCAAGAAAATGTGCCAAAAAACATTAATTTTTGATATCTGATTTTTTAATTCAAGATTGGTGTAAGTTGTAACGCAGAAAAAATTTGATAAACATTTTATGGGTTTTCATTTTCCTAATGAAAAATAATCAGTCTCAAGCCACAGAGTCAACGTGAACGTTTTTCCACACACCCTTTCTGAAAAAAAGCTGCCTCTCACTTACACTTTGTGTACCCACTAGTGGGTTGGTAATTTACGACTACGTTGAACTTGAACATGCATAGACTGCTGCCATTTGGCACCTCGATGGCTCTGCAGATCACCGTCAGTTTACATACAGCACCAGTGTAAAGGGTCGGATGGCCCTGCAGTGCCAGAAGCAACACAGCAAATCGATACCTACGATAGAGTAGACATTTTGGCATCGCTGCTGTGTCGTATGGACGCAGCTAGCTTCGTGGTAAATAAGGCGCTGGTCGTCTAAGAGGTACCCCAAGCTCAGAGGGATATTTGATTGGAAATCCATATGGTTGAGTTGAAAGAGGAAATTTCTCAGTTGTGACCCTGATGAACTTGCAGTGAACAAAAAATTTTGAAAGAAATTATTGAATGAAACTCAATTTAAAAATGTTAGCAAATAATTTTCCCTTTGTATTGGTATAAAAAGACAGTAGGAAACTAAAACTAATGTAGTTAACCTGGTGAGGTAAATGAGTTAATCGTCTTCAGAACTCCTCGTGAACATCAGGATGTGAGAGTAATTTTTGACTGACACATTCTGACACTTAGATTCCTCCTTTCACACACAGCTGTGCCCTAGAGTAGCGTGGTTGGCATTCCTATCGGGAAGAATAACAACCTGTGTTGGCTTCTACGGGGTTCAAATATAACTGGGGGTGTTGGAGTGAAGCTTCATCTGACTTTGCAATCGTTTGGATGGAATGATATGCCGACCTTCTTTCGATTGATGATTCATTAACACAGTGCAGTGAGATATACGGATGGAACACATGGTAAGTAATTTTTAAAACAATGAAATAATCAACTACAACTGAACCGCAATACATGCTACAAATTTATACGCCGATATGCAGTCAAATATTTTTCTCAAATTAATTAGTACCTTGATTGATTAACCTTAAAGAATTTTTTAAGCATAATTCATCTACTTTTCAACGGTTTATATATGAATCAGAATCAAGAACGAAGTGCATTCGAGTTGTAACACCTCAAATGTTTTTCTTAAGACTGTAACACAGATAGGAACATACGGTTTATTTTAAAATACGCGTGCATTTGTTGTGAGTGCGTGATGGAGATGGTAGCACTGCACGGCACACAGAACTTTAGTGGCTGCAGTGAGAAAGATTACTGTTTTTTGGTACCTAAAATGGCAACATTTCATTACAACAACAGCATGTAATCATTTGTTTTCTCCCTTTGAACAGTGTGGCACCGATTGAAATTTATCGCCAGTTGAGTAAGAAATAGGGTGGTGGTGTCATGGATGTGTGTAATGTGCGTCCAAGTGTGCAACAGTTCGAAGAAGGCAGAACGTTGGCCTCGCACAATCCAGTCTGATGAAATGATCAAGCAAGTGGAGAAAGTTATTTTGGAAGATTGCCAAATGAGTTTGGAACACATCTTCTCAAAATAGGCATTTCCGTGGGATCTATGCACACAATTGTGCATAAAAACTTTAAAATGCGAAAAGTGTCCTCCAGGTGGGGTCTCAAATGCAGATGAATAACGACCATATGATTGCACGCGTGGCATGTTGCCAGACAATGTTGACGCGTGATGACGGCATGAAGGGGAGTTTCTTTTGATCAATTGTAGCAATGGATGAAACATGGATGCTGTTATTCAGTCCTGAAATGAAGCGCCAGTCAGTTCAATGGAAGCACAGATATAGATGCCATACGCCATTTTAATCATCAAAAATAGTCCTCATTTTCGATGCTTCTGCTACAGTTCTGTGCACCGTACAGTGTTGTCATTTTTGTCACGAGTTCAAACAAGTAAATGCGTATTTTAAAACAAACTGCATGTCTCTATCTGTTTCCAGTCCTGAGAAAAAACATCGGAGGTGTTATGACTTGACTGCACTTCGTAAATTACTTAACTCGAGCGTTGGACGATTGCTACAGCTATTCGTACTAACGAAATGCAGAACATGGTGCGATAAAGAACAATACTCGTCTTAACGAGGCACTTTTTATCAATCAGATGTAGTGGCTTGTGAACAGCCGCTGTTATTATCCCACTAAACGAACTGATTGAACTCTATATTATGAATATGTACAAATGATAAGAAATTAATTATTCAACATGAAGAAAACATAGGAATGAAAACTAGAAATTATATTCATGAATTAGAAAACTACCATGAATTGAACAACAAAAATATACAAAAATTGGGACATAAATGTTTGTTAACTGACCACAGCCACGAGAATGAGAAATGCGTTAGGACGAAGTTAAGCACAATGGTAAGAGAAAGACTTGTTACCACCATACTCTGCTGGAGGGCAGAGCTTGCTGGGACGGCGCACCACGTCTTACGCTAGGAGTAATGACACGCACTATGTGAATACTGAAATGATGTTATAACCGGTAATGTTACGAAGCATATCAATTTGAAAATTAACTGGTGCAATACATAGTCGAAGTTGATTGAAAATGTGAAGCTAAAATACTCATTACCTACGAAATCTCAAACCATCTCGAATACGAAGAAAATTTTTATTTTCTTAAATCGAGACGCTACTCGTATATCCGTTACTTTTTTCCACTTGTTCGATTTTTAGTGATAATGATGCAAAAATATCTTCGTCCGTTTCTGTAGTGCTACAATAGGTGTGCCATTCATCATGTGTTGCAAATATTACAATTGGAAGAAAGAAACGTGGTAAATTCACAATAGTTCGTTCATACACAAGTGAATGAAAAGTAAAATATAAATTTCTTGCGATTGAAGTATTTTACAGTCAAGAAAGTACAGTCAAGATTGAAGTATTTTACAGTACAGTTCATTACGAAACTCTCAACAAAAATTACGAATACAAACTTGAATATTCGATAAATGTGAATCTCAAGTTCTCTTCAAAAAACACTGAGACCTCATGAGATCTGACGCAATTACTAATTTTCTTCCCGCTGCATATCACGAGTTTTTGAAGTTTCAAAAACTCGTGGAACTGTTCATAAATTTTAAAATTTGTCTTCTATTTTCAGCGGAAAAATTGAATAGCTGGACTAAAAAGGTGATAGTGTCTTTCTTAAAGCCTTAAGATTATTTGATATTAAGGTGTGTATGATGTTAATATATCAGTCCATGTATGCATGCGTAGACGTATCAGTATACATATTTAAGTGCGTTAAAAGCACAAGAGTTGATATTTGAGTGTATAATATACACGACACATTTTGTTCACATACATATTTTATGTATGTGAACAAAATGTGTCGTAAAGAACAACCAAGGTAAATGCATAATACATATTCGCGGCAGCAAGGGTTTTAAATGTATAGATTCCGTCTTCATTATTGAAATAAAATGGAAGTCAAATTCATGGCACGCGTTATATATGTATATAAGTATAAATATATGTATAGATGAATATGCATATATTATATATAGAAGAATGTTTATGTACATTTATATATGTATATATTATTAGTACTCCGGGCTTATAACACTCAAGTAAAATCGTTTTAGAAACGTGTTGGAACAGTGATGGTAGTGAGTTGTGTGCACTAAGGTTGATGGCATAACTGTTTCTTGCATTTACAATGAGGAGCCAACAACTAAGAACAACAAGCGAATCTAACAATATCGGATAAACTTTGAGCCCATTTACGCTACCTACAGCATGATAAAGCATGTCCTTATTCTTCTGATCCGTGGGGACTGGCCTCACACAAACTTCCTTCTGTGCAAAGTGAGTTGCTTACATTCAAGAAGTGTTGTGCGCTCATCATTCATTTTTCAACCTTATATACTTTTAATGACCTTTCTGATGCGCCTGGTCTCCTCATGAAAACAATCTTACTCACAAACTAAGGTCTAAAAATATTTTTTCTAATAATTGTTAACAATGATTTATTTTCTTACCATATAACTACTTCTCAAGTATTCTATGTGCCTTATTTGTGTAGGTATATCGAGACAGGCCGTTGTTAAATTTGATGTCCTCCAAACCATAAGGAAAATTTCCGTCTACCCTTTGTGCGCATGAAATGTTACACTATTTAATCTATTGTTTGCCTGGTAGATAAAGTTGTCGGATTTCTGAAGCAAATTTATTATGTTAAAACTATTGTTCCAATATTCTCTTGTTATTTTTCCAAAATAAGAATATGTGGTTACTGCATGTATAATAGGTATTTTCTAATTGTTTTATTTCAGATTTTCAAATTTCCTGAATCTAATAGTCTATATTCATATTCGTTAGTTTCCCCAATTCTGCAGTATGTACCAGCAGCTTTGTTCCACAATTTTTACTCAATACTTTCGCTAACTGGTGGCACTCGCTCTTGCTTTCTTTCGTATTGGGGACTACACGACTGCTTTAAATTTTACGTGCTCCCTCAAATTTGTCCTTTAGTGCAGTCTCCATCAAAACACTTCAATAAAAGCTCAAGGCTTACCTCTCTAGATCACGAAAATAAATAAAAATGCCAGAGACAAAAATCTTGTGGAGAAATATTTACAAAACGAATATTGGTTTCAGGGAAAGGTCGAATACAAAGTGCATTCGAGTTATAACACCTTTGATTTTTTCTGAGGATTAAAAACAGATAAAAACCTGCAGTTTAAGTTAAAATACACGTACATTCTTCTAAATACGTGACAGAGATTGCAGCACTGTACGGCACGTAGAACTTTAGCAGCAGCGGCTAGAGTGAGGACTGTTTTTCATATTTAACATGACTTGTGGCGTCTGTGTCTGTGCTTTGTTTCATGATTGAAAAATGACATCCATGTCTCTTCCATTGTCACAATCGATGGAAAGAAAGTCATTGTGAATACATTAAAAAATTCTTTCGACAAATATTGGATAGGAAACATTTCAGTTCTATAAAGTACTGATTCCATGTCATTCTTAACTCCTGAGGCCTGTGTACAATTACAGTTGGTGTGCGTGACTGAAATGCCTGCCCGAGATCAAGGTGCGTGTGACAGATATGTTTGTTGACTGAGGTGCGTGTGCATGATTGATGCTTTTACGTTAGACGGCATGGGACTTGGGTAGCAACCCAGGAATGGGCCAAAAGGCTCGTTCCTTTCGCCTCATTTTATTTTATTCTGTTCGATAGTAAATGCATCTTGAGTTTTAGGATGAGCTAATCTCACAACGAAGAAAGCTAACGTACTTTACCCAGAGCTTTTGAAAAATATGTGAGTGCAAATTTGATTCGTTTTAATTTGACTCGAGAAAAGTTATTAATAGCTGTTAAGCTTAGAACGGTTTATGTAATTTTGTCGGATGATGTCATTCAAACCTCACATTAAATACCTGACAGGTTTTTTATGCTCCCGTTTCTTATCTAATGTAAAGGTTGTATGATGTACTTCTGAGTGAACACACTCGTGAACTTGAATTCAGACCTTAGGGATATGCAGAAAGCAAATGTTCCTTCATCAAACCATTTACTCCGTCAAACATTCTGTCAAATGCAATGCAAATTTACTCGTCGTAGGATCGAAGAATTCGAGTTTTGAAATTTCAGAAGAACTCGAAGATTCAAATGAAATATTCGTTAGATTTCTGCTAAATGTTTAAATAAGTTAGTTGTCGGATTTTTAGCGCAGTACGGTGTTTTAACTGTGATCATACGAAATATATAAATGTCAGTAGTGATTTGAGAATAAGCTCTTATAAAAAATACAGTGAACGAAAAGTATGCAAGACCTTCTTTGTGGAGAGTTGTTTTACCTTCAAACTCTGCATTAGTGATATACCTTTGGTACAAGTATGACCAAGACAATCACAACGTTCTGCCCTATGATGCATCACAGAACTGGTAGATGGTGTATTATATTATATAGTTCATTTCCGTCTTCAAACTTTCTACTATCGACTTAACAGATATTTTTGTTTATCAGATGTCCATACTAAACAAAATAACACATGCAATTGAAAAGCATGAAACATATTATCATTGAACCAATTAAATATGATCATAATTTACAGGAATGTTGTTAATTAAGCACTAGTAAAATTTTATATCGAATCGTGTTATTATCCCCATGGTTGGCAATATACATAATTTATGATGTACTAATTTTCTTTGAGGTGGGTGTTCCACGTTCCTGTTCTTGTGTCCAAGCCTACGTCCAGCTCCTGTTCAGTAATTACGAAGGTGTAACTACACAACGCCCATAATGCTTATGCAAATGAAAGAGCAAGAACGAGTTCTGGCTAGAGAAAGGGGAATAAATATTACAATTGTTCGATTTAATTATCAGGATACTACGATTAAAATGCCAATTTTCTTGTCAGGATTTTATCAAGGTAAGGTTTCCTACTTTGAGCGTAATGACTTGTGAATTTTTCCGGGATATCTTGAAGTTCTTTAGTCAAATGGGAGAAGTTTTCTGGGGTTCTGTCTTAATTTTATCAATCCCTTATACAACGAGAGCAAATTTGTGGCTTGTGTTTCTTGTTTGAGTAATACTCGACCCTCATAAGGGAAATTACATAATTTTAAAAGTACACGTTTTTACAAACTCGACTATTTTCTAGAAATAACACTCATAAACCAGACGCTGCACGTCATATTCAAGACATGTAAAGAACGATGGTACTGACCGACGGCGATCTCACTTCCTCAAATTCACTGCCCATGTAGAACAGCAAAAAAGCATCAACGGCTTCACCATCACGAAAACAAGGCAATAAGTAATTGAATGAAAACAAGTTTTAGCTTCACCCTTGGAAGGAGGGGACGGGGAGATCAAGAGAGAGGAAAGAATGAATGGGGGTTACGAGAAAGGACACGAGTTTTGCTTTAATAGCTTAAAATTTGACTGAGCGACGTATTACGCAAATCATCTAGCAGCTTTAGTCGTCTCCAACGCTTTTTATTCCCAGTCATCGAATGAAACATAAAAAGTGTAGGAATTAAAAGAATTATTTATGGACTACGAGTACATATATCAGGAGTGACGAAGGGTAAAACAGGGTTGAATACATGATTGTTTAATTCGGCTAGCATCGTCTCTCCTTCGGGCTTTTTAAAAAAACTTTTCCCATATTCAATACATGTTTTACAGAACGCAAAGTAAAATTCAGATCAAACACATCTGGATAACATGACAGCAATTTCTTAACTGGATGACGAAGTGCTAAAAAGTTTCGGTTGGTGTGGAGCGGTAGTCAAGCTGAAGTAACGGCTCCCCGTGCAAACCCTTATTAAAACCAGTGGACATTTGCGCTCTAACTTGTGAAGAAGCTAACCTTGTCCGCATCACAAAAATATGCCACCAACGTTTTGTCACAAAAATTCACATCTATGATAATTCTGTGATAGTTCATTTTTGTGATTGAAGAATGAGACCAGCAAAAATTTAGTACTTAGAACAGATTGATAAATTTCTTTGTGTAAAAAGATTTTAAAGAATGACAAAAAAATCATCGTCAAGTTATCATACTGTACATCAGAGATAAAGCAACTGACTATTTTTTGTGTTTACTTGAAGTGGCTACACCTGTTAAAAAACATCGGCATTGATAAATTTCAAAAGATAGACTTTATCATGAAAATAATGCAAACTATTACCACTGCAGTCCCTAAACATTTGATGGTATGACATTGTACATCATGACAAAAAAATCAAGTGAAACAAAAAAGCTAAAGCCAGTTTCTGGGAATACCTTTGACTGACGTTATACGTTATCTCCCAGCATTTCGTTTAGTACGAAAAAAAGTTCTAATAGTTTCAACGTGTTTCTATGTCAAATGTATAGTGTCCCTGTAGATCATGACAAAATTCAAAAAATTGGATTGATAGAATATAATAAGTTAACTAACCAGCAAATGACGTGTATCGTAAAATAACTAGCTGAAATATGATATGAAAACAATTATCATAAATATTGTAATTCAGTGATCATTCTTATTTTATAATTTTGTTACTTTTTTCAAAAAGCGATAGACTGTTGTGTAATTAGATAGATATTATGGTGGAAATAATGAAATTGGAATCCAAACTCAGAGATCATACATGCTAACTCTTGTTAAAACTGGTAGCTACATTTAGAAATAAATTATTTTAAGCTGTTCGTTTCAGAAACATCACTACTGGTATTGGAAGAATTTTCTTCTTTCCCCATGAAGCACTTCATTTCAAAATGCTATATTGCTTATAAGAGACATAAATTGAACAAATGAGTAACTATTTTTGAATCTTTAAACTCACATAAGTAAAATAAAAATCTCGAATAGAGATAAGACTTGAAGTTTGCATTCATCAGGAATCATCTCGTATGAAACAGTCCTAATTATTTACGTTAGATCATAATGAAATGAAATTAACAATAGCACATTAGTATGTGTAGCGGTGCACTGACAACCTGTTTAAAATGATCAGCTATGACACAATATTTCACGAGGCCACAGTTCATTATTTAAATAATGACAAAACTTGTAATGTGACAAATGAGAGAGTGCAATACAAAAATAATTCTCTTAATTGAATAAGTTATATAAAAATTTTCAGCCCCAGTGTCAGTTTAAGCTATGAAGCAGGATGGAATCAGTATTTGAAGTCATTTTTGCTCAGTGAGGCGATATCTATTAATTTGATTTTCACTATGCGTAATTGTGGGTGCTTAATTTCCCCATCAGTCGTTCATTTTCCAATGAAATTTGAAATTATAGAACACCTGCAGCACCCCACGCTACGCTGAGCAAGTTTCTAGCTTATAAATGAAATATTACCGAGCTTACTTCAGAGCACGAGTTTTTTTTGACTAAATAATAGGAAAAAAATTATTAAATTTATCGAGCTAACTGTAGTGATTAACTGACGAACTAAAGTACTCATTATAAAAGAATGTTTTAAAGAGTTAAACAAAGGAAACTAATAATACATGGAATACGTATTTAATACATTCGATACCCGCCTAAAAACTCAGAATGTATTTTGGAGAAGCTTTGGTGACCCTGTGATTTTATTTGCGCTTATGCTGAAACCTACGCACAGTTACTGTGATAAAATCTTTATCATCCATCTTCTTTCATCAATTTCCTTGGAATTTGGAAGTAGCACAAGTATGCCTAAAACTTAACTTGCATATTTTATTTTGTATCGAATTTAAGAATTACACCCTAAAGCAAGAGTAACAATGAATGAAATGTTGATAAATATCACGCCACAACACTTTTTCCAGCTCTGATTTTCAGCCAAGGATCTGCGTTCTTCCCAGCAAGGCTCTCTACCTAGTTCTTTAATATTGATGGCCTGTGTGTTTACGGTGGGCGAAGGTAAGCCTCGGTCACTGACCACGCTCTATTAACATCCATCATCTTAATAATAAAGGCTCTCGTTCGCTTTCCCTCTACAATGTTTGTTTTATACTTTCACTTTATTTCACTGGAATTAAAGACGATTTGTATTGGTGTCAAATTATATTGAGCAATAAATACAATAATTTGATTTGTTTAGATAAATTGACGATCAATTTTAAATTTTAAAATAATAATATAGTTCGTACACAATCACTACGACCACATGAGGGCTAAGGCTGAGCAGCAAGGCCGCTGAAGAATTCGGGCGCATTTTATTGTAGTTTGGGCTAGCGCGAGAGGGGGCACAAAGTTTTCAGATTATTCTTTTCCAGCTTTTCATTAGCCTGTTCCTGTAATTTTTTCCAGGTGACACTAATTGGAAACTCGCTAAAAATATTGTGCTGTGCTCGTAAACCTAAACTCGAGTTTTTGGGCCAATTACTCGTTCTATAAACATTTGAGGTACATGGAACAGGCTTGTTGCTCCCACGGTACCGATTCACGCCCAACACGCCGATGCATATACATATTTATGTCAAGACATGATAAATGATAGTATATGATGTGATTTGCACAAATGACAATTCGTTACCGAGGTTATCTTTTAGTTTTGAATGTTTGTATGACTGAAGTGCTTGTAATTGAATTAGCTGTATGCATGGGATTGAAATATTTTTGTATGTTGGGATGTATGTGCGTGGTGAATGCTTTTAAGCTAGACGGCATGAGACTTGGGTAGCGGCCCAAAAATTCACCAAACGGCTCATTCCTATAACCCTATTCTGTTCTATTCTAATCTAACTATCGCTCACGTAAGAGGCATAAGGAGGCTAAGCTTGCGAAAGGTTTTTGTACTAGCTTTCTATTGTAAACAACACGGCCATGTTTATTTGGCATGGGAAGGCCTCTCATCGCGCACAGTTACTCACAAATCCATTTCCGTGTCCTATTTCTGCAATGAACATGTCCAGAAGTTTGCAATGTAGTAGCTTCCCCAATCTACTGTGCTATCGATGCATCCCGTAATCTAAAGCTTAAATTAAGTGTATGAGGACTTCAGATCCATGTCAAAAAATAATTCATTATTTGAAGAGACTGCTTGGTTGTATTAGCCTGTCTGACTATTGGTGTCAGGAACTAAGTACTGCAGTTGATACCCGTGAGTGAATATAATGTGTATTTAATTCATTGGTTTTATCAGTGCAATGCGAGTGTGTTATCATAATCATCTAGTACTGATTTTTCAGGGTGTTAAAACTTTAAAAAGATTATTTTCCATTTTATACCTCTGAGGGGACTATTGGGAAAAACAATGTTTTTTTAATAAATTTCAGGCCCTTAACATAAACCTCATGAATAATTTTATGCCCGCAATTCCATCCAGAATTAAACAAATGTGAATGCTGTCCAATTAGCTGTCAAAAATTATTGAAAGCGTAAAAGTACGCGTGTGAAAGATGGCAATAATTGTATTTTCAAATTGTTTGTAGCTGCAGTAAATTGAACAATTTCTCTTAAATCAACGAAGCTTCGAATTGAGCCGTCCCAAATACATTCTTGACATGCACTGGACTGCAATTTCATCTGCGTCAAGTGGTGGCTCAATAGAAAAGTTGAGGCGAAAAGCCCTGTCGAAGCCAGGTCAGGTGCTTGATGATCAAGAGGCTTGACAATGATAGCGCAAGCGACGTTAAATCGATTGATTGCAGTACCAACTCCGAGTATCCTTCGAATTGTTAACCGTTAGTTCAATGCAGTAGAACCGTTCGATTACTTTGATGGGTTACCAATAGCAGCTCACAATACCATACCGTTGCTCAATCTTGCACAAAAAGCGAGAGGCTCTCTTAATCGCCGCTTGTAAGAGATATTCGGAAACGGAGCAAAGGTTGAAAATTTGTTGACGTCTAAGATACAAATAATACGTTCGATATTGATTGTAATTCACATTTATTTAGTGGCAGTTCACTTCTGTTAATTATAATAGAATTGATTGGCAGCTCTGCTTCGTGACGCCAGTGACTAAAAAATGTATGAAATACAATACTGGATTACAGGACTTACTTCAGATATTCATACGCAGTTGTTTGGTATTAATCTTCTTTTTCAACAAAAGTGGTGTCCCAGTTCAACATTTCAACATTTGTAATTTCGTTGTTGGGAGATAGTATTTTACTCAGTTGTGAAATTCAAGAAAAGTCAATTTTTTTGTTCGACTGACTCTAACCCAGAGGACAGTATGATCTACAGATAGTAATATTAAAACACTAATTCATAAAAATATTGAATTGCCATTTCAATGAAACACGGGTATCTATGCTGCCACAAAAGTTATGAATGAATTTTAACATTTCATAGTATTTCATCTCGCATGGAAGACCTATATGCCGCACCGGTAGCAAATTCTCAGTCCGGCAAACAAGGAATGAAGGCTGGTAGCCCGTTTCTTTGGCACAGTTTTGCGGAGGACAGGTTCCAGCTCGTAATCTTATCAGATGAAAAAAAATTTGTTCTGTAGGTCACCAGCTAATGGATCAGCAGGTGCTGGGCCCTTACAAACCGTCACACTATAATCAAGGGCAAGAAGCCTTATGAAGAAAAAGTTATGTCTTGGAGGAGGGGGGAGGTGCTGGATGGGAGGATCCTCCTTATGGTTTGACGAGGATCCGTCAATTCTGATTTCCAGCTGGAAAAAGTCCTGAAGAATACGGTTACGCATGTATTTAAGGCTGTGGCTACCAGGCGTCAGTACTGGTTTTAACAAGACGGCACCAGGCAAATGACCGCCTCATATTGTCAGTTTCTGGAATCCAAGTTAGGTGGCAGATTTCCGGTCCGAAGGATCCCTATTGGCTCCCATACTCTCTTGACTTTTCTCTTTCTCATTTCTGTTTTTGGGCCCAAGGCATGGCATATAGAGTTAGATGACAACCAAGCATCCTGGCAAAGTTGCAACGTATTTTGGAGTATTTCACAACTAACATCTTGAGCAGGATGTCAGAGAGAAAATATGCCATATGTAAAAAAGAGCAGAGCTGTGCAGGGGTCAGTTTGGAAGACATTTTGAACATTGCAAGCAATCAACACAAATGTCCAACTTATGGCGTGTCACTGCGACCCTTTTTTTAATAAAATAGAACGAAATAATTTTGTTCACGAATTATTTTTTAATACCACAATCTGTAGATCACATTGTCGGTGCAACAAAATATCAGAAACCCTAAAAGACAAAAAATTGATTTAACACACTACTCGTGATCGATGAAAAAAAATCGTTGACGTTGCCAACTGGGAAATAGTTCTGATAATCACTTTTAGTGTGACCACTGTAAGTCAATATTTGCCAGAGATTTCCTTGTGAATGGCTATTAAGAAATAATTATTCAAATTTTGTACAAACCTGGTACAGTCCTCGATACTTTCAAAATTTTTCTTCATTCTTAGACTAGTAATCACAAATTAAAGAAACAGAATAGTAGATTTTTTAGGTTTCATTGTGATCTGAAGAAACTTGCCGTTATCATCCAGATATTGATAATACCCACGTCCCATGCCGACTAAGGCAAAGGCTTTAATCACGCACAAGCACCTCAACCCCACACACGCACTCCAAATACGCACCTGCACCTCAATCACGCTCAGTCATTTCAGTCACGCATATGCAATGCAATCGAACACGGGCTGCAGACGTCAAAAAGGATATAAAGCAAGTATGGAAAGAGATGTTCCATGGAATAAAATATGACAACAAAAACGAGTCAAGTAGCCCATTCTTAAATTAGTACCTAAGTCTCAAACCGAATCCATAGCAAAATCGAGACTGAAAACTAGATTCAAATCATGAAAGATTCTAAAACAAAACATCGACTTAATTTTACGAAAGCACACGAAAGCAGTTGCAAGAGTTAGTGTCAGCTTGGAAACGGAAAGAGCAATAATTATTCGGCTGCATACATTCTTCTTGAAAACCTGAACTGGCCTGCTCAAGACGTCTCAAAAAATCCGTTCGTTTGAGGAACAATTGATAAATTTATATTGCAGTTAAATTCATTTTAGGATCTTTGGAACAGTGTAATTAGCGGCTCTTATCAAATAAGCAATTATAATTTACTTAATCCTACCCGACAGGGTTTAAATAAGATCATTAAACACCTTAGTATAAATGTATGCTGACAACTGTAAGTGAAACATTATAACACATTAATTATCACTAGAAATATGTTAATGAAGTTGATATGCAGGAAGGTCGATGTTAATTTAGAAACTTCGGTGTCTTATGGGCCCTCTCAGTGACACAGAGATAGAAAAGCTTCCCCTGCCAAATTTCAAAAATAAGAGCCTTGCTCTTTAATATCAACTTTCATAACACACTCTGTATGCCCATGCACTTACCGTCGCCTCAGGAGAATGAGTTAAGACGACCTGGAACAAAGCCTTATTTTCGAGTTGAGTAGGCGTTACAGTCATTATATATACTTTTTCCATGCACTGTATTGTACCAGCACATCTATGAATCCCTCTCTGTGGATATTAAAGTCCGTGATATTTTTTTTCGATTGTATCATATGAACTGAGAACCGTAATTCTTGTCTGTTTCCTAAATTCTTGAAACCTAATAATATTAATTTCTATGTTGAGTGAGGTGTTATTTCTCTTTGTGGCGTTCAAAATATTTTAGTACGCAATTTTAAACGAAAAAAATTTTTTAGTATGTTTTAAATACTTTTTAGCGAATAAGCGAATAATTATCGAAGTGATTATCCGACCCAAGAATGGGCCAGAAGCTTCGTTCCTAAAGCCTAATTCTATTCTATTCTAATGTATATTTGTTACATGGTGAAGATATATCACCTTTATTGTAATCCTGAATCAAATTTCACATCCTGTGGCGATAGTCTAACAAGTTTTACTTTTCATAGGCTGTACACATAAACATTGTCCAAGTATCTTGTTCTTCGAATGATAGTTGTAAAACTAAAGCTATGTTCAAATTAACGCCTAATCGTTCATTATGCTAGTATTTTCCTTCTAGAAGTCAATAATAAAAAAAATTTGCGTAGATGGAAGACCTTTCAATTTTCTAGCTGGCATTTTCTGTCATCTTCATTGTTTTTATATTGGTCTATGAGGAGCAAGAATTTCTCATCAACCTAATGCAAACAAACTTACAACTTGTGATCAGTTAGAAATAACATGTTTAGCACGGCATTTAAATTTCAACAATTAGGCTTTCATTTTATTCAAGGTTCACACAATCTACAGATTGTGCCGTAGACATCCGTTCTGTAAATCACTTTAGCTTTAAAGTCTATGAGATGTCATGTATAACTTGAAATCCTAAATATGTTCAATCACTTTATAATTAGAAATTTCTCGAATACTCGATGAAAATAGAAGGAAAAATCAAAATCGTTCAGTTGTTAATTAAACATTTTAATACACGATATAAATATTTGACAGCATAGACACAAAATTTGTACATAAGAATTGACCGAATCGTCATCCCAAATGCTATTAAATGTAATTATATTTTTCTTAAACTCTCTTAATCCTGTGAAATACGTTGTGAAAGTAGGAATATGAATAATTATTAAAACAGATTATACTGATTCAAGTATTATACAATTGGTTCAAGGGCACTATTCTTCATAAGTAATTAGATTCTCTGATATCTCAGAGTACAAGGGCAGACTATGAAATTTTAAATAGTTAGATCAGATTTGAATGGGCTAACAAGAAAAGGCAATGCTAGTTATGATACAGAAAGCGACCATTTCAAGTGCAATACCCAGAGGTGAGAACTATTACATACCAGGGTAAAGTATGTTTAAGGTATGTACATATATCTTTGATTGATATAAATCCTGGTAAAATAATCTGGCTATGATTACACATATAATTTTACTATTGTCCTGGAGCTAGTGCATGAAAAACAAATTTAAATCGCTTAAAATAAACGTCGTTCTAGGAGTTAAATGATGAAACTGGGATCTTCTATTGCAACGTTGATTTTATTGAAATATAAAATGGTTTTATTACATAAATGGTGAACTCATTACTGTCATCACGAATTAGCCAGTACAAAAATAATGGACGCACTTCTGCTTCAATACACTTCTACTCCTCTCCCATCTTCAATCGCGATGTGTCTGTGCACAACAAGAAAAGTAAAACGTATCTGTTCTGCATAACAAATGTTCAATAAAAAATTAAAAATCAAGAATAACTCTTCAAATAAATTATACACACTGATGATTTATTTTCACTTACTGATATTTTTCTCCATTTCATTTAATTTGCTTTCTACCATCCGCCCCAAACACTCCAACTTCGGAACACTCTAACCAACATTAACGACGACAAACAGTTTGCAGCTACGATCTGTTAGCTTGCACAGAGCTAGAACATTCTCATGAATTTCGTCGGTAACTTCCAAGCAGGAAGGACCATAATAGGAGCAAATGGGTATTACAATTACTTCGTTACATTTATCATTAGAAAAATACGAGTACGACGCACCCGCGTTGCGACGAGAGAGAAACGACGAAATATTCGTAGAACAGCCATCACTGATATTCATACAAATTTTTAAATTTAATCGTAGTTTCTAAACAGGTATTTGCTCCTCTCTTTTCATACCACACACAATAGAACATGTATTATCTAACATGCGAAAAGCAACAGATGAAGGAGCTTGAGTTGTATGAACAACAGTCACGGAGTCAAATTCACACATAAACACTGATTTCAACGTCTTTACTCGTACGTCGTAATTTAACCTGCAAGAACTCTCATTTCAGCAGGTAACTTCAGCAGTTATCATTTCAGCCACGAAAAGAAGTTTCTATCGCTAAAATAATGCCACCGTAGTGAGATTTGGCATTCAAATTACAGAGAGTTACAATTCGGATCGGTGATCATTAACATATACTTATGAAGTAAAAATTATTCATCTATTTTTAGTTGAATGCCAATGAATCTTTCTCTTTAAACATGAAAACGTTGATGCTACATTATGCAAACTCAGTGAATATTGCACGTTGTTTTTTACTGTGTTTTGTTCAGTGCGTCAAGTGATTTCTTGATTCCTTTTTGATTTACCAAGGCTACAATCCGCTAAATTCGGTACGTGTAATAGTTTTATCACCACCGAATGAAGGCGTAGAGTACAATAAATGAATTCAGCCAATGATATCATAATTGATGCACGTTTTTTGAAGTGCAAACAACTGATTCAGTACCACTAAGAGAACAAGATAGTTTCAGTGTTCAAGCAATACGTTAAAGCAAGGAACAGCCTTGATGATAAGTACTGTACATGGTGAGGCACAGCAGTGTTCACCAAATAATGACAATTCGTTTCATTTTATTACTGTTTTGACAAATTCAAGACTTATAGTTTATCAAATAGGAAAATTAATAGACATCGAGCCATCCTTTTTTGAAATATCAAGTTGAACGAAAGAAATGTCTGATTTTTTGTATAAGGTTTTACACCCCATATACTTGAACAACGGTAATGCCTCTTATAGTGCTAATTGGTCAATTTCTAGGAAATCTAATTCACAAGATGACAAGCACACCCGAAGTAAAAGGACCTTGTTTAATGACTAACGTTTCAGCATACAAAGATCCCATATTCAGTGCTGAAATAAGTAAAAATCCATTCCTAAAATATACTGGTGACAAAAATAGCAAAACGTACATTTGTCTCTATAGCGCAGGACGTAATTTTCTTACATACCTGAATACATTCTTCTTTCATTCATTCTGAATACTTGCCCCCACTCACGAACATAACTATGCCAGTAGGTTATAGCAATACAGGCCTTCATTACACTATAGTCTGCATTGGAGCTTAGTTTATGGGTAATAATAAAACAGACTCTAAAATTTTGAGGTCGTTCTCAGCATCTGCGTTACAGAGAGTTGAAAAATGAGTAGTTCCAAGGTTATGAATTATATTTTAACAGTGACCCCTTATTGGTAACTGTAATGGGAGGCAATTTGGCGGCCAGTACTAAAGGAAATAGTTGAATGTTGGTTGTGTCTATTGGACAGCAAGAGTTCAGTTCTACAAAAGTAGGCCTAAATGCAGCTAATATATCTATAAAAATGGGGGATTATCGATTAAAAATACTAAATGATTATTCTGAGCTAATAGTTGATAAATACATTTACTTTAACCGTGCAAAATTCGTACGTTCTGGGAATGTGATCCTCTCTATGCAATAAATTTGTTATTAATAATTTCAAATATCCTTTACATCTGTATTCAATTGAAATAACCAGTCCCAAGACCAGTGAATGTTTGCTTACTCTACACGCATGTAATCACTTTGAAATTCGCTTTTTTAAGAGAACGTTAATAAAGTCATCTTGACGTTCTATTTTAATTTCGTGGCAAGCTCTACATTTGGCTGGGGTTTATTGATATTATGAAAAAATCGACTTGCTCTAACCCCAGAGCAACCAAAGCAAATGCATCGTCTAAATATTACCGACAGATTGTGGGTTTAAATTCTGGTGGTCATTGAGACAGGATCAGTTTTTTCTAAATCAGCTCAAAGTGAATTTGCCATGAAAGTAGAAAGGCATTTTCTTTCTCCCGAGTCCAGTCATTATAAACAGAAAATTAGTCCTTAATTAATTAACATATCAAATTGGGACCTTTCATGTTTCATATGTATGCTTGTATTATCGTTGAAAACATAATCAGGAAAAAATTAATGGACTCTTGAGGTGGTACGTTTGTGTACATCGACTGTAAATCAAAACTATACACACACAAATTGTTTATATTTTCAGTAGCTGATAAGTTACTTGCAAATTCATACGCTTTTTCCAGAGTATTCACTTTCGTGAAAATAGTATTCAAATTGTACATAGTTGCACATACCTGTGAATTATGGGAATTACCAACTAATTTTGTACTTTACGTAACGGTATAAAGCTCCAATTTGACATTCAACTTAACGATTAGTTTGAGAAAATCTTTTATTAATAATACTAAACCTTTGTCTTTGTGAGAAGGTAATTGATTGACTTCCTAGAGGAGGTCTCTACTTTTTTACTTGATTGGATTTACTAAAATAATGGAAAGTGTAATAACGATAGTAAGACCCCATTATATGATTACTTGAAATTGCACTGAAGAATTATTTTTTTATTCAATGACAGGACCGACACAAATTAATGAACTGGTAATTGGTTCTAACCAAGACATCGCGAATCTCGCATGGAAACACTGTATGGCGAGCTAAGAAATTATTGACTTTCATTCAATTGAGTTATCGATATAAGAAGGCTCTTTTAATAGTAGATACCAATTTTTTCTATTTTTCATGACCTTTCGGTGACACACTACGCCAAGGTGGCGGGTGTGATGTCAGTGTTGCTTAAGCGTACACTCATATTAAATTAGATTAAACTCATGATTTTTGATAGTGAATCTAGCATCATTATAGAGAAGTGTCAGACCCTTACGCTCTTTCTTGATGGAACATAACTGTCAAGCTGGATGGTGTTACATATTCATTACTTAGCAAAGACCAACGTGTCTTCGCTTGGATGCGTCTACAGAATGAGGACGACTTTGTTACAACAGCAGAGTCATGCTTGAGATATTCCCTTCCGAATTTGCCTGCTTACATTTTGAGTTGTATCCGACAGAATGCATAATTAATGTTCATATTGAGATCAGACGGAATGCAAATTTCTGTTTAATGGTAGTCTTGGCTTTTGTCCTCATTCAACAATTAACACAAGCAATGCGTCCAGGCTTGTCTATTTATACAGGATGTTCCAGTGTCAAGAAACCAGAAAAGAAACTGACTTAACTTAAAAGTTTTAGTGGAAAGAAATATAAATACACCTTTCAGAAGAGGATGAAATCTACATAAACATGTGGGCATAGGCACAAAATATAACTAAAAGAATTAATGCTATAGGACGAAACATTATCCAAGGAGAGAGAGCATGATTAAATAAGTTCATAAGTTCAACGTTGTTCACGAGTTAAGAGTGGCCATCTGAATGGAAAAGTTTGTTTTTTGATGTATTTTTTTTCTTGCGAATAAAACTCCGAGTTCTATCTGTTTCTTTTCGGTACTCGTAACGCTGTGGTACCCTGTTTGTATCTTTGATATATTTTAAGAGACAAGTGCCTCTGTGTCTGGAAATAGACACAACGATGCATCTCTTTTTACATATGCTATTACTGTGTGCAGAAATATGTTGATAGTACCAAACTCCAGCACTCATCAGCTACAGCCAACATTCAGGAATCTCCAACAGAACTGGGCTTCTCCTTCTGAGTCAGCAAGTGGGGATCGTTTTCAAAGTTTCGACAACCCCCTTAACGCTACTAATTTTTCAGCCATCCATAAGGCTAATACAAACAAAGTAAACCCTTGTGGTTTTAGAGTCTCTTCTTATATCAACCCATAAAACTAACTTGAATAAAAACCATAGTGATTTTAAATTATGGATGACTCTGACCTATTATCATAGTTGTGCGTTTATGTGTGTATGTGTGTCGTGTATAGAATTTTTTCATGAATGTTGGTAAAAAGCAGGCCTTAGGTTACATGGATCAATTTCTATTTTCTATTTTATTCTCTTTCGTATTTCAACGCTGAATATGGAATATTTTTGTTCGAAAGCGTTCATTACATGTCATTACAGATGCATCCTTTTCCGGTGGTCCTTTTTTCATCCAACAATTACTCTTAATAATGTAACTGTGTAGGTAGTATCAGCTGTCTGGTACTGGAAATGAAATAGAATAAATAGACCTCTACCATGTTATTGGTTTGTTTTAATGTTGGAATTGTAGATTTTATACAAGCGTGCCCTGTGTAGAGGGAAAATGTGTTAGCGTATGTACTGTGAAGTAGGTAATATCTACGCTGTTGGTCAACAGTAACTCTATCCGACCTGAGTCCATGATATAGTGGTACTGAGTCTATTCAGTACATAGAAGCCAAAAGGACGCAAGAGATGGTTGATCTAGCAGCGAGTACAGAAGCTGACTCACTTTCATCAAGTGGTAGAGCTGCCGTGCTAAGGTCCATGAGGCGATGACAAGAGAATACACGACGTAGCGATGCTGGTTGCCAAAACGAAGCACAACAAAAGAAAGCGATCCAGCACCATCGAGATCTGCGAAAGGTGAACGAGATACAATTACCATAAGTAATTTTTTCACCAAGTAATGTACAACGTTGGATCAAAATGAAAATCCTTGAGTGAAAATGCACTATTATTTTTAGGGAAGTATAACTAAGACACAAAATACTGATTAACAAACACGGCTAATCCCTAGACTTAAGGAACAGTGACCTACTCGTATATTACAATTACGGCGAAAGGACATCATGAATAAAAGAATTGAAAGTTGTACTTTTGCCAAGGAACTTATCAACAGACACCAGATTGATCGAAAAGAGCATGTACCAGTTCAAATTAAAACTTGACAACAGCTTAATCTATTAATCTTTTTTTCTAATTCGCTGTTTGACTTTTGAACTAAGATTGAATAAAACTTTGTATATAAGCTGTTTGAAATACATTAATTAGTGCACTTAATTAATTTTTCTGGGAAACAAATTCGAACAGATTGATAGTACCAACAAGTTCTGACTATATAACATACAAACCACTACGAATTCTTTTTTTTGGCTCATATGCAGAACGTTGTGCTCAAAAAATTGATACCATACTAATATTCAACTTTAACTGTTATTTGTAAACGTAAACAACTAATCAGCTAAGTAATCTGTTCTATGTCAGGGACTTCGGTGTCATGGGACTTCGGTATTGAACCAAGAATGGGCCAAACGGCTCGTTCCTATTGCCTTATTCTATTCTATTCTATGTTTCATACTTACAATGAAGCTCAACAACAGGACCCTATTCTATTTTGCACCAGAAACATGCACTTTCAATTTCGAATTAGTTACATGTTAGGATAATTCATACCAAAGGTCCCCTTTATTCATCCGGGTCAGAGTAATCACTATATTCCATTCTGGACAGAGATTTTTTTAGCAGCGCGTGATGTGTAGAAAGTAATGCGATCTATCTTGTCCACCAGCTCGTGATGTGTTTATAGAAGCTAATGCGAGATATTTGGTTTTTCAGCACCATGATTATACAAACAAGTTCAATGCAGAAAAATGAAAGGAAAGAAGTAATTCAACCGCGATGTTTAGAGTGTAATTAACAAAAAAGATAATGTATTCGTGGAATGGCACAATAGGTACAGTATATTTGCAGGAAATTCTTGGAAAAAACACTCATTAAGGTATAATCTTCACTTCACTTGCGTTTACATTAGACTTTGAAAAAATAAATCGAGGTAAATTTTAGAGGACGGAAAACAGAGAAATTAAAATTCATATCCCACAAATGTTAAACAAAATTAAGGAACGGAACATTATAATAATTTTGGTAGTATATTTTCATTTACAGTATCGAAAACCCATAAAATGTGCAATAAAAAATGCAACCTATTTGAATAAGTTGCACAAGCCAATATCAGTTTAATTAACGAAAATTTCTCGTTTTCTGGTCAAAATCATGAATGAGGAGCACTGGCTGAAAAGAATCTTCAAAGCTAAGAAAACTTTGATGCAGGTTTGAATCATTGCTCACCCGCTGCCACTCATCTTTGATGGCCTCGCGCTGGTCTTGATCTGAGAGCCTCTTCTCGTTCTTGTCGATCGTCTGCTGAACCTTTCTGAGGACCCGCAAAAACTGCTGCTCGAACTCTGATCAACAAAACACAACAAAAACAAACGTCAAGAAAGTTTTCAATCATTTTCAACTAACTGAATGAAAATTTTAAAATAAAAACGGAACAAAAGAGGCTGTTTTATCTCCAGAAGTTTTCTTATTCAAATACAGGGCTCAAGACAAATGAATGTTATATTCAAGGCTGTCTTGAACTGAGTTTTTAGTCAGGTCAGCGTAAGATTCGTCCGACTCGCAAATTAAGAAACAATTTATCGTTCGTAAATTCATCAGCCATCGGGATATTCTATTGCCTTGATCACGAGGGTAAATAAAAACTATCACTTAGAAACTCTTACTGCCAATATCACTGAATATTACTGCATAATGACAGTGCTCGTCAATGCTTTATTGTAAAAATGTTCATAAGCAAGATATAACGCTTCTAATGTTGTAGCCTGAAAAAACTTGAATAAAAATTAACAATTTTTCAGACATCCAAGAATGGAGATTTTTCTACCGCCATCTTTGTACGCCGTCCCTCTCCACCTCGAAGACAGATGGATAAAGGCTCACAGCCAGCCGAAAACATATCTGAAAACTTTAGGTGATAAAATATATTAGTTTAGCTGTTGACTTTCCTCAGCCGAAAACAGGTGGCGGCATCCATAGAGAACGTAAAAAGTTTACATCATACAGCAGTAGAAGCCCGGGAAGTTTTAGATAAAGTAATAATTCAAAATGATCCAGAAATGAAGGTTAAAATTCGGAAAAAGTGCTGCACCGATCAAGCAATAACGAGGATCTAAAATATTTCAACATTGTCGTCATCATAGGACAACCTAAAGTAATGTTATGTGAATATTATAAATCCTGACCAATAAGTGCAATTTTAAATGCATGGTAAATATTATGTTATCACTCAAAATATATGTGCAACGTACTACTGTACCGATTGAAATTCATCATGTTTGTTACAATTTTGACGCCCGTACACTGTGTACATTTTGGACGCTTTTGCGAACATGCAAACAAACTGTAGTCATCCTTTTGATCCACCCTCAATTTTCCTGTCCGGTATAGAGGGTGCGGCAACATAACGTCCTTATTTCAGAGCGCTTAGCTTCAAACAAAAGGAAGTTATGTTGCTGTACCCTGTAGTACGCACATAACTTGTAAACCACATTGAAAGTTTAATTTCCACATCTCACAAAAAAGAGACACAGCTACTGATCAATCTATCAGCAGAAGTAACTTATCACAAGTAATACAGTATATATTATACTGAAAATTGGCTTATTTCTAGGGAATCCTTCACGTAAAATAAAATAGGAGGGAATATTTTTAGTAGCAGACGCTTCAAGATAAAAATATCCAATCCTCATTGGTGAAATAAGAGAAAGTCAAGCATAAAATGAACTGAAAATAAAAACGGACAAACATGCATTTGTCCGTATAACTTAGACCTTAATGACAATATAGTCAAAATTCACTCTAATGATCACATGCAATCAATCACTCACTTATATACACACAGAACTATGTCAACATTTTGAAGCAATGCAAAATTTCACAGCATAATGATTTTTATTTCTATGTGAGCAATGAGAATTATAATATATTCATTAAAATGACAATTATGTTATAAGTTATGGAGGCAAATGTATATTTTCTGTTTTTTTGTATACATCATACTAGAATATTTTCTTATTTTTTTATATTCCAAAACACTTGCCTTCTCACGTGCGACGTGTTACCATCGACCCTCATTCTCTCCAGATTTGTCTTCTTTTGCTTTCTCTTTCTGGGCCTCATTAAATCGTGAATGTTTGATACGATGGTAGAGTCTGTGGCTAAAAGCCGCTGGAAACATCCGTTTATGCTCATATGCTAGCAGAAAATTATGTCTCTCAGAGCTTACCTGTCATTTCAGCAGATGTATCCATGAGGGGAGGGGTAGGCCCAGTCGAGTGGGCTTGGATGAGGTCGTTGCTGCTGTGGTTGAGGCCGTGGCGGCGGGGAGAGAACTGGGGTGACACGCTGAATGGGTCAAAATGACTCAGCTGCTCTATGTGCTCCATGGGATCAAGATCGTGCATTTGGAATTTCTCTGTGTCACGAGATCCACCACTGCGTAGTTTCTTTGGTAAGAAAATAAGGTACAGAACTTTAAAATTTAATCATAGGGACTTATGATGAATCAGCTCGTATTAATGACTCATTATTCTTGTACGGGTACTCTATTCTTGTTTTTTTTTTAAACACAGTGTAATGAAATAGTCTGTGAATATCACAGGAGCAAAGATAAAAGACCTTAAGAGACTCATAAATTTGTAAAAATGTAAGATAGGAAACATGTGCTTGAACATTATACAGCCTCAAATTGCATTTTCTCCCGAATACGATTCTGTAGAAATATTCAATGTTTCTAAAAACAAACTGTGCGCATGAGCTGCCAATTGCTGCATGAAATGGCACTACTTTTTTCATGTAAGCCGCCATTATTGTACAAGGTAAGAATTATATCGTTGCAATTTTGTGAGCTTAGGTACACAATATGATTTAACTTTCATACATATATGTATCCATTACCAAACAAGTTTCCTAGATACAAAGTTATGCATGCAACATTTTTAAAATAAACTAGAGGCTGAGATCGCTTTTACTGTGGCTGCAGTGGTTAGGCCAAGAATATAATAATAAAAATAAAAATAATATTTCAAAAACAACACAATCAAAATCGAACATAGCACTCATTGATGATTTTTTTCTGATTTTTTAAGCTATATGGCAGATATGTAGCAATAAAATTCAGAATAGCTTGGGTTACACAGCACCGTAAAGTTTTTATAATTCAAATAAAAAACTCAACATTTTAGTTCAGTTCCTTTCCCCTACGTCGTACATGCACCCGTAAGTATTCAGTTTTGAGATTACTATTTCTATTCAGCAATTAAAAAAGAGAAAAAATATTTCCTACCATTTAGTCCTGTACAGAAACTACTAAAGTAGCTCATAAAATCGATACCAACTGTTGGAAAACTGCAGTTTTCAGTAAGCGCTCCTAGTCAAGTTAGTAGTCACATGTTTAGACAAAATTTGAAAGCAGATCAAATAGAGATAAAGAACATGCATAGTTTAATTATTTAAAGATGTCAAATTCATTGTTTAAATTTTGAACTGTTTTTTAATAAGATGTACACGTATGAATGAACGTATACTAAATTTAATTTATTCGTGTGAATTTCATTAAACTTGTGTATCGAGAAAAATATCCACACTCATCATAGACCAAACAGTCATCGTCCAAGGCAGTGCCCTACATTTTTAAGACATTGACTGCATGATTGTATGTGTTCAGTGTACCAAAAAGGATATCTTAGATTGAAGTTGTAATAATATGAGTTTGCGAAAATTCCCAGCAACTTCCTTTGAACGGGAGGAAAAGTGAACCTCATTTACCACAATGCGGAGGAAATTTGTAACAGAAAGTATAGTTAATACTTATGGCACAAAACTCCAGAATTTGCAAACAAAAATGTGTACAAATTTTTATTATATGGTCTGATTGAGAACTTCTTCATGATTTTCTGTCCAGTCTTATAAACATGAATAAGTTGAGCATCGTTCCACAAATTATTGTTTTATATTTGCTGTTCTTCAGCTTTTTTCAGTGAAGTCATTCATTGCTTTTATGCACAGATGCGTCTAATTTTTGAAGTACGACGCAAATTTTTGATTTTCTAGTTATAATCTTTGATAGAGAATTTTGAAATACAGCATAATTTTTATCAAAACAGAAATCAGTTATTCGTTAATTAGGTTGAACTTCAACACTGAAATTTTCATATTGCAAACCTCACTTTTTCATACTGTCTACTTTTACGTCAGTGTAGCCTGACCAGTTCATCGAGTGGGTAGGTAAAAACCCACGCCGCTTTAACCTTTGATTATGAAGTACGAGAGCAGCAGTCACGAATTTCTTAAACAACACCTTTGAACTTACAACTTTAGCTTGAGCGTTGGCATCCTTAAAGTTGAGCAAAACGAATTTGGCTCCCCAGCCCAGAATGATTTTACGAGCAAGAGGAGACACTCCAACCCCTCTGAGGCCGCGGTGATGCAAGTTCAGAGTTACCACACTTAACCCCGATGCAAAGGTCACCAAGCATATGGTCACACCGTAATACAAACCTGGTGGAAAAGCACATCGTTAGCTGCAAGATTAAAGCTTTGAATGTGAATGTATCTTTACTAGTTCACTGCTGAAAAATTATCTTATCAGTCGGGAACACTCTCAATAAAAATGTAGTTCAACTTTCTACACCATTGTTTAGAGTGTAAGTTGTCCATAATTCGAAAGATCAATCTTATGCAAGTTTAAATTGCGTACATGTGCATTATATCATCAAACAAACCCAGATTCCATGAAATTCTGCGGCATATGCTACTGCTGTATGTATTATTGGAAAACGGAAGTTATCAAATTGTATGCTGCTAATTATATACTAATTAGGGACAATGAAAGCAATGCAGGTAGAATTTGACTTTTGCCATCAGTAGCGCAATTCGGGGAAAACACTTCGCAAAAAAAACGAATGTTTATTCATTTTTTAAAAAGTTCGCAGTAACCTAACTCTATCTTAGGGTCAATTTATCACAACTAATGTGCCAGTTTTTTAGTTGTATAACGTGATTCATTTAATTCAATGAAGATGAATTGTAGGTCCGACAATATTTTTCAAATACTATAGGGCAACTTTTTTTCCCGTAAGTGAACAAGTATTTGTACGAAATTATTGCCTTCTTACTTTGCAGACGTACATATTAACCATCAACGTTGTTTGAGATAGCCCACTAATTTATTTCTGTATGTTCATATTCAAAGCTGTGGTTTCAATAGATTTGTACACGAGTGAACGCTTATATTGAGGATTTATTTCACTGTGTCCACAAAATTAAATCGCTCACTAATCAATGCTGCTCGAGCAGTAGCGAGTCGCAATTGTTACGGGCGCCATTCCAATGTACAGCAAATTTCAATTAATTGATGACAAGGACAAATGAAGTACTTCCCAAACGAGGCAAACATTCGAAAACAGAATCAAATATCGAGGAATTAACGCTTCCAAGTAACTATCTTCAGATCATTCAGCAAACACAAACTCTAAATTGAGTGGCACTTGCACTCAATTCTGAGTGGTTTGATTCAGTATTAATTAGTACTGAGAATGAACCGTCAAAGCTTAGTGCATACTAACATTGTATGTGTGTACAAGGGCTTTCTACTTATAAATAATAAAATTATTTTCCTCTCAATATTCACAGTATGTACAGAGCCTATGCTAGATATGATTGTCTCAATTCAATGTATGTATATATCAATATACATACATATGTATGATTGTTATCAGGTTGTATCGAAGGTTCTGTCCGTTTTTTGAGTCCAATTTAAGGGCATCATCACGTCAATCTAATTTATAAATGACGTATGTGTAGCAATCTAAATCCCTAAAGTAATGTTTCTTCTTTTATATATTGTTTTAAATTATGATAATAAGTGACTATTGTTGGCCAAATGTGCACTCCAAGTAAAGGTACATTGGGCATATTTTACTGTATGAATTTCAGAAGGGCAATACAACAATTTCGGCAGGAAGATCTTTCAAAGACATTTATGGAAATGATGTGGGAATAAAAAGACCTGTAGAAAATGGTTTTCGCGTTTCAAAAAGGATGACTTCAGTCCACGGGACGAACCAAGAAAAGGACGCTCCAAAGGACTCAATTTTTAAGAATTGCAGGCCGTCATTGATGAAGACCCTACCAGTACAACTAGAGAACTAAGCAAGCACCTTAGGTCTTATCATTTTGTGATACATGGTCACATGTCTCACATTAAAGTCTTTGCCAAGTTCTACATAGCAATGGAAAAACTTCCATTGCCAGCGTAATTATAAGATAACTTATTAAACGTGTTTAATTAGAATAATGGTCACCAATATGTATTGTGATTTTCTTTTTCCCATGACTAACTGTCTGAATTTCTTGATTTCTACTTGGAAGAAAGTTTCAGAAAGGAAAAAGCCGGATCCAAAGGAGGAAGACCTTCACAATTAGAAAAGAAGGAATTCTTTACAACGGGTCGTTCAAATTGGAGGGAATTCTTATCATCGAGCCGTTCAAATTGGAGGGAATTCTCATTACAGAACCAGTAATGATAAAAGAATTCATAACATCGAAAGGATTTGAGAGCATCGAGGCAGTCGAAGATGCGGGTGTACATCACTGACCTTAGTTTCCAACTGTTGACACTCCAACTCACGATCAGTTGTCGTTCAGCTTTCAAACTCCAATAATCATTTGAGTGATACTGGCTAGAACGATCATGATCAGCTAAACCTTACGACTCGACCATGGGAATTCATCAGTCTCTGCCAGAGACCTTGCCTCACCTTCAAAGAAGCTACAAGTATAAGACTGTTCCGGCCGACAGAATTGGGAGTCAGAGGTTATATGAAATGTTGTTATAAATATCCTGTGACAGTTCCATTTGAAGCCATAGTTTTTCTACACAGCTTGGTAAAATAGGAAAAGTTAGATTGATTATTAGACCGTTAATTTATGATTTCATTTTGAACGTTTTCATTCACAGTTTAAGCATTCAATTTGCAGGTGCCTTTCCCTGGTTATATTTAATTGATAACTGCTCTTCACTGGGTCATATTTGAATCGAAAGGTACCCATCACTGGACTCTCATTATTTTCAATGCATTCAAATTTTTATCCAAGTTTAGTATGGGTTTGAATTTTGTACTGAGGTTCCTTTTTTTAATTTTTTTCAGACTTAACTCTTCCCTCATGGAAATTTGGGTTGAGACGCGTCATGGTAGGGCGACACAGCTGACCAGTAGGCCACTTTGGGGCAGGGAAATAATATCCCGTTCAACAACTATGAGAGCAATTCATTGTAACTCTCAGGTCGTTAGTTGACAGGTCGCCAACAACCCTGCAGGAATTCAGGCCACATGTGTGTGTCCTATATTATTATGGTTTCCGACTAAGTGGAACGAGGACTAGCTGGAAGCTTACGCTGACTCGGTCGTATGATGGTCGATCGGGGTCAGGACATTGTCACGAGGAGACAACATTTCAGTCATCTCCGAAACCCTGATTTGAAGGCGGACTATACTCATTCGAAGTGTAGTCGTCAGCCTGTCATGTTCTCCTTAACTCTTCATCCCTTAATCCCTTAATTCCCATCAATTGCCATTACCAGTCAATCAGCCACGTCCTTACACTTGGCTTAGCTTTTCTGTATTGTTCTACGAGTCTACTGTATCATCTTTATAATAAACGATTGGAAACGTCCCAGCTCATTCTTCCCTGCGATAGCTGCGAGGAGAATCCTAGTATCTCGGTTCGGTGATACGCTTCTAGGCACGAACCACCTCAGGTAGAGATTTACGATCTACAGAATCTCACTGGAACGAAGCACCCCGACATAACTTACAAAATTTCTACAGTGTTAGAGTATAAATAAATTCTATCTCAGTAAATTAAATGTTAAAGCATTGTATCTACAAGTGGATTAATGTAAAAGCAGAAATTTTATTCGCCCCACCAGAATGCAATCTGTTTTTTCCATTGAAAGCATATGTTAGGGCTTTTTAAGTATATTTGTTTTTACTCTACTATGTATATACAATAAGTATATTCATATTTCACATGTATGTACATACAATTTACGACCGAGGAAAGGTAGGTTAGGTTGTGGTAGGTTAGGATAGGATTGAAAATAAAAGGTTAAGAAGGAAATAATGGCTACAGTGTAGAATTGCGTCAAGCTAAGGTAAGGAGTTGCAAGATTAAAGGTTATATAAGGATAAGGTAGGGTAGGATATCAAGATGTAAAGGTTAACAGGCGCATTGCAAGTTTGGTGAAAGTGAATTAGTTGTGAGTGGAGCTGCTGTACGTGTAGTAATGTATGTAGATGATATGACTAGTAATAGGTGACGGTAGTTTGCTGGAAGTCCGTCGTGCTTTGTTTCTGTTAAAAAATCTCCATAAATAATCCCGTAATTTCACATGAGTTGAGAAAAGAGGGCAAATATCAGTTCATCTCAAGTCTGGACAGCAGGTTCAGTAAGCAGGCACATCCAGCACCAGCTTCTCTCTTACGGTCAAAAGAGGACTTAGCTGTGTGCACAGGAAATTATTTAGATACATAAAAATCTGTAACTAACAATGAAAATAGAGTGACCTAATTGTATACAAAATCGGCACAAAATTATGTACACAAAACCAACTAAAATATAAGAAAAAAGGTTACCTAAAGTCCTGTATGGGATGCCTCAAATTCTGTGGCCTCAACCACAAATACTCCTCTTGAGGTAAAGATATGTTACGCTCGAAAGCGCTCAAGAAAATAAACAACAAACACAATTTACCAGCAAAAAAGTAAACTGAGCACCAGCTGTGCATATCACACTCGAAGCCAGTACTCTCAGTACTCTCGAAGGAACCTAACAATCATGTTTAATGAAAACAATTTGCTAGCTGTACAAATGTTTAGTACTTACTAATTAGAGGGGTTTTCTCGGTGGGAGGAAGGCTTTCCCTTATGGTGATAAGAAAGACAGTCATGCTGAGGAGAGCAGAGATTCCCAACGTAACTTTCTCCCCTGACTCGCTGGGTACGTAAAACACTAACAGTGCTGTAAAAGGAAAGTGAATCGTTCTGTGTTGGCTCATTAGTCATAGTGATGCTTAGGTATTTCAAACAAACGAAGTATTAATCTAAATCGTAGATTAACTTTATTTCTAAGAAAACTCGGAGTTTCTTAGATTATATCATTTCATATGGTTTTGTAGAACTGTAGAATTTGTTAATTACGTGATGTAGAACACAAAATTGATCTGAACGCAAATGGTATACACACTGAAATAAATTCTCTGGAATAAAATTTGAAAGCATAATAGAACTATTTAAGTCGTATTGGGAATTTACAAAAACTAGTAAACGTTGAGCACTTGTGGCAATAAATGTCAGGTTTGGAAATTGTCAGCCCATGGACACAGCACTTGTAGTTCCGCAGTGTATTTAAGAATATAAAATATAGTATCACCAAAGTTGCAATTAGTCTTCAAATTCATTCCTTTCTTTAACATACTTTGATTTTAAACAGAACGGCTAAGATCTTTTACCATGAATGGTACGTATACCCTTCCATTTCACTTCCACCTGAGCAGGTAATCGTTAATGTAAGTCCGTAGCTCACAAAATGGACCGATGCCTCCCCAATCTTCATCTAATGATATAACATACGAGTACTCATACGAACAAGGAACTGTCTAGCGACCCTATAATTTTGTGGAGAAGCATCTGCTTGAAGAAACTTGATTGAACCTCCCGTTCTAGCATGAAATTCGACATTACGTTGTCTTCTGACCCCTAGGCATCACTAATTGACTGAATATAGATGATAATTATAACATAGACGCAATAGGATACGGAAAAATCATTCGAATATGTACATAAACCTCACCTATTCCGTTTATAAGTAAGCACGGTAAAATAAGATTGAAGACGTAGAACATTGGTCTTCTTCTTAAAACAATTGTATAAGTGATATCAGGATATGGTTCAGGGCAGCAGGAATAAATTGCCACTGTTCGAACAGATGTGAAGGCGTCCAAATCGAACTCTCCATTTGGCTTGTAATTCGACATGTCGCCCTCAGCCATTTGTTGAGCGAGGTCCAGCTGTGTGGGAAGTGCACTCACTTTAAGATAATGTAAACATCATTACAATGTTGATTACTTCAATTATAAATTGATGAGAGCACATGATCCATTCCTATACAATGTCTTCATTGCACTAGACATATATTTAATGTATTTACGAAACTGGCGACTTGCTAAAGAACTTTGACAACTTGCTTTATAATAGACGTAATATTACTATAAACTTCTTGCTGCTAAGTTTCCTGTACACACTGTCGAAGTATTCTAAGCTTCCTACTAAGCATTACATTTATTACATTTTGGAAAATAAATACTGAATGAGTGTTGTTTTTATGTGTTCTTACTAAATGAAAGAAACATATTTCGATCTATTCACATTTTAATTTTGTTATATGTGAAATAACATAAAAAACCTCAATTCGTCGTACAGTAACAGTTAGAACAAAAATACACGAAGCAATGTTACCTGATAGCCGTCGTACGTCCAGCTAGACCACTTCATCTTGCAGTTTTGTACATCAAAAGGGAAGTATTCAACGTTCATTTCACAAGACGACCTGTATATGCCATGTGACAGCCACGTAACCTCTCCATTGGATTTTACTATCACGTTTGTGTTGATGGTTGAAGTGCTGTACTGTGCGTCCGCACTGCAACACAAATAATAAGTTTAATTTGTAATACACAAAATTCGTTGAAGAAACTGAGTTGAGCTGTTACGTCATTTCATTACAGTTCAAGATAAGAAGGTGGAGCACACAACATTTTTTCGTTCGAGTTAATTTTCTGCTACTGCATTAACCAATTAAAATAATAAAATAGTGCAAAAATTATGCTCTAGAGTATTCATTATGAGACTTTTTTGGCGTCAACAGACGACTGGATGTACAAAAATTATCGTAGTCAATCTTCACAAAATTTTGTTGGACAAATGCACGCGAAGAATACAGCGGTGGGGCAAGGTTCATTTTCGTCAATACAGAACAGATCTGGCTTCAATGAAAAATGAAATTGTGGAGTACAGATTCTATTTAAAAATTCTGAATTAGAGCTCGTTTCTTGTAATCCATGACGAAAAAAGTATAAGTAAAGCAACTCGAGAGCTTTTAGAATAATTTGTTGAAAATAATTGAAACGCAGGTGTTGGGAGGAACTTTTTATACATTATGTGACAGCACCTAAGCTCAAGGACTACACTAATGTGAACGAGTATCGTTCAATAAAAGACGCAACCCTGTCCTAAATAGTTAGAACATGGCGTGGAATATGACTAATCAAGCAAGCACAAAAAATATCTACCCTGTTCTCACGGTAAACTAATCTCAGACGCTACGAAAGAAAAATTTGTTATAGTTTTCATTATTCAGTTACCCTGACAGATGCAAAATGTCCATGCATGCGAGGATTTGAAATACGTTCAATTCTTTTTCAGTAACAATATGGAACACTAACTATACTTTTGAATTTGAAATTAACTGTAATCATCATGCATTTTGTAACTTGGACAAAAAAACTCATAAGAGCTTTTTAAGAAAAAGATACTGCACTTTTTGTATATTTTATTGCTAAGAAGGAACCGATTGCAGGCAATCCTGGATTTATATCGTAATAGAAATTAATCAATACAAAAACTTCTAAAATAACTAGAACTTTCCAAAGGAATATAAATGTAAAATTATTCATAAAATTTACTTATAATAGAAGTTCATCAAGTCATCAGATTTATTTTTTAATATAAAGAAACGATTTCAAGATTCTGTTACTTTTCAAAATAAGAAGAATTGTTCCTTGAACTCTCATAGAAGTCAAAAAAATGCATTACAATGCAGATATAATTATTTTGAACACTGTAAATAAAAATCACGAATTTTTTATAATTAGTCTCAGCTATGACTTCAATAGGAATGAAAATGAACTCACTTGTTGTACAGAATGATGTCTGGTTTCCAAACTTTGTCGTAAGGCACTCGTATGACAGAGACGCCACCGAAATCAGAAGCATTCCAAATGAGGTGGGCATCGATCCATACTTGAGTGAGCCAGCAATTTGTCGTCAGTATTTGATTCTTTTCGTCCTTAAGAAAAAAATAAAAAAACGTTGTCAAGCGTGATTATAATATTCGTCTTGTAGCTATTATGAGCGTAAATGTTTTGAATCCGTAAAACGACATTTAAAAATGCAAAAAAACGTTAGTACAAAAAGCTTAGAAAGAACCCAAAGAGATCCTTTAGAAATGTGGCCAAGGAGGGAATATATCCGTCAAAACAATGTCCACATTTCTCCATTAAGGCTTGAGGAACACTCATTAGAAATAGCTTGAATCTTTTTCTCCTGTATCTGAGAAGCCAAGCTTTTAAAACTCGCGCTTAGTGATAAAAAGAAAGTTAATCTGGAACCAAAATTTAACATGTAAACTGATCGGTTTTGGTCCTGAACTGACGAGATCGTAACCCGAGTAGTCACTCGAAGACAAGGAGCTCTGAAAATGGAACCAGTCCATTGTTTTTGTTTTAGTTTTGTGGAAGAATGGGTTCAAATTAACCAAGAAAATGACTGCACCGGCATTCTTGCAGAGCTATTCTTGCCTTGAGTTAGAAATCATTTAAAAAATGTCAGTAATCATTTGAACAGGATCCGACACCCTCACATGGAGCTAGGAAAGCACAAGGGTCATTGTCCGCCAAGGTTCCCCACTTTACGTCGAAAAAGAATAGCTTCATTCACCGCCAGACCTGAATCCTCTCAAATATAAACTCTAGTCTATGCTGAAGAGTAATGTTACAGCATCACATTACCAAAATTTAGAAGAACTAAAGTCAAAAATCAAAAAAGAATACGCCCAAATCCCCCAAAAATTCATTCACGACTCATGCAGGTCATTTTAAAGCCTCTCCAGCTCTTTATCGATGCAGATGACGGGCATTTTGAATAAAATGTGCTAATTTTAAATTTCTGCTTCATTGAGCTGGAATAAACTTTTTATTTTTCTTTGAATATGGCATGGTAATAAACAAGTTTTTTAAAATATACTGTAATAATAACTCCTAATTTAAGACTCCCCGTTATAGTGAAGCTCTGTTGAGTTTACTTGTTTCTTCTAATTACTACAATTATTTAAATTATTCAATGTTGTTTAATTACCCCCAGATCACGTCTAGCAAGCTGAACGCCCACTATAGCGTAAAAATTCAGAAAAAATTTCTTGTCTACGAGAAACGGGTCAGATGCATGGACAATTTTACTTCTCCCGATTATTGGTCCACTCACAGAACATGTCACATTTCAATAGATTATGATATTTTTTGTGCATTTTAGGCGCACTAGCTGTAGACCAAGGTATGATGGAATTTATTTAGTGACGTGAGAATTAAGTAAGGATATACAAGCTGGAGTATATTCTAGAAACAATACGAAGAGAAGACACTCATTTGGAAGAAATTATTTAGCTCAGTACAAATTGGGGTTTCACAATTACACCAAAAGTTTTTTCTTTAGAAGTCTGGAGAATGAGGGGAAAAAACATACATTATGAAAACTCTTCTTCAGTGACCGTCGCCTCACTCATAGGAGGATATTACCGAGGTCTATGGTTGATATTACCATCAGCACTGTATGATCTACAGATTATGATATTAAAACAGTAATTCGTGAAAAATATTTATTCGTCATACTTAATAAAACAAGGGTTGCAATGATATGCCCAAAGTTGAATGTTTACGTTTATTGCTTCAAATGTTTAAAATACCTTCCAAGCACTGAGGGAATAGCAAGATTGTACTACATCGTACATACATGAAGTTTCATCTTTTTACTAAATTATATTTCCAATCGCCACCCCTGATGGACCAATCAGCAAGCAAGCTCCCACGACTGGCTACTCATGAGGGTTCTTAAGGCGGCTGACTAGGCCTAGAATGGTTCCTCATTGCCAAGATATCCTCAAGTCAGAACCTCTTACCTTACTTATTGCGGTGAATGCATTGGGCTAAGATTCCTAAGAAGCAGATTGACCTAAGTCACAACCACTGACATAGCATTAACGAGCCTGTCATTACGCCTGTCTTTATAGAGCTGGTAGTCGAGTGACCGCAGAGTTGATTACCGCAACGAGTGACATAATTCCGAATTCCTATTGTTGGCTATGGAAATAAAATTAGTTCTTCAATGCAACGAGAATATGAAAAATTAGTTACCGCCACACCAAACGCTATTGAGAAGAGTGAAAAAAGCAAATGCTGAAATTAGATGAAATAATGTGTTATACATTCTATATAATTGAGTACTGCAAAAAACAGTCAGTGTGTACAGAGGCTGGATTGAAGTCTTCCTTGTACATTTGGTACGCTCATTTATCATTCAGCTACTTAAAGAGTACTGCATGTACATTTATTTATTGAACAATTGCTTCCCAGATATGTCATACGGCCTTACTGTTCATAACAGATGGAAAACGAGAAATAAGTGTTGTTCAACATCATTAATATTCGTATTATTCAGGATTTGATTGAGGACATACTTTTCCGGTGCATAGTCGCGGTGCCTTGATAATTTCAAATAATACTCGTACTTACGACATCTATGATGCTGTGGAGGCTGAGCCCAAATACAACAGAAAGAGGCTCTGAAGAGTTGTGTGCGGGGCGCACTGACGGATCGTAGTTGGCCATGAGATACCGAGTTAGGCGATACTCCTGCTCGTCTGCACAACTTCCTGCAGAATACGAAAGAAATCACATCGAACTTAGTAACTGAAGGATCACGGTTGAACAATTTTAGTTGAAAATCATTTAAACAGGAGAGTTATGTTCAGGGTATCTCTAGTCCTTCAGCGCCCAAGTAAGACTCTCTTGCGAAAACTTTGAAATACATGTCATTAGCTTATGGTTTCGCATAAAATTATACAAATAAAACAAATCTTCCTCAGAAACAATTAATGAAGCGGTAAAGAATGTATTAAGGTATTCAATTTGATTCAAGAATATTTACCACGATGAGCATTCTTTTGAAGGAAGCAACGTTATGTAGCGTTAATTTTCGGACTAAAAATTTGTACTGAAAGGGATTTCAATGGACTTTGTGCTGAATGGACAAACATGGGTACTGTAATTGACCATACATTAACGCACAGTGCTCTAAATGGTTCATGTACATTTTCAGAACGTATTCTTTATCTTCATTATACAGCTGTTGAGACAGACTCGAGAACTGTAGTCTAAACGTTCAAGTTTTTCTAAGCTCAATGCTTTACTTTGGTGCTCGCCCACTCATTGTTTGTACAGTCAACATAAACAAAGTGGGTCTGAGATGGTGAAATTGGAAACCTACTTTTGTACGAACTTTTCAAAGGCAGAAAAATTTCCTCATCAACAATAAAACTACGTTATAACGGGCACTACTTAAGCATAGAAACAAACGTTCGCTCATGAAACAAGCCTTCAAAAAAAGAGCGCATAGCACTAATAAACAGCATGTAGATCTCTGAAATGATGTTTAGTCATTACAGTTTTTCACGTTGGTTTAAATCAGAAAAGCGTTTTGCTCTCGCGTCAGGTTGTGAAGACGAAAACTTAGAATACAGATGTAAGCATTTTAAATGTAGATTATCCCTTCAAATAGATGGTACGCTATATTATAGATGCCATATGACACATTAGCACTATTTTCTTGTCTAGAGTCATGTTCCATAGAACTGCGTGTCGTAATAAGTGTTCGCCTGAAGCTTGTGTCTGAAATTTCTGTATCTTAATAAAATGTTAAACATACGTAAATGGCTCATGTTGTGTATCTTACAAACTATGAGTGAGAGAGTCAAATGGCTTGCATATTTGAATCAGTATGTTTCAGTCGTGTCGACCTGAAGATTTATAAGGTTTCTAGACCTGAAGGCACTGAATTCGTTGAACGTTGTTAGCAAGCTGTAAACCAGAGGAAAAGCTTCAAAGAGCAACGAGAAAAAGTTGATAGTTATTATCCGAAAAGAGTCGTGAAATTTTCACTGTTGAACAAATATTTGTGCTGTCTCATCGAGGTTCCATTGTCTTTAATCTCGCTTGCATTCAACATTTGTCCTCAGGAGTGACTTTGCTATACCGGTCGGCCTAATTTATTTGTTCATATGAACATGTTTCCATTGAGACTATTTTGCGCGAAAGTTTCGTTTGAACGTTAAGCAATAGTGACTGACTGTAAGCAAATTAATTTAACTTGTTTTATTTGCTGAGACATTGCAAAATTCTAAGGAAATTATTTAAGTTGCACTGAAAAAGCAGAGCAAACAGAGCGCTTGGGAACGCCTCAAATTTAGACAAACTTCAAAAGAGAATGATTAAATCAAACTCGTACTATTGAATCTTATCCTATTCCATATAGTTTGCTTCTTGCAGACTTGATTTTAAAGTTCTATACCTGATAAAGCACTGCTTCTCAAGAATCCATAAAGTTCAATTGGCTGGAATCAAACTTTCCAAGCATGAGATGTGAGAGCGCCTCTCTTCTAGCGATCCTTTGGAAGCAAACGATTAGATGCATTGCTGCGAGTTCAATAAGTTGGCCTGATAATTATTTTCAGTATTAAAGTTCTGGAAAACACTGCAAACAAAATATGATGTGTCTTGTGATGAATAAATAAATCTCAGTATCTAAAATTTGGCAATGTACTGAAATAATTTCTGAGTAGCTGTAATGAATTCTGATGAAGGCACTCTTGATACCAAGCCATCTACCGTAAAATATTGCTGTGCTATGATCCTGAGCATTACTCTGACACTTGATATTTTCTCGAGAACTCTTAAAGTTCTTTCGTTTACTCTGGAATGCCTTTCGAAACAAATTGCTTGATCAAGGATGAAGAAATAGGGTTTTACACTGCACGGTCGAGTAAGCCTAAATAGTAAATCCAATTGTTTTCTCCTAGATCAGATTTACATTTCGTGCACAGTAAGAAAAAACACAAAAATGAAGTGCTCTTGTGTCTCAACTTATTAATAAAAATTATCCTTGGAGTTAGCGTTAAAGAATGACCGACGAGTGAACTGTTTTCCGAATATTTAACAATTTCGTAGACTATCCAAAACGTCAACTTCAGTGAACACAACCTTAAGTAGTTTCGGGGAAGCAGATACAGAAGATACGTAGTTCATCAGTTTAAACCAATGCTTTATCGAAGGAAACAAGACCGCCTATTTGGTTCTGAAATTACTGGAGTTGACCGGGAAACAATCATGTGTAGGTATGTTAATACATACTTACTTAAGAAGCCAACACTTTCTCACCAAGGTATCAAACCAACAATGGTTTGATGCTTTACAATGCTTGGCCTCAAAATCATTTACACGCATAATCTACCCTCACAATCGCGCACACGTATGATCTACCCTCATTGTTGCTGTTAATTGTAAAGTATCAATAAATCTTCATTATAGAGCATCAATAAATCTTCAAACACATGCCGAGCTAAGTGACTGATGTCTCTAAGTAAATGGAAGGCAAGTTGACACTGAGTGCTTTAACATAAAATGGATTATAGAGATGAAAGTTCAAAATTAATTCGTCGCATAAAATGGTGACTGTTCGTGTGATGGATTAGAAATTAGAGAAGCAAGAAAGAACTCATGGGGATGAAATTAATAAATATTTGTGCATAGTATTCATGGATATTCATAGAATAACCAAAACAATAAGATACGTAAGTATAATTTACACTTTTGATAGTAAAAAATTTCAAATTTATACTGAGCTATACTTTCATGTACTTAGGAAAGTTTATTGATGCACAAATGATATAGTTGTAGAGTATAATGTGTACAGTAAAGGAAACAGTATAAGATGACATGATAGAAGGTGCAGCAACATATCTTCCTGCTTTCCAAAGCAAAAAGCTTTGAAAAAAGGAAGTTATGTTGCTGCACCCTGTAGAATATGATATCAAAGGAGCATAATACTGCATACTCGTATATCCCTCAGGTACACAGAAACTATACAACTTTTTTCATAAGCAATAGGAAATGAAATTAGATTTCATATTAACTTTAGAAGCAAATTTCTCTGCAGAAAAGAGCAAAAGTCTGCGTATTCGTAGCATAGGCCTATCAGCTTATCTTGCAAACGCTACCCGGCCATACCCCATCCTTTCTGTGGTGTAGAGGCAATCGAGCTAAAAGGCTCGAGAGGCTGTTTCATAAATTGCAAGAAGAAATGGGTATGGCAAAAGTTGATAAATTTGGCTACTACTGAGGAAGCTCCCGCAGGTTTTTCTTGCTAACGAACTGTTGAGGGAACTCGGGAGTAAACACCACTGTGATTTTCCCCTTCAATGAGTGGTATGATACTACGCATAGAATACCTACCACTTAAGGATTTTATGATAAGGCATTTTTAAAAACCAATGCTGTTACATTTCTTATGTACCAACTTTATTGGAAGTATACGTTTTTGTTTTTGTTTTGTTTGTATGCACTCATATGAAGAAGTGGCCCATTTTTATAGTAACAGAAATAATTCATGGGCCTGGGGGCTTATTCCTTGTAAAAAGTTAATGAACTTACTAATCCATGACTCTTATTATTCAAACACACTGTTGCAAGCAATACAAATTAATTAATAAATTACTATAGTCATGAGAGAGAATCTTGTTCTGAGCTAATCTAAGTTTTAAAGTAAAAAGAAGTATGAACGTATCCCTGCACTCCTATCAAAATCGAAGTTCTTGGAAATTTAGCCCTCACCTACATATGTATACAATTAGTCTTGAAAATATTCAACACACCTTAAAAAACTTCTTTATCGAAGTTTTAATTAACTGTGATGAGAATTCCAAAGTCGAATTATACTGAAAATAGGTTTTTACCATAAGGACTACCGAAATACACTAAAATGTGATGAGAAAATTAGGGAAAAAAATGTTTAACAACAAATATAAATCAATTTAGCCAATATGCATTGAGTTCAGTTGGTAAAAAATAATGCAGTTGTAAAGCTAAATTTTCAATTATTTCGAGATTATATTACAATTAAAAACTCAAAACCACAGTTTAGGAGCATTTTCACACTCTTGGAACACCCAATCTTCAATTTGATTGTCAGATGACACATGTGCAGTGTAGCGTTATCAGTTAGCCAGTAAACATCAAGCGAAAAGATCAGTGTAGATCTTTGAGATCGAATACCCAAAGCCCACGTTGACGAGCAAAAGCTATAGGGCAATTGCAAAGCAGTTTGAAGTGCATCTCAGAGCAGTTGGTTCAGTAATTAGCAAATGGAAGAAACATGATGCTGCAGTGAACCGCCTACGTTCTAGTGCTCCCTAAAAAGTATCCTCCCGATCAATTAGAAATATGTTCAAAACTATTTCTAAAAAGCCTCAATCTACTTCGAGCATTGTAAGAATAAATATTGAAGAACAAATATTGGATTGATGCGTCAAGCAAGTCACCGGACTGATAGAGTGCCGAGGAATATAATGGGGAGTGCATATTGATTCAACAGATTAAACGAGTTCGCCGAACTGAGAAAGTGATAAAATTCACAGTACAAAGTTTCTGTATTACTGGTAAGTAAAGAAATGAATGTATGTATAGCATACAGAGCCCTGGATGCTTGAGATCGTGTGTACAGAACGCAAGAGAGGTCCCTAGAGGTTGATCGGGCGCGAAAGGGACAATTTATATGCAACCTACTATGTATATGGGACCTAGTCTCACACCTGTTATCTCTCCAAAGGAATGAGTGCTAAAGTGGAAAGTTTTATACTGTATATTTACGTCAGAGCAAGAATCAGTAACAGCTTCAAGCCTTAATACCAAAAATCAACAGCAGCTTAGCCCATTCAAACCCGATAGGTTGACTAGTTAGTCGAGGTGCAAATTGTACTAGATCTCTAACTCTTTTATAATTCTCTATAGCTTTCTTTAAAATAAATTGAAACTTCTAACGACGATTGCTGCGATGTAAACCTTGTCTTAATATAAGACCATGACTTCAAAAGTCAACATGTCACCGCATGGATGAATCAATAGGTCGACAAAAACGGAATAGTTTGCGTTTTATCTTCTTGTATCTAGCAAAACCTGATAATAAAAACGATAACTCTTCCGTGTCAAGTATACGTATTATTGATTTTACTCACTCACTTTTACTTAAGAAATAGTGGAAATTTGTTCTATGCTCAATTTTCAATTGGTGTACAAAACTTGCAATTTTTGCGACGAGACAAAAAATAATAAAGAAATAAACAGAAAGTCTAGACAGGGTAGTCCAAATGGAACACTCAACATTGGTCCCTCGATGAAAAAATACTTCTTCGTTTCATACGTTTTCATTTCTGAGTTTTTTCTTTCATTAACTTTGAAGACTTTTTATAGTAGATTGCATTAGTTCTAGTAGTAGTATAGTAAATGAGCTCACTGAAGTTTTTCTGTAAATAGATGATGTTCTTCTTATTTTATTTAATTATGTATTTTTTGCATACTACGCTTGTCAGGGTACTTGTCTAATTAATTCCATTCTCACCTGCATTTATTCATTCCAATTTTTTCAGTGAAATCATTTGTGTCGTATGCCAGTGTTAATAAAGCGAAAAAGTTTTGATTTACAGCAACTCTACTCTACCTCTGTCGGTATTTCAATCTAAGCAATTCAAACGTGTTTCACTTTCTTTTTTGATTTATCGTCTTTCTCTGATCCCTAATTTTAGGTCTTATTAAATGCATTGAAGGAATTTTTTTAGAACACTATCATGAAATTCATGTGCCAATGTTAGCAACTTTTTGTAATAAGGGAGTGAGAAGCTTGAGAACTTTTTGACAACTGCGAGTCTTTTTTAATTGACATATCAATCTTAATTATTCGTGACGGGGTTCAACTTTTTGTTCTCATTTTCAAATATTTCCCTTCTATGTAGCTTCCAATTTTATTTATCAAAATGAAATTTTGATTGTAGGTGATAGTATTTTACTATGAAACGGATACAAACCTCATGAGGATTTGTTAATAGTGTCATCACTAGTCCTATGATGCTAGTGTTAAAAATTGAAAAAAAAACACTTCAATGTACTGTGAATTTATACTGAACTTTGATCTTTTTTATTGAGCCACCACGCAAGAGGTGATGCACCGATTTTATTACGACGACAACAACAAACAACTTTCCTTTGCAACTGTTCAATTATCTTATCCAGCCATAAATCACGGCTCTATTCGTTTTGGAAAAGCAGTCCTTTCGACGAATGCACAACATCGAAGCAATCAAATAACCTCGCATTCCTATTTTCTCATTCCCATAACAGACTGATAGTTATCGTGCAGCCAATTTCCTCTAGATAAACCTCTACAGTCTCCAAACGTATAGCAAAACTCTTGGATGTTCCATCCTAAGCCGTTCGCCTTTCTTTGTAAAAATATTTCCCTTCTCATCCTAATATCTCAGAGATGGAAACGTCGATACCGAACCTCAGTCAGATTGATTATTCTGAGAATTTTTGTACGGAGAGCAGAAAGTTTACGTCATTGCCCTGATGCGTCACAGCATCAAATCCTTATTCTAACATAATATTTGTGCACCAATAATGAATAAATCACCGAGTACACTTACATTAGCAGGTACGATCAAAATTAATTTTAGAAAGAATAAACTAACAATAGAGTTTAGCTCTTCAGTTGACTGAATTTGAGAGCAACACTGGTTCTCTGGTGGCATCAATATTTTGTCATTTTTATGAATTTAATTCTGTAATAATTTTTTATGCGTCAGTCTACATTTTCGTCTTTTATGCTCGTTAACTTTTTCCTCATTTCAGATGCTGTTAAAAGGATTTACGAGACACTGTAAGCTGTCAGCTGAATATTTTTGAGGGTTTGTGGGTATAATGTTGTCCCAAAACAAGTGGAATGCAATATTCCAAATGGTAAAAAATATTGCACTGCGAATGAACAATATTTTGGTGTGCCACTCGAAGACCTGGAGAAGTCGTAGGCTCCTCATGGAATCAGTGGTTCGTGGAAGTCTATTTTGGAGGGACGGCTACTCGGAAAAAAATCACTGCCATCTGTAACTCCTATAATTTAAGGGGAGCGGTCAAACATATAAACGATTGTCATTTCTGCATGCTTGACCACGTCCACGATTATTACTGCTGCATGGTTAATGTATCTTCAGACAAACGGTTTAGCGACAAGAAGAGACTCGACTAGTCTTGTATTCCAGTTTCAATTTTCTAAGTTCTACAGGGAGATGAGTTTTAAACCCCAGTTTGTCCAGCTTTGCTGTCTTTGTACATCTGTTGCCGATATTTCGGATCATGATGATGGACTGGGACGCATAAAACGTAGCACGTAACAGACGCTTTATCTCTCTGTCAAACAAAGGCTTAATTACTCTGGTGAGTGACTTAAAATTAACCGAAGCAGAAACAGAGTGGCTTCCTTCAAGACTGAAAACTGTTGGCAGCAAGAATGCAAAATTTCGAAGTACTGAGGACGGCAATATGGTTTTGAAGGTGTCAGGAGTGAGATATCCGCAGGTTGAACGTTGTAGGAGTTCACTTTCAGTCGTCATTCAGTTTAATATCTGAATTCCAGTCAATATATCTTTCATTTTCTCAAGGACATTGCAAAAATCAACCATTAACACTCCCTAAAAATGTTTAACGTTAGTGATGTTCCAAGTGACTGCCAATCATAAACTGGACGGAAATGTGACTATTTATCAAATATTTTGAAAACTAAGCATTGATTCATTCCAATTTACTCTTGTGCATAATTCAAAGATGATTATATACTTATCAGTCGTTAATACAAAAGAATATAATACTGGGTAGGTGTGCAGTAAAAATCAGAATAGAAGTGATTATAACAGCAATAATATGAAATCCTATTTATGGCAGAATTACATGAGATAACTGTAGCTTTCATAACGAATCCCTGAAATTCAGTTTACCTTATAGAAATTTAGTGAAATATTAAATGAATGAAATTTTACTAAAATTTGTAGTTTTCAATCGTATAGTAAGCTAACAAAAAACTTGAGTTTGAATATTTGGGAGCTATTGATTGATGATTTTATTTTTAAAGCTGTAAATGCACAGAGAAGTGTTATTATAATCTCTTCAGGTATTGAAAAAATAACTGCAACTCCGCATCTGTTGCATGAAGAATGCACAGGATTAAGCCAAAATTTATTTAGCGTAAATTTAATTCAATAACATAATATTTCTTTGGTTTGTGAAACAGATTAATCTGAAAAAGGAGCACCTTGTTTTTGTTCGATTTAAAAATTGTAGACCATCGGCCTCAAAACTGAAACCCGGTAATCCTTATGAATCACCATCAAAGGAAAAATTATGATGACTCTAAAATTGATGGCGTCATTTGCAGTAGATTTAGCACAAGCGTCGAGTGATGTTTCTGCATGAATCTGTACAGTGATGTTCACGTATTGGTGTCTCTGAACCTCAAAAAAAATGTAGGTCTTCAGTTTGTTTAGCAGCATGTAATTGGGCTAAAGAAGGAGCAGAAACATTAAACAACGATCAGTCAAATTTATAAGCGCTTAGTCGTAATTATAGGAAGCACGTTCGAGAGGACGATGATGAGCAAGCATTTTATAAATGCGTCTAGAGAACTCGCTCAATGTTTCAAGGAGGTAAAGTGGGATGTGATATTTGATACACTAGTTCATTAACACAGGACGGTCATTACAGAGATGTAAACAGAACTTTTAAGACGGCATTCTATTCTCTAGCAATAAGGTACGGCAGTTCAATTGAGAAATTCATGCAGAATAATGTTCAAAGTCATACAGCAAAGAAAACTGCAACTTGTTTCGAACACAAAAAATATTATGAACTTTCCTGCGCCATGCTCCAATCAGAACAGACAATGTCTGTAAAATAATTGATGACGCTCTCCAGTCAAATTGTTGGGAAAAATATGGAAAGAAATCATGAAACAAAAATGAGAAAGTACCACTTCAATAACTTGAAAAAGTTTGAGTGTTTTTAGTATTTGAAATTTCATATAGTTACGTATATATCATACACGTATGTTGTATTCGTCTCTGGAAAAAGTAGCAGACAATTTGATGTTTTTTACTGTATATCATTTAATAACACTCGTTACTACTAGGTCACATATGTTAATCTTTAGTATAGCATGAAGTCAAAAACACGTTTACTTTAATCATGACCGAAGCTTGAACTGTCAACATTTGTTGCCTATACGTAAAAACTCATAAGCCTTAGCGTTTATGATGAAGGCAGGGTTTTGAGTAATTCATACATAATTCTTAAGAATTTATGTTCGAATTCAAATATTACGATTCATGTAGTCAAAAATTCATCAAAATATTTTCTTCCGCTTCGTCTCATCACGCATGCACAACTGAGATGGGAGTCATCAAATCACTGTTAGTGGATTGCATTTACGATGGCATACAGTCCGGGAAGTGCTTTCCACGAATTGCGTTAAGCTCTTCATTGAGCTAAGCTCTTAGATTAGGTCCTCTGTAGTGTCTTCAAATGCCAAATCTAAATATTTGAGCACTGCTGATGCGACTAGTGTTGTTCTTCTGAGAAGCTTGACACTTGAAGAATAGTAGAAATTAATAGCAGGTAACTCAATTCACGCAATTATATTCTATGTCTTGTGGGATAGAATAGAATTACGTAAATCAAGATCTATATAATTAATTCACACTACGCATCTGGTAATTAAGAGGTCCCACAAGTTATGGTTAGTTATTGTGACCACGAGTAATGTAATACTGTACACAGCGGTTCATGAAATACTGTATTATACCATTATTGTATAATTATTGTGAATTGCAAGCTATCTTATAGTGTACCACAAGTTCTGTAATTTGTGTATAAAACAACCTATATTATTGTGTACCTACTACGCGTTGCATAGTGTGTTTTACGAGTCGTGTACTTTCTGTGTCCCTTGAGTCAAGTAACCTACGTAATACAGGTCACGTACCTATCATGAACCGAGAGTCATGTAATAGTTGAACATCGCAAGACATGTTTTACCTGAGTACTGGGTGACCATAAATTCTGCCGTAAAATTTAGACAAAATAATTCAGTAAAATATCAATCAAATTATATAAAATTAGGTATACGTGTTCAAAACCTATTCAGCAATGTTGCAATAAAATATCATTACATAAATCTACTTCTTTTTATAACAGCCTTAATTCTATCACGCACTTCAGTCGCACCACGCAATACTTCTCATATTCTCTCCCACTCTCGTTTCAAAAACTTCTTCAAAAAGACTACTGAATTGTGAGATTCTGCACAAACATTGACCTTCAAGATGAATCAGATGCTGAAGTCCATAGGGTTAAGGTAGGGCTTGAGGGAGGCAATCCTTCCTTCGATAAGTAATCTGGGACAATGTCACAACTCTAACTCTGAGTTTCGTTGGCTGTGTGGGCAGGCTGGAAGAGAAATAGACTATCGTTGAACAAGTCATAGCTCAAGTGCTTCATCAGAGGCTCCAATATGAGTTCCTTCTTGATTTTCACTCATTTATGAACAAAAGGAAAGAAAAGTTTGGCTCCTTGTAGACACTACAGCCCAGACCATGACCGATGAAGGATTTTGTGAGCGGTAGACATTGCTCACATCCTCTGGACATGACAAGAACCTTGTTATTTTGGCTGTTGTGAGCTTCTTCCACGAAGAATGATTTCTTGTATGCGAAGAGGGCATTTTTCAGGCCGTGAGTTATGAGTCGTTCAACCAGGGCACAACTTATGGCAAGTCTTTTCTCCTATTAAGCATTTGCTAGGCTGTGAACTTTTCTGTTTCAAAGGAGTAAGTTCAAGGTCACTTTTCACGACTCACCCTAAAGACTCCCTCACAAAAATTCAGCTTTGAAAACGTCTTTCTCGTGGAGCGAAGTGGATTTCTTGAAACGTTGAAACTTATCACTTTCACGATCTTGAACTTTTCCAGTATCCCTAAACTGGTTGATAGTTCAATAAATGAGCTTTCGCTTATCATTTGGCCAGTTGAGAAAATTCGGAGTTTCCCACGCAGACTTGCCAGATTCTTGTAGCTAAATTTCAACGTAATGTTTACATTCTATGCTAATTTATTATCAATTGTTGTAAATATATGCAAATAGTGGTTGTTATGCTATAAGTGAAATTTGAACCATGTTCGGTACCAGCTCTACTTTCCATGTTGTTTTTATTCTGTATTTTGGGGGCTGTACAACAGTTTGCCTGTGGATGCTAGCATGGTTATGTGTGTATGAGTGTTTTTGTGGCAGTGTTCGTGTGTGTGCATACATGTGTGCAAGTGTGTAGGCGTATGAATATGCAACCATATGATTCTACGGGTGTATGCAACTCTGTATGTGTACGTGCAAAAGGGTGTTTATGTTTAGACTAATATGCGTCTGTGTATTTGTGGTGATAATTGTATATATGTGTCTATGTGTGGTTTCCTGGATGTGTAGCCGTACATGCGTAACTAGGCTTGCGAGTATGAGTGTATATGCTTAGGTTTGCTTGTGGGTGTCTGCCTACTGCTTTGCGTCTGTGTCAGTGCATCTGTCCGTCTGTGAGTATCTTTAACCACCTGTGTGTGCGTCTATATGTGTTTCTGTGACTGTTGTCCACGTCTTTGGGTATATATGTATGTGTTCATATGAGTCTGTGTATGCATATTTTTTTGCAAGTATAATTGCCTATGTGTTTGTGGTGGATGTGTATGCACGTTTGTGCACATGTCTCTGCGTCCTTGTGCGTATCAGCCTGCTGGCATGTGCATGTGTTTGTGCGTCTAAATGCGCTTGTGCAGCTCAATTATCATTCATCACCAACATTCTAGATACAGTTTTCAAGAAAAATTAGAAATTTATGATTAGGTGCAACACGCATCTGAATCATTATTTATTCTTCATTTTAATTCATTACTCAAATTCAACTCTAGAGATGTTTTGAATCAAGATCTTTTTTTAAAAAGCTGCAATTATGTTTTTCCACTTACCTCCAATACAAAGGGCTACGTAGAGTAAAGCTGCCAACAAAAGTTGGTTGGTGGAGCACTTGACACTTAGAGAACTTGCCCTATGTTTGCCGAACTCTGTAGGAAATTTGTCATCTCCGTTTTCATCAGCAAGAACTAAAGAAGCATGTGAAGGTATCACGTTGAATTCTCTTTTCTGCTGTAATTGTCCCATGCTCAATCGTTGCTCTACTTTTTTGTACATTCTCGACTCTCAAAGCTAAAACACTTTGTGCAGTTTAGGTTTCACTTTAAAATCATTATAATCCATTCTAATGTGGTAAATCAGATATCGCTGTTAAGCTTATATCACAAATTCGTGAAGTTTCTGAAATGAAAAACAAATGTTTATTGAAAGGGTAGGTAGTATACGGGCAGAAATAATTCATCGGAACCGATACATCAGTTACGATCGACACAAGTGCCTTAAAAATTTACCTAAATCAATATATTTATAATAATACTGTTTAAAGCCATCAGACAGCTCCTACATACGAACTAATGTCGTACTCTTCTATGAGACGATATATTAAATCAAGTATTCGTGCTTTGAATAATCACCGTTTTCAAATAAAATGATATCAAAACCAGCTGAAAACTTCTACAAAATTTTTAAATGCGAAACAGTTCTGTAAAGAATTCATAATTTTTACATTACAGTGGAAATTTTGACAGTTTTGATCTTTTATAACAATGTTAAACAGTAATAAAGTGCACAGAAGCTTTAGTTCAAGATCTCCGGTAAAACTTCTTGAAAGGAAACTGTTTTTATTTCATTGAGTAGCTTTCGATTTTTTTAACGAAATGCTAAGACGTAACATGAACGAAAATGAATGTGTATTTTTTGTTGATCCATTATTGTGTGTTACTTCACTTATTTGTTATTGGTATTGTTACCATAAATAGATAAAAGAAAGACACATACGTATAAGGAACTCTGAAATTTTGAGAGACCCTCTTCCGTTAATACTGTCTTCCCAGAGCTCATTTGTATGAGAGGCTATTGAATAACCATGATATATTTTTGGGATTACGTCTAATATTCGAACGTTTACCGTCACGAAGCCCAACCGCTCTTAAGTAATATTCTGAGAAAAACTGCTCCCATTGAAAAATTAACTCACCACAATTGGAGGATAGGGAGATTTTACCTGCGTAAAATATTGGAAGGTAACTCAAAAAAAATAGTATTTCTGTAAACTGCAAATGGGTGCTTATCAATACAATTATAACTACTGAGCAAAATTTTTAAGCTAATCATGTACTCAGCTGTAGGCAATATGCATATTAAATCATATTAAAAATTAAGTATTAATTAAATTCCGTAGTTACATCAACCAACGAGCAAAACGCTTTTCATTTCGAGCGACATATTGACATGTTCATGAAGGTTCACTAGAAGAGAATCTTGTGATACTTTAGTAAAGAGCAAAATTCATTGGTAATCATATGAGCTTCCAGGACTTGCGTAAGAATCAACGATTCTGTAATGTATCATACAAACTAGCAGATAAACGTCTAATATTCGTACGTACGAGGCGGGCGACATCAATTTTGTAATTGGAATTCCACTGAACGTTCTGCAAGCATATATTTGTCAATTCCATGAATAGTAAAATGGATCAAATTTAATTATGCTAAGTCCTTGGGAGAGATTTTGGCATAAATTTCGGTTGCATTGCTGGTAAGCAGTAAGATGGATCACTGCGTAATAATTACGGAAAATAAAATATTTTGATGCGATAATAAACGTTAGAATTATGAATAAGCTATTAGTTCTATGCAATAATGGGGAAGTACATGTTTTTTTATAATAGCACACTATTTAAAAGCGTGTAAAATATAGGAATTGCAGATACTAAGCCGTAGCAGTGATGAAAGTTAAGGCTAAGGCTAAAGAAAGACGGCCAGAGGTGGAATAAGGGTGTGAATTAGGCGGTGGGTGATGTCAAATGTACAGTATTTTTACAGGTACTGTATTATTGAAACACAATAAAATTAATTATGAACAGAAGTGTGTACATTTGCTGTAGCACATTCACTGTATGGAAAATGGGGAAAATATGAAGTAAGTCAGTAACCTAGGAACATCAAGGTTCCACTTAGGTTGCGCTAATTTAAAAGAAAGCAGTTGCGTAGAAACAACTTTTTAAGCAAAAACTAGCCTGGGCGAGGTCTCATTAGCGATTGCCGAGAGAAATTCACTTCCTGCACACTCACACGCATCATTTTCTACGTGCTTAAATGGAGTAAAAATAGATAGAACAGGAAGGTTAGCTGACGGTTTGTATTGTCAGACAGCGTCAAAAAAATTATTGGCCAAGGTACGAGATTTTTGACAAGTGCTGAACATTCATTTTGAAGTACGTGACACATCCTCAACGGAATGAAGACCATCAAAAAAGAATGGTGTGTTAACAAATGTCACACAGATTCAATATCCCAGAATTGCTGTTATTTAAATTTATGTTTTATCAAATATTTTGGCAGAAAATTAGACATGTCAAATTCATAAACTCAGCTAGAGTGTTCACTTTATTATTCAGACGAGCTTTCTGCTAGGTCATAATTTGTGGTACCGAGAAAAATTGTTCCATTGCGATTTTCAAGTTCTTAATATCTATCTGAATTTTTGAAATGTTTTGATCATCAGAGTAACACACAGGGAAATAAGGTGCGTAAACATCTCAGAAAAAGATGCAAACTACTGACGTAATAATCTTATATTGGGTGAGCATTTGCCTTCATTGGGCATAATCGTCTCACGTTGCAGTCGTGGAGACCGTCTGGTGCTACCCTCAATAGGTGTTTTCTGTGATCATTTCTTGTGCCGGCATCCGGCAAGTAGTATTACCTGTTCTCCTGAGGCTGAGAGGCGAGTATTGCGCCAAGCTTATACAACAATTGCACAGCCAGTAGGTGGTTTGTTAAGACAATTGATACCTTTTGGAAATGTATCAGAACAGCGACTGTGATTCCGTACTGACCGTGCGTATTGAGTTTTAGTTGTGTTGTAAATTTCTAGGTCTTTGGGTACCTAAAAATATTAACTTTGATGTTTTTTCAGTGCATATGTCACTATGGAAACAGTGTCAACACAGTCTAACAGACACAACACAGATCAATAATAATAACGTCGCACAGAAAAATGAAGAAAGTTGAGAGACTAAAACAGCGGTGAGCAGAAACTCGCCAGAGATACAACCCTAGTAGACATAGACATGGGCTCCACGTGGGGCCCATGTGGTTGGCTAACACAGCCCATGTGGGCTCCATGCGGTTTTTTGGAAAAAAAAAACCATGTGAAAAATTTTTTATGAGGATAGGACGCATTTTTTTGAGAATTTACACCTGGGCTACACCTGGGCTGACCATGTAGGGAAATTCCAATGGGCTAGTCATATCATATCCACATTACGAACCCATGTAAAACCCAGATTTTAGGTTTCATGACAAAACCATCTTCTGCCCACTCTATGCCCAGGAGCTTATATATATATTTTGATGCTGCCCATCCAAAGCCCAGGGACCCACGTGGGCCCCACATGGGCCCCATTTTACCTGTCTACTAGGGAAAGTCGGGAATTTCCCCCTCGGGAAATTCGGGAAGTAGCAAGACAAGTGGCATATAAATAGAAAGTACTACTGAAATAACTACGGAATTTATTTTTTTATATTATGCAATCAATCGACACAAGAATTACGAATAAAATTACCAGCTTAGTCATAAAACAGCACAAGAAACATTTTTATCTGCTATTTTTAAACTGTTGCTAGGTAAACTTTAGGTGAAGAATCATAAATGACCGTCAGGTTTAGTATTTCAGATCTAGTTTTTGAGATACGCTATATTGGTCTTTAATAAAATAGAATTTCCTAATCATCATTTGATTTATGTACATTTCACGTCAATACTATTTTTATTTGCTCCAACTACCTGCTAAAATAAGAATACAGCGAAAAAAATTCGTTTCATATAGTGGATTTACATTCATCACCCAACTACACAAATTTCATTTTTTACGACTTGCTAGCGTGGAGTTGACCAGGCAGACGTGGTAGACTCCAACCGAAGTCAGGCATTATGTGGCTATCCTATCTTCCTTGATATAAATCTTCCCTAATTTCAACGTCCTAATATAAAATCTGGAAATCGATTATGTGGTCGTAGAGATAGTGAACTGGTATGTTCATGTTACAACCGCAAATATGGAAATTATGAAGCAAAATTTCCACTAATTATATGTAATTGTCACCCTTATGTTTCCCAGGTTATTTTTTCTACTTGAAGAAATAAACACTATTCGTTAGATTCACTATCTTTCATTGATACTGTCACTTATGGATCGTTAAAAAGTTGCCTTATCTTTGCACTATTAAATATACCAGCTTTCAGTTTATCCGTGCAAATCAAAGAAATGGACTTGTCAGGTAGCCAAAACAAAGCCTATTTCGATCCAAGGCCTTCCCAAAGTGCTTGAAATGCCCCAATTTGAAATGCATCGGGAAATATGAATTTCTCGCTTTCACAAAATCCTTTGTTGTTTACGTTTTGTTTTCTTCAAAGCATGATATTTCTTGTAGAACAATGTATGGTAACCCAACGCTGATCCGTAGCTCTGCTGTCCCAAAAATATGACGAAATTAATATTTAGCATGTTCACTTTTCTGTTCAAAGAGGACGTTTTCCATTTTTAGATCGACACATGTCACTAATGTTCATCATACTTATTTTTTCCATGACTAATGATAGCGTTTCCTTCTTGATGGCAGAATGACCAATGGTTAGTAAGCCATACGTGTCACCAGTGTGTAAAAGAACACATTTCAAACTAGGTTTAGAATTGTCTGAAAATGGCACTGTTAGTGCGGTGTGTATTCTACTACATCCATTCTATAAACAAGTTAGAACTCTTTTATAGCGTTGCAGAATACTAGGTTACTTGCTTGAGAGCAGGAGAGTATATCCTTCTGTTTTTTTACGATGAAATATGAAATTAGGACCTGTATCGAGTAAATTCTTTTCGTTCAATCTGCAGGCAAGCAATTTGAAAGACTACTTGGAGACGTCCAGACCTCTAATAAATGTTTGTTAAACTTGTTCAGTGCTTGTTGATTTAAACGTTAAGAGGATGCTGAATCTACTGCAACATCAATGTTTTTTTCTGGTTTCATGCATTGAACTTCATCAAATGTTGATGTTTCTGTTTCACGTACCGGTAGTCTAGGCCGACTGCTGAATGAGGGAATAGTACTGATGAATAATGGAATAGGTGTTTCTTAAGAATAGTACGATACAGGTCTCTATGCTGAATGCAGACCAGGATACGTCTATTTGTGCCTATTATTCCGATTAATGTTTTTGATATTTACAAGAAAGAAATTGCAGACATCGTAATGGTGTCATCGTACCCTCCCAACCACGGATATTCCAGAATTTAGGGAGTTCATCTTTCTGATTGTTTACTGTCACAATTGTTCAACGTTTTAATACATACCTAAGTTATGCAAAGCCCAAGAATTTTCTTGGACTCCCAGCTCGAAACCAGAATTGGCTAAATAGACTCTTTTCACAATCTTAAGAATAATTTTTCTACTTTCCACCTATGTGTTTTCTCCACATACATAAAAAACACATCTGAATAATTTACACCGCTACATCTGCTTGTGGCTGTCAGATTTCATTAACAGAGAAGTCCAAAATTTTACACAAAATAATGGCACAACCTCACACACGAACACTCAATGGCTACGTATAAAGCCATGAACTTCGAAACGATAATAACCAACATGACCAAAATTGCTCGCTTTCTGCAAATTCCCAAATAGAGTATTCTAGCAGCATGCCAGCCTCGTTGTCAGTGAACTCTATATTGGTTGCATTTCATTGACTTCATCAATGGAAACTCAATCGTTATCATGGTCCCAATTGCCAATTAATACAAGTTTACTACTTCATCACTCTATTAATTTCAAATGATCAAAATATTTATGAGGCGTTTCGTTAACTTCCGAGAGCATGTCAATGCCAGGGGCTGAATCGTTAATTAATCATTCGGTCCTCCAATCCCATTCTAATTAAGCGTGTCTCACTCAATCGTTAGCACAAACTTGAATTAAAAAACTGCTGACAAAATAATTTTCACAAAGTTTTGATCTTTCCGTATTGTACCATTTATGACACATTAACAAGTATTTCCTAACTTGGCGTTTCTACGAACAAGGATTCAGAAAACTATACAAATGAAATTTCTATAAACTGACTGACTGAGAAATCAACAAATAGTATGATAAATTTAACTATTTCAGAGCAAAACCTTTCCAAAGTAGCATGTAAAGTTTCCTAAATTCCATGCTCTGGAATATCAAAACGATGAAGCTAGTAATATCAATAGATTTTTTGGACGACCGCTGTTCTATGATTGCTTGAATTCTCGATCGGTTTAATGAAATTTCTAAACGAATCTTATGTTATACTCTGATAGAAGATGTAAAGTTAGGACTAAATTTTTGACACAAATTGACAATTTACATCTGACCACAATATTTTATCAAGATATATTGTTATTTGAGCAATATTTTCCCTAGAAACCAGGAAAAATTGAGCTAAAATAAAACTCGTCTTAGCAGCTTTGAAAGCGAAAATGACGGTGCAGCCTCATGGTGCAGCTCTATGCAATAAACCTGATGGGCATAAAATTGAGACTCTGAGCAACTATACTGATATTGCCACCCACATTTCCAGCTCTTCATATGGTTTGAGGTCAGAGGTGCACAACCTGATCTCCACTTTGCAAGTTGATGGGAGAGTAAACGAGAAAACTAATTTAATGTTGTTGCCATAGTTAAATACACGTACATGAGAGATACATACTGATGGTGTGTTCAGATCTATTGAGGGCTCAGAACTTCAGTTTCTCTGGAATAAGACTACATACTGGAAAACCAGGAATATCGAAATTGGTCATATTAAAAACCCAACTAATTTATGTTTGTACATTAAAATATACTACCTCTCCCAATTCAAATATATAAGCCTACGCAACATCTGCAGTTTTTAACTATAAAACAATTGGATCAATACATCATGAGTATGAATATGATATATTTCTGCAGATATTTTTCAACGGTGTAATTCAATAAACATGCACAGGAGAAACTGTAATACTTCATTTTTTTGCGTAACAATTTCTTTGCTTTCCACGGTCGTACAGTTCAGAGGCTGAAAGATTCCCGAGGAACCTGTAAGGACCAAAGTCAGGCAGATATAGAATAGAATAGAATAGAATAGAATGAGGCTATAGGAACGAACCATCTGGCCCATTCTTGGGTCGGATAATTACTTCGATAATTATTCGGTTGTTTACCCAAGTCCCATGCCGTATTTCTAGCCGCGTCAACCATGTCGGCAGCGAGATTGAGACATTATGACTAGAAAGATCAGGCAAAATACTCAAATTCATCTTAGATGCGACTGTTGAAGAAAAAACGGACGCAGAAGGGTGAGAATCCAATTTTTCAACACCATCTTTCTCACGGGCTGCTAAGCTCAGCCAAACTGTTGTAAGTGGTATAAGTGAAATAGATCGCTGCTGAAAGAATGGTCGGTATCCGCATGGTGGACGTGCACGGACGTGGGTGTAATAGAGATTTGGCTGCGGCATTTTGTGTGAAGTACATTTGAATCCGAGGTGGGCATTAAGTTAAGAAATTGATTGAAGAACATTACTTTTAAGACATAAGCCTAATGAGCATTGGGTATCAATGAATAATAGCATGACTGGTAGTTTGTTTATGGATACGTGACTGATGTATGTTTTTTGACAAATTTATGAGTGACAGAAATTTGGTGGCTCAAAGTTTAGCTGAATGTTAATAAACAGTAAATAATCGAAATATTGATCGCAATTTTTCACACCTACAACCGGCATTAAATTGTTGTCTAATGAGTGCCATTTCATTTGCCTATAAACCTTTTCCGTCTACTATACTGTAAATTGTTCGACACCTGGTTTGACGATATGCAGAGTACTAAAAGTAATTAATCTGCCACATAAATGGCGTACAGTATCAAGTCTTAACTTAAGTTAGGTTCGTTTATTTCCATCAAATACATGGTTATCTGATGTCTCTTTTATGATTTATTTTCATTTATTGAGTGAATTTCACGACTTATTTGGTCGCCAGAATGCTCGGTTTGTTCCTGAGAAAATGATCTACACTGTAGAAAATATCAAAATCAAATAGAGCAGTAGCCAAAAAATGAGGCAGATGCAGAGTGGATTTCCCTGTCGAAAGCCAAAATTTAGCATTGAATCACTTGTGCATTATAAAGACGCACATCATATTGATGAAGAATACCCCTTTCTGCTACTAACACATCGTCGGTAATCCGTTATTTTCATGCCCATACACAAACATGCTGAATTAATAATCTAAGCTACTCATCGTTGGTGTTTCGAACACCCCATCAATTCTTCAGCACTTTTTTTGCTTGAGAAAATGCCAGTCTGCTACGAATTTGAGTAAGGATGACAATATTTCGTACCACAATGATGACAATATTTTATACGATGGCAGAGCAGTATGTTGCACGAGAGTCCTAACGGCGAGTCTTCAAAAGTGACACTTAGGACTTGCTTCTTTGAAACGCAGAGAAGTTTTCATTGAGCAACATGGATTTCTTGAAATTCTGGAACAGATCCCTTTAGTGAGTCTGGAAACATAATTGACCTAGGGCACTCAGTTCTTGCACGATCTTAAATTCCTCTGAAATTGCTAAGCCGGTTGATGGTTCGATAGATGAATCTTCGCTGAATTTTTGCCCAATTGAGAAAATGCAAAATCTCTGATGCAAATTTGCCAGCTTTGTGTAGACCAATTACTATGGAACGTTCAAGTTCCATGGTTATTTCATTTTGAATTATATAACTTATAAAAAATATGAAAAAGTACATGACAAAAGAAAATGGTTCTTTAATATGATTTATTGGAATTATGAAGCTATATTTTTTCAAGATAAATATACATGTTTAAAAAATGTGACAGAACTTATGGGTGACGCTGTAAGATAAAATTCACGTTGCAAGTTATATTTTGAGGGTCTTGACACATAGGTGTTCCGTGATGACACTTCTCTCATGTCTTTCGACGCTTGCGAAAGTCATGTGGGAGTACTAGTCATTTATAGGAAAACATTTGGCAAACCTTAAAAATAGCTCTACTAATTTGTTCAGAGTTGAAGGGACATTACGGAAGTCGTGTATTACAAAAATTAGGGGATAGACTTTGAAATGTATGTAATATACGGCGAATCTAGGCTAACAGCCCAAGGCCAGCAGGTTTTTTGTCGCACATGAAGTTCTCACAACGTAGATAAGAAATGGTTCAAAGGGTGAAGTTGCAGCGCAAACATCGTTAAAAAATGCCGCGCTTTGTGATATCTGGTTGAGTATTGTGCATGAGAGCGTTGCAGAACTTTTTTGTGGGAAACAATTAACAATATCCAGTCGGAAATTGGAGTTTTTTCCTAAAACACAATCAATTTTTTTATGAAAGTCGCCATTGCGAAAAAGAGACCACACATTGCAATCGGCAATCACGATATGGGGTATAAGGTAGGTTTCTACAGTAAATAAATATGGTCAGAAAACTGAAAATACAATGAAGGAATATCTTTACATGATAATCCAATACATCACAGAACAAAGGGTTCTAGCACTGCCGTGCGATACTCAGTATACTTGATACACTCAATACAGCCTTCCATGCGATAAGAAGCGCTGCTCAACACTGGAATAACTAAGAAACATTTTCACGACTGTGGGTGAGAGAACTTATCAACAAAAAAATATTTACTTCGGAGTTAGACCTCTTCCCACGTTTCTATTAAGCTCGAACCTTTTGCAAATAAGTTCGTACAAAGCTAAAATTGTTTTAACCCAATTTAGAGTTATATATATTTTCTAGTTCCCTTGGAGGTTTACCGATTTGGAACCTTTGGTCTTTTAAACTCTCTCTAAAGATGCTCAATATCAGTGTGATTTTACCATTTTGGAAGCCTTCTCAAGTAGTTCAATAGATTTTTGAGGCCATTACCACTAATTTTACACTAAACGAATGTTAATTAAGGTCATTTATAATTGAAATATTGTTTTGAGTGTGGATAAAACGTTAAGTATTCATTTTGTAGTTATCTTTGATCCTACGATCAAAGGCAATGACTGAAGCAAAAAAACGCTAGGATATTGTCGTCAAAATATAATAAAGGACGCAAAGATTCTTTACTCTGCTTCCAATGTAAAGACACCCTGAAGTCATCAAAATTGAAAACTTGACTCTTGAAAATACTCACTTTCAATGCTTAATCGATTAATCCTTGACGGCCCTTCACAAATCCATCATATGAATAAATTTTTATCCTAATGTGGTGTTTTTCCTTGATCCTGCACTTAATAAACCTCTTAAATGACGAACAGAACTAATAAAACACGGTTTCTTTTGCAAAGAGCGGAGTTAATTGTTTCACTGTCAATTTACAGCAGTAGTCTTTTGGGGTTTCCATTTTGTGCTCTATGGCAATTTACGGCATTTTTTGCTAACTTTGGAGATTCTTTAGCCATTGTATTTCGTACCTTTATGATCATTTCACAATGCTCTGCAAACTTAAAAGCGGTAAGCAATGCAGTCAGTGACACCTCAGAGAAAAAAACATGAATTCAGTTGTTCTTGTGACGGGACGTCATCCTAAGCAACCTCCTACGACTTAATCTTCCCCCACTCATTTTAACTTCTTTCATTTTTAAATATCTCCATTTAAATGTTTTCATGCACTTTATCCTACAGAATATGAACAAATTTTGAAGCGTATAGGAGAAATATACTATTTTTTATAAATATAAGCGTCACTAATGGTTAAACACAATAATATTAACTCGATGCACCAAGGAATATCAGGAGTGTAATTATGTCGTATAAACTGAGAAACATCTATTTTTTCAGGCCCAGAACTGCAGTACACTATTTGCCTCTTCGACACCAACCTGTGGAACATTTACTCAAAGTATTAGTAATAATTCTCACTTAAAACAATTTCCACAACTGTACAATTTAAGCGTACCTGAAGAAATGATATAATTTCACTTTCAAATTATGATGTCTACTCTAATCCCAATCAATCAAATCATCGTTGAACGTCCAGATAAGGTGTTCCCAGTGTCACGCATGATTTGTTTCAACAATCATCTACATATACGTAACCATGACTGTTTTGCTTCAAGCCAAAACTTACGAGTTGTTTATTTATTCTCTAAAATTCAATGGCTCCTGCAGCAATATTCTGTACTTTCAAGCTGTATGGGAAGGGGATCGTTCACTTAAATCTTTATCCGTTTAATCCAAGGAATTCACCATTTCAGTTTCTCTACGCAGTCTCTTATATAGAAAAGTATTTATGTAACAAGTTTCTAATGTTCGTTGCTGAGAGAAAAATATTGCAAAACTGTAGAATGATAAAGTTATAATTAGGATTTGGTATTAATATTTAAAAGGGGACAAAAATGTTTTTAAAAATTTTATTATATGGATGCGCTCTAAAATACAAACTAGGAGACGACAGCATCGATACTACATTCTTCTCGCAACTCTAAGTCTGTGTTTGTTTTCAGTTTTCCATTTTCCAGTCTTAAAAAAGAATAACTAGAACAGTCCTATCACAATTTGTCAGATTCGCTTAAAGTAACGCCACGTCTTATAGTAATTCCTGTTCTGAGTCCTGACCACTCATCACTTCAAGCTACATAATTTAGGAGCCTCAAGTGCATGAGAGTGAGTACTACATCACTGTGCAGACGCACAATCATTGATTTTAGGCACGATCAAGATTTGTGAAGAAGTAATTTACATCATTACTTGAATATAACTTTTCATAATCTACAGAATTGCTTCATAATTTTGCAGCATTTATTTCTTTCATAATGATCTACAACAGTAGCTTCGTCCAAATCACAAGTTACTGAACTGGCGTCTAATATCTAAAATATAAGAATAAAATAATATTTCATTTAAAAAACTGTGTAAGCCTATGAGTCAAAAAGCCTACAATTGTTTGCGGTGTTCAATTATGCTTAACATACTCATAGAAACAAAGATTTAGATTAGTCTTAAAAAGACGGATTGTGCTTCGGTCGATAAAGAAAGTTTGCAATGTTTTTAAACAATGTCACATAGTCAAATACACATAATTATATCCTCATGGACATACATAGCGATAACAAACGATAATATTAAAAGCCTATAATCTTTTCGATTAGTGAACTAAGTTTGAAAACAACTTTATAGCAGAACTACTAACTTATGCTAATTAGAAATGTAATTAAACTATCCAAATTTCGGCCTCATTATCTCTCGCACATAACTCAATTCCGAATACTAATTGTCATCTAAATAATTGAACGTTCATACCCCAGAATTTTAAGCATTTGGCGGGCTATTTGCATGGGGATTAAAAATCTATGAATGACTAGATTACTAGAATGCATCACCTGGTAAAGTGAAGTAAAAAATGAGTGGAATATTTATTGGCGACCTGCGTTGCAAGTTACAATGTGTTGTTAAGAAGATGTAAGGTGGAGATTTTTAATCGTAAGAGAAAACAAACAATTTGAAAGAGCATAGTAGTCCTACAATAAGTTACATGTATATGATAACCACAATATTATTCATTGGATCTGTGAGCCTCCAAAATATATTTATTTCTTCAGACTGTATTCATGCAAGATGAAACACATTTTATGACATTGTATCTCTTGTAGACTTTTTTAACGAGATTCAAAAGAAAAAAGAAAATATTCTAATTCTGCAAGTGACATAACAGAATACACAAACTTTTTACAGATTTATTGTCAGATTTAAGTCAATGACAACAGAAATATACTTAAAGTTAACCAAATAAACACTTAGTAAGTCCTCATCTAATAAGATGTGTGAAATATTAATGATGTAATTAAAAAAGTTGAACGTTTCGCAAGAATTCAATAAAAATATTTCTGAGAATGATGAACTCGAGCTCGCATTGTGATGGTTCTCAGTTGTTGACAAGACGCGCCTGCTGCCTCTCACTGCACTGCTTGTATTCCCGTGCTCCAAAACAATGAATCAGACAATAGAAGCCTTCCCACGTCGAAAATTCAGTCTCGGAATGGACTTCTTTTCCGGATTTAGGTCGAGTGCATACAACTCTCATTAAATCACCCTTAGGTAAACAAAAACTGCAGTGATTTATGCTTTATTTAATGCAATATAGAAGTCAATGTTTAACTTTCAGCTGAGTCAATGATCACAACAATTACAAACTGAACGTTTTTCGTTGGTAAATTGATGGTGAAGTTTTCTCCTTAAAGAATGCATAAAACGGCTTTCAATAATATATGTTTAAGGGTGTATATACACAAAATAATTCGCCAAGCTCAAGGTTCGTGACTTTAGAGTCGCATTGGAACGCAGAATGAACAACTGCTCACAATAATTGCCGACTGTACTGAAGTAAGTTCTCTGGACTCAAGTTCACGTGTTAAACTACTTTTAACCGGGTAAGGTTTCATTCATTATATTCACGAACACATTACATTAACATTCTAAAAACAATTAATTGGTCCATAAGTGGCCGAATCACAGAATGTGTGCATGCTGAGTAGGTATTTGATAACTCCTGAAGGTCAACATCAGCAACCGGGGTCACTTAGGACTTCATTTTCGGTGCGAGGGATGGCACGAATAGGACCTGCTCGTTAAAGAGCAAGGTGCCCGAAGATTATGGTTACATTGTGTAAATGATATTGGGTAAAATAATTTAAAATTTGAAAAACTAGGCGAACATATTCTCTATATGCATGTGAATACATTCCAGTTCCTGCGTTATTCCACTTCTGCAATTTTATGCTTAAAACAAACCCTAAAATTAAAAATACGGCAAGTGCAGGGGCTGTCTGCCTCGAGAACGCATACGTCGCACCTTATCGCAATCACGTCAGTAACGCCACTGACCCTGAGGCCTGAACTGTGGAACTTTGAGCCAGGACTTTCGCGGATGAAGCGTCTGCAATCCAGAAATTTCTTAGAAATCACCCATATATACAACTTATTCTAAAGTACTTTGCAATCTGTGAGCATGAGTAAAATTTAAAAAAATTGAAGCTCATAATTGACGTACTAAGCTAGGTGCTTTCTAAGGAGACTAGTGTGTATACCCGTTAAAAAGAATGAGTTTTAATATCATGTATTTGAAGGAAGAACTAAGAGCAGCAGATTCTCAGACATAAACAGAAAATCTACGGATTTAACTCTAACAGTTAAGAATCTAGACACCTGAAAGTCTACGGATTTAACTACCAGTATTTAAGGAATATATCCATTCTTATAACATTGAAGAAATTACAAGTACACACAAAAAATATGTAAATTTATTCATTCAAGGATACACCAGGCGTTTTATTATATATTGTTGATTGATGTCGATTCTTAACGCTGTGAAACTACCTCTTTGGAAAAATGAAAGAAGTATGTACAGCATCTTCGTCTGATACTCATGAATTAAATGCTCTTTAAGAAGTAATAATTTTGCCAAGGTTAGTGACATTTATTTTAGGTAATAAATTCCATAAATGATCTGGAACATCGTAATGCATTCTGATCTCTCACATAAATCCAAGATGTCCAAGGACAGCGTTAACTGGTGAGCTCCGGGGTGCGTAACGGTAAAAACAAATGAATGAATGGCTATAAATATCATTAGAGTTTTTCAACCATTCATTTTCAATGGAAAATGATAGAAATTTATTTTGATAACTATTATTTTTCTATTTAATTACCATTTCATTAGACAACTAAATCAAACTATGAAGCTGGAATGTTTCGTGTGTTACTTTACATGACAACTACATTCCATGTTCCTCACCACGACTACTTCTTACAATCTTTTTTCCCTTATTCCGCTAACTACTTGGTATAGTCATGAGTTACCGTTCAGGCCTCACGTTTGCCAATTTTTACGTATGTTTAATAAAAAACTTGGTGTTGAACACCATGCTGTTCAACCCGTTATTGTACGGTACATATGCTGACGACATAGTTGTTGGGATAGAAAGCATTGATCAGTTGAAGATTTTGAAGAAATTTATGACTGACAACTCGATGTCGAGCTTTACGTTAGCGTACATACGTAGAAAATCAGTTTACAGGGAAGACTGCCCTTTCGGATGCTTGAATACCTTACACGGAACGCTGCCATTTCTGGATGCTTGATCATTTTACAGGGAACGCTGCCATTTCTGGATGCTTGATCACTTTACAGGGAAAACTGCCATTTCTGGATGCTTGATCACTTTACAGGGAAAACTGCCATTTCTGGATGCTTGATCACTTTACAGGGAAAACTGCCATTTCTGGATGCTTGATCACCTTACAAGGAAAACTGCCATTTCGGATGTTTGATCACCTTATAGGGAAAACTGCCATTTCTGGATGCTTGATAACCTTACAGGGAAAACTGCCATTTCTGGATGCTTGATCACTTTACAGGGAAAACTGCCATTTCGGATGTTTGATCACCTAACAGGGAAGACTGCCATTTCTAGAGGTTTTGGTTGAGGCTTCAGGGGATTCTTTTCAGAGATCAACATACAATGAACCTTTAAACGCAGGAGAAACTAATTATGATCAAGATCTTCTGCAGGTTCATAAGGAAAGTATGATTGGTTCCTTGTTCAATAGAGCACACATAGCGTGCAGGAACTGAGCCAACTTGTATTCAGAAATACGAGTACTCTGTGTGAAACTTTTATTAAAAAACAATTATTTCAATAACGCATTAGTTGATAAAAAATTTATACTTTCTTGAACCTGAATTAACAGTAGTGATAATACTAAGGGTCACAATACTCATTGTATCAACGTAGTTGATGGTAATTAACCGTATCCTAATAATGAAATAGATAAAAAGAGTCATTAAAAATATTATAAGAACTTTTTTTAAACCAACTGAGAATGATACTGAGTCAAAATTTGCATATGCCATAGTAATTTAACACGTTGAGTGCGATTGTCTAGCCGGTGCAAATCTTTACTTTGTACACACAGTCACTAGAAAGCTTTGAAAAAATTACAGAACCTAACCTGAGCGACCCACCGGTGGGTCGTATCGCACTTAACGTGTTAAATATCAGTGACCTTGTGAGGTATATTTCCAAGACAGCGGTCAGTGTTCTAGACAAAGCTAATACAATTAACCAGTTTCAATGTAACAGAATAAAATTTAAGCCGCTTACTAACTGTTACACTTAACTGCCTAGAATGACCCTCAAGCAACGACTATTTACTCATAACTGTCACCGTTTCATCTTTAATAATTTTCGTATGCACCATAAATTCAAAGGCTTTATTGATGATCCTTATTTGAAGACTACAATTTTGTATAATGTCATGAGGAAAAAGAATATTCAAATGATCCAAGCCGTGCACATCTATCGACTCATATATTCTTGTAATTAACAGTAATGATTTTTTCGCTTTCAAGTTATTTAATAGAACGGTATCTTAAATTGTTGGGAAATTCGTCTTGCACTTTCATTTTGCTTCAATATTCAGTATCTTAAGAATGTAGTGTAGTGCCATTTTAGTCATTCTTGTCATGTTAAGCGTGCGTGGGTTCATATTTTTTTGTGTAGTGTCAAATTTTGATTTAATTATGTTTTGACATTTTTTCAATGTGACTGTAATTTTTTCTGTATTGTTTCATCCTTCAACTGTACGTTGAAGAGGCTACTGTCACCAGCTTGGTCGACTGGTGAGCGAGTCTGCTTTCGAGCGGGAAGACCCGGGTTCGAATCCCGCTGCCGACATGGTTGACGCGGCTAGAAATGCGGCATGGGACTTGGGTATACAACCGAATAATTATCGAAGTAATTATCCGACCCAAGAATGGGCCAGAAGGTTCGTTCCTATAGCCTCATTCTATTCTATTCTATTCTATTCTACAGCAATGTTGAAAGGGCACTGCAACGATGTAGAGGTGTAGACAATGCATTACCAGGGAGTTAATAAAAACACTTTCGAAAACTTTGTACATTACATCATGATATTGTACGTTATGTTATCTCTTTAAATGAATATAATAGTAATGTAAATAATAAGCCAATGTATACTATAGTTGATACCCAACATTCCTTTTTAAACTGAAGTGGTATTTAATACAATTAAAAACCTTTGATACAACCACCATGAACTACACAGAAGTTTTTAAACTAAGCATTTCAAAGCTGTTTAGTTAAAATTGTCTGAAATATTATCATTTGTCAGTGCCTACTATTATTTTACATTATTTATTTTTAATTTGAGTTTGTGAGCCGGTCATTTTATACATCAAACTTCCTACAATTTGTTAAGACAATTAAGGATGAAGCAGTTAACTTGAATCAGTGCTGTCTAATTTCATATCGCTAATATCACATGAGGCTAACTTAGCATTACATTCTGACATTTCAAATTTATACAAATTTTTCAATGCATTTTAACTCAATTTAGCACAATCTTCTTTAGATCCAATTCAATTTCAAGAAAACATAATGAAATTATTAGATATTTTCTGTTGAACCGTTGAGAAAGAGGATTTTATCCATATCAATCAGGAGCAGTTCCAAGATGTAATTATTATGTCATTGCCCCACACAATTATTATGAGAGAATTATTGCTGAATGTTGGGGTGAAACCTAACACAGTAAGCCCTTTTGAAAAAGCTTCAACTCACTGCATGTACGTTACCTCTGTCTCTCATCATGATATTAAACCCAGTGTAATGATTACGAAGCGCGAACGTAAAGAAATTGTGACTTCTAATGAAAGCGTCAGCTGGGACTGAATATCCCTCCCGCTCTCCAAGCTTATCACTCATAAAATTTACAAATAATTGAATCTCAAAATTTTAAATATACAGGATGTAGAATTTTTTATAACAGATTGATTTCAGGTCGGATGGATCACTATTGATTTCTCTTTCTAGGCCCAGACTATGGTATACATCGTCAGGTGTCAACCAAACACTCTGACAGAGGTGAAACCTATTGTGGAGGACTTGCAGCCAACGTGAGGGAGCAGAATGTCAGAAAGATAGCAAGCCACACCAAGAAAAGAGCCGAGCTGTACGGAGGTGAGCTTGGAAATTATTTTGAACATTTGAAGTAATAAACATAAATTTCCCATTTATGTTGTATCATTGCCACCCACGTGTCATCAAAATGGAGCGATTAAATATTTTTTTTATAGATTATTGTTCTAATATTACTCTCTGGAGATCATACAGCAATGCAGCGGTCATCACGGCAGATGCCATGACGGCACGAAGCAATGAACACATAGATGCATCGTACAATGCATTACAAAACAAAACACACTCTATTTATCAACTGACATTTTACAAAAAACTCTCAAACTAACGAAATTCAACGCTCACCGTTCCACAATTAAAGGGCAAAAAGCAAAAGCTAAAAAGCAGCATAATTTCTAATTCTTCAGAAACGTCTTGGAAGTGAGCTTAGAGTCTCATCTTTGTATGAAAAACAGGGCACTTACTGTCGAGCAGAAGTATTATAGTTTGAGAGCACTTTCTACTCAGCGGTAGAATCCCTTATAAAATGGGAATTCTATGGAACCCTAGGGTATTTTTGGTTACCACGGATGGTTCAATGAGATACTTAGAGTAGAAGTATTTTTGCATCATATATTTTTGTGTGCAGTTTACAGAGAAACAATATTCTGCAAGTAACCACGTTCACTATTACAAATTAATGTTTGATGACAACGTTATCAGCAGTAAGGTGACTTAGGGGCACCTGAGTCGGTATCCAAAATGTGATTTTTTAGCAAGAAAAATGATTAGTAGGTCTTCAATAATTTAGTTGGAAAATGTATATAAAATATTGGCTATACATTTCAGTATTTCGTGATGAACCTTTGTGTACTATATTTTTTCATTCTAAATTCTGAATTTCTAGATCCAACATTAACCGAGGAATTCAGAATACATTTTTTAGGTTCTTTGAATTTTCGACACATGGCTTAACGCCCAACTCAAACCTATGAAGGCAAAAGTTATAACGCTAAATTCACAGTAATTTCTTCTGTACTCATCACTACAAAGAGTTAAACGTGTTCTTAGGGCTGCGTACACCTTATTAATCAGTGAAAAACTAATTTAGGAACGAGTGAGCCGGAAACCTGCTTTTCACGTAAATTATAATACCCTTCGATACAATATGAAATATTTATTATACTTTAGCTACACTCCTTTAAATAAATTATATGGCAGGTAATAAAATAATATCTATATTATCGATTATGCGATACGTTTCATAAGTTCCTCGTAAGCTTATTTCTGTTTCTATAGTTTTTACTCATCACATATTAAAATGTACAGCTCATGAATAATATAAAAACTTGTCTAGTTACCAAATTGATAGTAATTCGTGTTGTTTCATGGGTAATAGAAAAGTTCACATATTTCAGTGCAAGTGTTTTTTTACGGAGCTACCAGCAGTGTATACAGCTGTCGCTACAGCAGTGTATACAGCTGTCGCTACAGCAGTGTATACGGCTGTCGCTACAGCAGTGTATACAGCTGTCGCTACAGTTGTATTGGCAGCACTCCAAGCTAATTTTGTTTGCTGTAAGCACCAAGGTTAGTAGCGCTCTCCTGGTGTATAACTAATATATAAAACGTTCATCGAACTGTTTCAATAATCTTTCAAGTTGATCTCAGTCTTCGATTGCCAAAGTAAACAACCCTAAAGTGAAAATTCCTTTTGATGTTTGTAATGAAATGTAACAGACACATTTTCCAGATGCATTCAAGTGTAAATTCATCTTTTGCTTAACCTTAGCTTAACCGTAGAAGCATTTCAGACTGCATGTGCTTGTTACTGCTGCTTGTTCGTCTTACGTGTAGGTGTTCGTGATGCTCGTACTTTCGCTCTCGGTTTCGGTCTGGATCTTGTTTCCCATTTAAGTCCTGGCTTTGCTATGCATAAATAAACATCCAACGAACGAAGACCAACCTGTTTTTCATTCTGAAGTACATCCACGGGGGGACAGTTTTTATATGTAATACGAAATACTATATATGTACATAGATCATACGTTCGTAGGGGTAAATGTATCATAGAATACAAGTAGCAATATCATATATTGTAACCTCACTATTGTAACCTCACTATTGTAACCTCACTATTGTAACCTCACTATTGTAACCTCACTATTGTAACCTCACTATTGTAACCTCACTATTGCAAAACGGTTCTAAGAGAACATTGGAAATAGCTATTCAGCTGATTCAATAATGAATGAATACAGTAAAACCTCTGAACAATGAACAGGAAAAGTTTCTGTACTTTACAGACTAGAAATATTAAAATACCCTTGTCTGCCCTACTAGAGATTTTTTCTCATGAAGTTTTAGAGTTTTCTATCCCTACAGGCCTCCTGTGAATGGTTGACTATGATTTTTGAAACATTACGCCTAAAATTTAATGAAATGCTTTGTTGAGTGAATTATAGATTAAATAGAAATAATAACCCAATCATCCTAATATTTATCAAATAGATGAAACATACATACACACCTACGAACAAAATGTATTGAAATGAATATCGTACGATAGAAATCCTAATAAAAATAAAAAAACGACTTTTTGTCTGATATTGAAAAATAGTTTTTCTGTCCAAAAGCATACAATTAATCATGAATTCGTTTCACGACTGAAACACTATGGCTCAAGGCAGGCTGTTTGTCGAATCATCATTGTTCCGACGAGTTGACCAGCTTACTCTGTCTGAAGTTCTGATACAGAAATGATCTTTTAAAAACACGCATGTTCTGCCCGAATATTACGTATCTTGTTTAATTGCACTTGCATTGATCTATCCTTATTTACTTTGCTATACAATAATTTGTTCATTGTCATCTAATTACGAGTGTGGAGATTCGGCCTTCTTGTTAGAGGGATGGCTATGCAGAAGCTCAGTAGATGGTGCCAGCAGTAGTTCTCAGTTAGGACTCTTTCTTTTGTTCAAAAGTTCCATTTTCTGAAAAGGCTCCCATCAAAGGAGGAACTCCCAAAAACAGGACCATTTCCGAAAACAGGTTTGCTAAATACAGAAAAGTTGCTAAACTAGGAACGACTGCTCAAATTACTGCTTTATACACTGAATAAATTTCGAATCGGTATTGTTGACGCAGAACTACTCAATAGAGTGTGTAAGCATGTACTTTCCCTTTTCATGAATCTCATTAATCCTATTAGTCGTTTACATGAATACACCACAAATATTAGTTGATTTGACTCACTTACATTGAATAGGACATGAAGTTCAAGAACAAGTCATTTGTGATTGGTGTGTTACCTCTTACTGACAATAACAATCATAAATATATATATATATACATATACTATATTAAATATTATAAATATATATTATTATTATTGTGTTTTCTCCACGTAAGAGTGCCGGGTCTTGATGAAATGACGACTGTCGTCGTTTGAAATGGTTTTCAACTCAAGGCAACAACGAATACGCAAGAATGTCGTTACAGTTACTTTATTAGTAAATTTTTACCCTCTCTTCCACAAAAACCAATGGAATTGTCACGGTTTCAATGACCGTGACGTAAACCACCACGGACGACGCTGCTCCTTAAGTGATTACCCGGGCATGAATATTACCAGTTCAAGACCAAAATCTGTCATATTGGACGCTAATTTTTTAATGGACCTTAATTTTTTTTTCAATGCTGAACACGAGGTTAGGTAGCGTGTCATCGCGGAGACATGAGAGAAGGATTTCAACTTTTGCAAGACCTTTGTCCGCAGTTTTAGCAGGTTCCATCGTGAAGCAGGTCCCTAGTTCGTCAGCAGGCTAACATACACACAATGAGTCATGTATGTAGTTCCGAGCGCTAACATCGAGGATAGCGAAACATTGCGCGTTTTGACGTAGGAACAGCGAATGAACACTGAATGCAGAAAATAGTAACAATAATATCTACTAACACTTTTCTCCACTTGAACGCTGCTGCTAAAAATTGGTTAGATGATTAACACGTACCGATAACAGATCATCCGACTGCCTTACATCTATTTTGAAATTCTGAATTTATCAGCCTGGCTAGATAACTTTCACTGGCATACTACTAGTATATGATGCTAGTGAATAACGAACTCACCCCAGTTTCTTCCAAATAATTGTTGTGTGCGTGACAAATTCAAACAAAGACACAACATTATTGTCACAGAATACAACATACAGTATGCATGCAGTGCAAATGAGTTACAATGAAAAGTTTTTTGTACTTGTAGCTCTAGATATAAACAGCTTCAAATTAGAGCAGGTGCTGCATCTCAAAGACTTCCTGGTGTCTTGGTTGTTAGAATAACTACGCGCCGACTAAATTATCGACTCGCGTACCCCATCGTTCGATCCCTCGTATCAACTGAACGATTTATCTACCCATGATTGGAGCTAATTATTTGAAGAGAGCTGGTCTTTCACTTCTGTGTAGCAACAACTTAACCTCAAAGTCACACGGACGTGAATACTTTCCATCAGAAGTAATAAATTTCTCTCACGACTAAGCTTCTACATGGTGGGTAAGTGCTACGAATTATAAGGGAAATACTCGTATTCTGTATTTCTTGCTTTAAAAACGATACATATAATTACATAATGTGGGGAGCAAAATAATACAACACGTTGATTAAATCACCAGATTGAACATTTATAGACCACGTACAATTACGAAAATTTTACTATAAAAATACAATAGTATAAAAAGTTTAATAATATATCTGAAACCCACAAATATTTAATAGAAAAAATATGTAGGAACTTGTATAATAAATACGTGAACAAAAGTTTACAACACATTTCAAGACGCTCATACATTAATACTTCGTTGCATCGTCTTTATTATTAATTATGGCTTCGAGACGTTCATAGTAGTTCACTACCAGCCTTTTACAAGTTTCGGGCGTAATCTTATTTCATTTTTCAATATAAATTTCTTTGAGTTCAGTGATGTTATTGGAACCTCTCTTCTGAAATTTCAATTTCAATTCCCACAACAGGTTTTCAATCGGATTCATGACCGGGGACTGACTTGATTATTCTAAAATGTTTATCTTCTTCATCCTCAACCATTCCTTGGTTTCGTTTGCAGTATTGAAGTGAATCACAACATATGAACACAGCACAGACGAGGCTAGCTATCGTCGACCAATCAGAGAACAAGACAGAAAAAATGAATCATAAGCGAGATGCTCTTCCATAATTTCACGATATTTCTTGCTATTCATGGTTCCTTCAATGATGTGAAGTTTACCTACCCCTGATGAGATGAAACATCCCCAGACCATTATTGAGCCACCTCCAAACTTAACAGTGGGTATGGTGCACTTTCGTTTATACTCTTCGTTTTGTTGCCTCCAAACATGGTTCGTGCTGTTTCTCTTAAACAGTTCGATTTTTGTTTCATCTGACCACAGTACTGAGTTCCAAAACGCTGCTGGCTTGTTCAAATGGTCGTTGGCATACTTCAGCCTGGCCTTGACGTGACGTTTTTGTAGAAGACGTGTCCTATGAGCGGTGCGGGAGCGAAGACCTTCACGGGATAGTGTCCTGCTGATTGTGTGTTTGCTGGCTTCGATCTCAGATGCCTTGAAGTCATTTTTTAATTCTTCACGAGTCGTTTGAGGCCTCTGCACTACTGTTTGAACCAATTTTCGAGCAGCACGGTCGTTAATCTTCGAGGACGGCTAGTTCAAGGCTTGCTGAGAGTCGTATTCCGGCATTTCTACTTACGTATTACGGTTCCAACCGAGGCTATAGGAACAAAAAGTTGGGCACTTATTTCTGATATTCCAAACCTTCATTATGGAGCTCCACAATACGTTTGCGAAGATCTTGGCCGATGTCCTTATTCTTATCTATACTTACGACATTTCAGAACGAGAGCTGCTGTGCCAGTGACACGTTATTGGAGAAGAATGCTGACAAAAGTTCAGTTGCCAAATAGTAGAATATATAAGAACATTCTGGAATACTCCTACAATAATTTTCATGTATAATATCGAGAAAAAAGTCGGGTATTGTAAAATTTTGTTCCCGTATTCATTATACACGTTCCTATATATTTTTTCTAATAAATATTTGTGGGTTTCAGCTACATTATTAATCTTTTTATACTATTGTTTATGTATAGTCCAGTTTTCGTAATTGTACGTGATCTATAAATGTGCAATCTGGCGATTTAATCAACGTGTTGTATTATTTTGCTCCCCACGGTATATACCAGAGACAGTACTATATGTGAAAGGAAAAGTAGTACAATAAGTACCACGTCTACGCTTGGTGCGCCCTACGTGGAAAGAACAGTAGTGTAAGATCACGATGGTTCGTGCGCGCGCTTCCTAGCAGTGACCTGCGCATTAGCGATCGCTTATAAAGCTCTGCTCTCCCTCGCCTGACCTCAGAAGTGCTGACGCTGTAAGCAAAATTGGTAGTGTCGTGATAAGCTCCCGTTTAAGGGCATGAGGCTGAAGCTGCAGTAGTATCTGGAGGTAGTCAAGAGTTACGAAAGACTGAGAAAATATTTGATTTCAGTTGTGAATATTTTGTGGAAGCCTCTTGTATGTATATATTGTCTCGAGTCAGGAAGCTATAGTGAACAAAAGATTTGTGCATAATTCACTGAACTTGCAAAAGAATCTATGTAAAAGCTGCACAGCCAGCAGCAGCCCGTAGCCCTGCAACACAACAGTACTGCCATTCAGGTAACCGATGCAAGTTCTTGAATTTCATTTGTGACGACATTCAATATAAAATTCTGAAGTCCTGTTTGACTCATTTTAATCTTAGTTTCTGTGAGTCGATTTCAATGGTCGTACATCACAGCCCACGCTCGAGAACGGAGAGCACATTTATTGCAAATAACCACATTCAGACCTAGTGGACCGCTAATATACTGTGAAGTTTATACCTAAGATACTTTGCATGTTTAAACTACAGCTGTGGTCATGTACGGGACACCTCGGAAGCGTCTCGTGTCAATGGACGTGTTCCCGATGATCAGACGACCGCTGGTCACTGCAGCAGCAGCGCAGCCAGATGCCGTCAGCGTTTCTCCTGTGAGGAAGATGAAAGTGAGTCTTCAAATGCAGCTGTGTGTCTTAGCCTGTGAGGAGGATGAAAGTGAGTCCTGAAATGCAGCTGTGTGTCTTAGCCTGTGAGGAGGATGAAACTGAGTTCTGAAATGCAGCTGTGTGTCTTAGCCTATGAGGAGGATGAAAGTGAGTTCTGAAACGTAGCTGTGTGTCTTAGCCTGTGAGGAGGATGAAAGTGAGTCCTGAAATGCATCTGTGTGTCTTATGTTGTCTGTGTCTCGATAGGCTAGCTCTCAGTCCTACTATGTATGCAAATACTACCGAAAGTGCAGGGCACGAAGTATTTGCTGCCCAATAAAACTTTGCCATACGATATGGACACAAATTCTTGGATTGCAGTTCACCTTCTCTTCGAGTTATTTTCAATTCAAAGTTTAAGGATTTTTGGTTCTTAAATTTAGCTGCATCGCAAGGATAATGTAGAATCTGGCATTTGAAATTTAGCTTGAAAATGATGCATCACTATGATTTTTATTAGATGATTGCTTTCCAGCATATAAATCTCTATCCTATCGGAGATATTAACAAGATGTTCGTTTTGCTTTATTGGGGAATTTAAGCCACTCGATTTTAAAATTCTACAAACGATTCTGGCCGAAAGATCGAATTTACTGTGGAAGTAGAAGAAATAATCAGATATCATTTTTAGATATTTGAACAAAAATGTTGAACTCTAATGTAATAAGATGACTTCAGCTCACAGAAAGTCAACTTTCACTGGCCTTGGTACGAATTACTTTAGTTGTATGTACAGAGGGTGTATAAAATCATGTATAACTACTCTATGTATAACACAGAGCCTCTCGTACTTCAAGTATCTATGAAATTTTATCCGATAAAATTGAATAACTTCATACCTTTTTAGCTCAAAATATGTCTCTCAAATTTTTAATCGATAGTCCCCTCAGAAAACTTTTTAATCAAAAGTTTAGTCCCTGTGGAAGCCAGAGTGTTCTTTTAAGTAAATGAGAAGAACCGAGAAAAGGACAATGATCGAGTGCTGTTGAAGTAAGATCTATTAGATAAGAAATAAAAATGTTAACACGAGTGCAATAAAGTATTCTAGTAAGTACTTATAAACATGATCAAGAAAGCGCTCAAATTCGGGTAGTTAAGCTACCTTCCATAGCAGGAGGAAAAAACAAAGATTTCAACAAATTTAGCTGTCCTAATTGTGAACAAGAAGGAGAAGCAACGCTGTTGTTACCCAGATGAAAATACGTATTGTGCACTTGGCCCAAGTGAAGGTTGGTAGGTGTTAGGTAAATGTCTTCTCGAGCATGCAAGTCACTTGGTAGTTGAAAATGACGGTCAGCTGGAAAGAAAACTCAAGCTGTTACTACAGCAAATAAACCAAGGCACTTTGGACGCCACCCTCACGTGGCAACTCCTTTCCTCTGACGATATCACGCTGAGTTGTAGAGAGCTGGATGTCCAAGGCTTAAATACTCTTCGTTCTAGTTTCTACGATTGAAAAAACAAAAAGTTCAAAATCCTATTACCTCATACACCTCTTCTGTCACTCTAAGTGCAGCAAAGTACATTCTGTATGCGCAGTTACCATTCATGGGATATTAACACGGACTAGCAAAAAGGAAGCACTGTCTTTGGTCCGCAAGTCTTATGTATCAGTCGACGTGGAAGTATTCCACACAAATAGTTTTAAGAGTATATACTTTTTAACAGAAAGGAACGATTAGAGGAATGCCTGTGAAGTATTGGCTTCGATTTTCATGAGTATGATGGCTGCATGCAGTCCTATGATGGTGACGCTTAACTCCAGCAGTTTATCAGGCACAGCTAACGTAACGTTCACTAATTTCCCATAGAGCTTTCCATTCATTGCATCTTCTCAGTTAGCAATTCGAGATCACAGTCGAAAATTCACCCATCCATTCAAAACTTCTGTTTTAACCCTCTGTAACGGAAATATCTACAGTACTCACGTTCCATGCTTATTTATATTCTCAAATCATGGCGTTAGTTTCTGAACATTCATACGTATCAAATGAGGCTCCTCTCCTAGATCACATATGCGAAACCCTAAATCACACAAAAAATGTCTTTTAACACTGCGCATTCCAAATGAGGCTGCTGTGGTTAAATCAGGAATATAATAAGAGTAATAAAAAGTTTCCTAAAATTCATAACATATTTGAGTAAGTTGTTTCGCAGGTACACGCTTCTGCAACAATAGTCACCGACTCCCCGTAATTAAGTCAAGTTCTCATACAAGCAGTCTTGTAGAGGCAAGCATTATAAGGGACAGATGAAAATATAATAATTTCCTTCCTGTTAATCTATCACAGATCAACGGAGGAAGAGTCTCCATTGAAACAAGCTGTGAGGCTCCGGCCGAGCTGAAAGTCATCGAGAACGTTTGGGTGCGCAACCATTGCCCAAGCACGGACTGCCTAAATCAGGTGAAGTTTATTCTTCTACAGGGGCTTCATAAAGTGAAAGATACATCATACGTGTCCCCATAACCGCCTCGTAAAACGTGTAACGCTTCTTGTTTCTGGATATTGAAATCTTTCAGTTAGGAACGCAACTCTGTGTGTACATGAGTTTTTCGTTGTGTTTAGACACTTGTTTAAGACGTAACGAATTTATTACAAGTTTTAATAAATGTAAAATATGAAAATAGAAAAGAAGTTAATAATTCTCAGAAGGGTATGTGTTTTTTATCCTGGTGGGTGATAATTTATCGTTTGGAAGAAACTTGAGAATGTGATAGATTTGAATTTTATGGTCCCACAAATTTATTTTACCTTCGTTCCTGCTGAACACCTTTATAGAAAATTCAATAATGAGAAAATGATATACATGAAATATAATGAGAAAATTCAATAATAATCCTTGGTAGCAGTGTTCTAGGTGCAGTATATCCTAGTGGAAGCGATTGACCTGTTCCACGGAGTGGAACCATGTCGGCCTCATGTTCTCCTAGAATTGATCAAGACGAAGGTCAAATAATTTATTTTTAGGGACCCTGCAATAAATTTTGTCATAATTCTTCAACAGGGTTTCAATGAGCTCAGTGTAATTTTCGGCCTTGTAATTCCCACAGTTAGGCCCTTGTTAGGTTGTAATTCTGGCGGCCCAGAACCACTGCCGCAAAGCTATTCTACGCTACGGCCTCCATCCTAGTGAGCTTCTTGAGAAACTCTTCGCGTTCTATGATCTTCTTCATCTGTGATCTGATGAAGGCATCGGCTTTGTCTCTTATTGTGGACAGCTTAAGAAAGAAGTCTTGAAGGAACTTGAATACTGCAGACTCTTTATCCAGAGCTTTGATGAATTGTTCGACAAGACCCAATTTTATGTGCAATGGAGAAAACAACACTTCTCTGGAGTCCAACTGCGATTCGTGTTTGAGATTCTTCCTCTGCACTCTGAGCTTGGTTGCTGTGTAGCGGACAGTGTTGCGGTCTCAAAGAGTTAACAAAGAACGTGAAAAACAACCTTGAATATCCATCTGGTAGACCGCCATTTTGAAATTGTCAACAACCTCTCAACCAAACTCCTGATATTTCGAGGCATTTAGTCCAGATCTTGACACTTCTGTAATCCTCTTCGAGGTACACTGAGGAAGCAAGAGAGGATGAGAAGTATTCATATTTTCGTTATAGAACGACACGGTTTCGAGGCTCCTGCTCCTGAACAAGGATCAAAATGCTACTGGTTTTAGTGACTTAGTAGGCCCTTTCGTTATATCTCTATTTAACCTTTATTTAAGATACCTGTTTTATAGCTGATTATAAATTTCTACTTTGGCGCTTGTTTTACATCACTGTTTTTCATCTGCATCGCATTTCTATTTTTTACTCGAGGTCTACCTCAATGCTTTGACCCTTATTTTAAATGATGATTCAGGGACTGATAAAAAAGCAGTAAAGAAAATTTATTCCTAGGATGAGTCGTTACAAAAGAATTCAGTTTACTCATAGTATTTGAAACTACATTCCACAACTACGATAACCTTCATTTAAAGTGTCAGTTCTCCTAGAACACAAATGCGAAGCCCTAAATCACGCAAAGACTGCCTCATAACACCGTGCATCCTTACTGAGACTGTTCTTAATGACGCTGCAGTGGTTAAATCAGGAATATGGGTAATAAAAATATTCCAGAAACTCATAACATATTTGAGTAAGTTGTTTCGCAGGTACACGCTTCTGCAACAGTAGTCACCGACTCCCCGTAATTAACTCACGGTCTCGTACACACAGTCTTGTAGAGGCAAGCATTATAAGGAACTCATGAAACTGTAATAATTTCCTTACTTTTTATCTATTACAGAACAAGGGAGGAAGGGTCTCCATCGAGAAAAGCTGTGAGGCTCCGGCCGAGCAGAAAGTCATCGAGAACGTTTGGGTGCGCAAGCACTGCCCGAGCACAAACTGCCTAAATCAGGTGAAGTTTTTAGTATCTGATTGCAGGTGGAAAACTTGAGATGAATAATACCATGGTAATCCTACAATAAAAACATCATAACTTTCCTATCCCGAATTATTGCTTAACACGTTGAGTGCGATACGACCCGCCAGTGGGTCGCTCAGGTTAGGTTCTATAACTTTTTCAAGGCTTTCTAGTGACTGTGTGTACAAAGTAAAGATTTGCACCAGCTAGGCAATCGCAGGCAACGTGTTAAATTGGATGCGTCCTTATTCGATGATGATGCAAGAATAAACAATTTAGCAGAATGATCGAAATTGATTAATAAAAAATCCAATTTTTCAGTCAATTTTTCTCTAACTTTCGACTTCCATCTAAAAAAAACTGAACAATCCCTAATCTATCGTGTTTCTGAACATATGTCTTAAAATATATACGTCTAATTTTCTAGTTTACATTCATAAACTCTACTTAGTAAAAGTTCGATGCAGAGTTATGCGACCGAAAGGCACGCTAACTTCCCTAACATTCATTGTGACTCATTGTGATGAGTCGTTCATTGTGACTCATTTGAAATTTTAAATCAATCCTTCGTTAATTTTAACCTTTGCTCTCCGAAGTGGGATTATTCATAACTAAAAACCTTCTCAATACATGGCAATTAGGCTATCAATGAGAATCAAATTTCTATCCACTACAATCACCGTATGCCACTCCAATATTTTCATTTTATTTCAATTAATTGAAATTTTACTTGACTCATGTTGAAATCAGTTGGTGTTCAATTAGATTTTAGTTCTTGTATCCCTGAATTCGGTAAAATTTACTGGTAGAATCATAGACTACCTACGTGATTTGTATTCGTTATTTTCCCTCTGTTGTTGAATGTAATGTTAACTTTCTACTCGTTTCTGTTTCCTTCTTGCTTTCCACATTTCTTTATTAAAATTGGTGTATTTGGCACAAACTCAAAAGAAAGAAAAAGTTGGCATTTGGTCTTGTGAGTTTTTTTCCTGAAGTGTGCCTCACAATACGGTGACAGAGCTCTTGGAAAATTCAGAATTATATTGTTTCAATTACATGTTGAGTCTACTTCAGGAGCAGGAGCTCCTGTCAAATATCCATTGCTGATTTTTCATTATCACAGTCCCCATTCATTCATTCATGTTCTTCTGAACTTAATCTACACAGGAAACAAAGGTCAAAAAACATCAAGCCTTGCCGCAACACGTGCTGTGTTGCTGCAGCTGTTTGGGCTGCGCGTGTACCCAGCTGCGGGACTGCGGTGAGGAGGAGTACGAGTATACACTGCACCGCTCCTGCACACCCACCACGTCCCGCGCTCTCGATGTTCACGCTCTCAATAACTGCGTGAGCTGCATGAATGCTCCCTGAATTTTTTATTATAAAGACTGAACAGTATACTGTCATAGCATAGACGAACAATAATTTATGTTTCACTCAGAAATGACATTTATATCTATTTAGCGCAAAATTACAACTCAAAAAATATTAGCTCTGTGCTTTCAACTAATTTCTTCAATCCATTCATTGAAGCTCTAATTGTCCAGCAAACTGCGATAATTTCTCTTCTTAAAGGATGCATTGCCACGGATGCCTCCTCATATTTTCTCTCCGATAACTTCCCAAAAATTGCTGCAGTTTTTCTACACTATACGGATGTTAAGTCGAACATTCTCTCCATGTTTTAGTGGCTAAGAAAACGTGGAAGGGGGGTAGCTATAAATGCGCTTTTGCATGTGTCGGTGTTTTCACGTGTTGGTGTTTCCAGCGATGTGACAGCTTCTTCACTACATGGTCCATTACAAACGTACGCCATCCAGCAGGCCTCCTCAGTTACTGGATTGATACTGAAGAGGTGGGTCCTGTGCACTCAATTAAATATAGAACTTCGAACAGCGCTATGTATGTGAACTCCAGTGTTCAGTAATCTGTCTCTTATACCGCTTGATTTTAATCTCGACGTTTCTATGCTATGGTGTACTCGTATACTTGATGTACCTACATGTCTACACTTTCCAGTGTGCAAAGCTTGTATATCCAATTGTCATTACTATGCTACTAAAAAAATTACGTTTGCGCAAAACTAATGTCGATATGAAATTGAAATTAAAGTAAATACATGTGAACTAGACCTTCGTTTGACGTCATTTCTCAGCGAGTTCATCCTCTTTTAAAACACACAACTCAGAAAAAGTATAATACAAATAACAGCTACCTATTGCCAAATTGAGAAGAATTCTAGATCTTTTATTCAGAATAAATTTATGTGAGATGAACTTATTTCAGAATCTCTAGCTTCCAGGCTGGCTAATGCCTGCTGAGTTTAGAATCTTAATATTGTCATTTAATGGCGGAACTCACATTTTTCAGATGCGTAAAGAACGTTGCTGAATCAGTACGAGTCAAACTTTGGAGCCTCATCAACGTTTTGAAAAATTCGTTGGTCAGATTTCTGCAACTTTTGTAATATTATTTCCCTATGAAGAGCCTTCCATGACACAGTTTAGACCATTTAGCGAAGTGATGAAAATGCTATGGATAGAAGCAAAGCGCTACCATTGGCTGAAATGGGCTTGATTATACAGGATAATGAAGGAGCTCACTGGATATTAGACCACCAAACCAGTGGGCGTTGAGATGAAATAAGGTACATGAAAAAAGTCCAAGTGAAAAAACAGCGAGTGAGGGCAGGGAGAAAATGTGTGGAATGAGACACTTGAAGACAGGAGAGTTTTGGCAGGTGAAGATAGGAGAATGACGAGTTTGGAGTGTGAACCAAGGTGAGGATAGGAGATTAATGCGGGTAGGGTGTGAACTAAGGTGTGGACAGGTGAGCAATACGTGAAGGGTGTGAACTAAGGTGAGGATAGGAGAGTAATGCATGTAGGGTAGGCTACGTTTCATTTGTAATATAAATTGCAATCGTGCTTTCTTGGACCTTACAGTTACCTATGAAACTCTCCGAATACTGTGCGGTTCTTTGATCTCCTTCAGATACTTTCAATTCACCAACCCATAAACCGTTCTATGATGGTCACTACTAAACTGTAAATTTTTAAATAAAATGTTCACATGGAAGTCCCGTATCAGCATCAGTTTGTCCTTAAGTTTGAATCAGTTCTTTGAAATTTACCTCTATTTGCCTTCCATTTTGTTCAATTGCACTCAATCTTAAAAAGTCACTCTGAATTATTTTCCTGCCCATAATTTTTTGAGAACTAATTGATGCTTCACGTAACTACACAAAAAATATTTACGGTTATAAATATGAGACGTCGACAACATCGACGGAATTTTGCTAAAATGTAGAATGTTCATCCATTTATTTGTAGAAAGTATGCTACTTTTAACATTATTTGCAATATAATTGAATATTTTCAGAGAAAAATAAACATAATTCATCACTAAACGCTGCATTTTAATACTAGAGACTCTGTAACATCACTGAGAGTGTCTCTCTGCCTTTTGTCTTATTATTGGAGAAGAAGTCAGTGAGGGATGCAAAATGTTCTATGCAACATATGCGTTGTGTATAATGCGTTCTTGTATCAAGCCCCTTCTTTATACAGGGAGGACAAAAAGTGTGTGCAAATTTTAAATTGGGTCTACCACTCTTTGTATCAGAGGTACGTTGTTGTAACCCAAATATTATAGTTCAAAAGAGCTTGACCGTAAGTTTTGTTTGTTAATCTATTTGTTATTCAAAGTACCCTCCGTCACAGCCAAACCAGTTTTCAACTCGACGCTCTACATAAAATCTTTTCAGCATTTTAGTCTTGATTCATGGGATCGATGCATTTTATGTTTTAGTTCGCCTACAATGTAGAAACTCCTTGATGTTCTTGTTGTGATTTTCATCACTGAAGATCATACAAATGAAGTTAATTTATCCATTTTTATCAATTTGCTACAGCATCACATAAAAATTGTGTTTTTTTTTCGTTCATACCAATTGGTTAATTTGTGACTTCAAGGATTTGAAGCTAAGATTTCTTTAATGATGTTTTTTTCAATTAACCTCTTAATGTTGGCTTCTGAGGCTAGTTGTCTAAGTTTGAATTATCTTCTCCTATCAGAGACAACTTTGTCAACATTGTCTTGCGTCTGTCCTGTTTTGGCCAACTTGCACTTGGTAGGTTGTTTACAGCTACATATTTCTCCTTCTGCCTACTTTGTTCCTCATCATGCACGAGTATCTTAATGAAAATTTCCTGACAGCGGGTGCGTAGTTCTTAATACTGGATAGTGAAAATTCATTATTTTAGTAGCAACAGAGAAAGACTTACCAATACTTCGTCCGCACTCGGTAGTCCTCACAAAACTCATGTGCAATTTATGTTAAGCATCATAATTGTTAACTCACAAGTTGTAGTATATTCGTTAGTGAGAAGCCATAACAAATTTTTATTAAGTAAAATGAATTATAATACCAAAATGTAAAAAATTATTCGAGATTGTGTGAAAACCTTCATACAAGCATTGAACACATTCAATAAGTTACGCAAGAATGGCTACATTTATTCCAGAGTCATTATGGTATTACTGCACAGTGGTATTTGCTCTCCGTAACCTTGTCTGGAAAGATGTAATTAAGTAAAGTAAAAATAGTTAATATGAACTTAGAACTTTTCTTAACCGAACTTGTTTACGTATTGAGTTCTAGAAATTAAGACCAAACGTCAAGCGTGATGACTTATTAAAGAAAATGAAACCCAGAAAAGTAGATGACAACCAGTACGTGAATATTCTCTCGAAGCTGTTGTCTTAAAGTATTTATTTGATTCAAAACAACCAATCTTCTCTCACATGGATTTGTTTTATTCTAGGGTGATAACCCTGAAATATTTTGCATTATATCCGAAAATGTAATATTATAAAATCCTTGGATTATTGGATATTATAATGTTTCAGTTACCACGATTCTACCAGTTTGAAGAAGTGTTTGATTTCATGTTATTTTTCTGAGTGTGGCTGCTGTAGAAGAAACTATAAGCGTTTTTAGATTTTCAAAATCCGTCGTAACATTTAGTTACAGTTTCCTGCACACAAGATCTTTAAATGTTACTTTTAGGTTGTATTCACTCTAATCTTTCTGTTTCTTGCATTAAATTCTACACCATGCTATCAATAATCAGAAGGACAAGTGCACATAATGTCTTGCATCGGATCTCTCAGTTGTGCAATAAATTAGACCAGGGCAGAGGTTGTATTGTAGTCAGATAGAGAACAGGAATGTTACATTCAGTAAAACACTACATGATAATTACGCAATTGTCTTTTTTACAAGTCTGTAAAAGTTTACAGCTTGACGCATATTACCATTTTTTAATGATCATCCTCAAATATGGAACAAAAAAGTATGTGAGAGACAGGAGTTTAGGTTGTAGTTTAGTCATGTTAATGAAGACTAATGTGTGAGATACGCAGTTTCCGCTCTCTTGCCTCCAGAGTTATGCTTGAAACTTGCGAAATATTTGTAAATGTAAGAAAAATCAGTTTTCAACTGAGCACGGGTAAAAAATTAAAGGGACATTTAAATAATCGTATCAATAAAGATCTAAAATTAGGTACAGAAAAATTTAATCGTCAATAGAGTTATTTGACAGTAAGAATCTTCTCATGAGATCAAAAACTGTCCCACCATCCAGAAAGATTGAGTTTGGCATAGCTTAATAATACAAATTAAGAATTAACGAAACTATGATTATTTAACGAATAAAATATAAGCTATAGAGTTTTTATCTTTCAAAGATCGAGTCAAAAACGGATAAAACTGACTAAGATACGCCGATGCTCTTTGAGATTTCAAAGGAAAGTCGCATTGAGCGTCATCTGAAATTTTCCATCTTAACTTTTCCACGTCGTTCTTAGGTTAACGCTTTTGTCGCATCAGCTAGTTTCAAAACAGTCTAATGCAGGACAAGAACAAACAGTAAACATCAGAATAAATAAGAATGGCAAACCTCCAAGAGAGAAGAAGAGCCGGTAAAAATGAAACTCTCGTGATCTCCAAGATGCAGTGAAATCCATAGCCTTACCGGGTTCTGGATGTCTACAACCCCTACGCGAAATAACAAAACGAAGGAATCGCTGTAACGCCCTAAATGACATAACGATCTCTCCGCCACTATCAGAGAACAATAATGTAAATGGCTCGAGACACATGAAGGGAAATGATTGTACGTGTCAATTACAGGGCAGAGGAAAACGGTCTGCGACACGTGTGTTGCATTCATCTGCTTGGTAGCCGGACTTATTCTTTACAGCGTCAGCTAAAGCTCCTTGGACAAATACTGCTCAGTAATCTAATATCCATGGAGTTGGAAAAACTTTGTTTAAGACAAATTTTCGATAGAGGATTGTCAAATTTTAGCATTGATTTGAACATGTTACCTTAGACATGTATCTAAATACACTCGAGGGTTGTCACATACTGGGTGTCCCAAATAAATGTACTCTTAGCCTATTATTCCTTTGCCTTTGTTTGCCTATTAGTCTAACATTTTGTTTTAATTACTAGAATAGAATAAACACAAGTCTAATGCGTTAAATTAAAGTAAATACCAAATTGAAGAAAATCATATGTGCCTTATAATAAAACTTTAATATTCTTCTCCTAGTTTATGTAAACTCCCTCTAGTAATGGGCAATGAGAGAATGAATACATTTTTACACGTTGTTCTCCCAGAATCTACTCTGCGGGCAATCACAAAAGTACAACTTTTAAAACGCAAAAAAACTTGTTAAGTAAAAATAAAAAAATCAGGAATATGGACCTAAAAGTATGTTCATTCTATACTGACAGTACCTTTACAGCGTATTTGTAAATTAAATTCATTAAAATATATATACAACCGTTTGATTTGTCCGCTCGACAGGTTGAGATTTGAGCTTGAGTTTTGCACAAGTTTTGTTCAAATCATTAAAATGATACCTTCAAATACAGGCATCAGTGAAAACTATAATTTGTTTCTATGCACTCTTTGTTTTGTTTAGTTTTTCCCTACTTCTCGTAAGCTAACGTACTTCTGATTACGTTTCGTTCCTATGGCAATCCGTGAAGATTAAGTATCCGTTGCAGTTAAATTAAGCCGTGGTAATTATGGAGCTACATCAGTCGGAAGGAAGAAACCAATCAAACTCCCAATGTTACCTTCTCGTGTATCAGGAGCACACTCACATAGAAAAATAATATTTATCACCCGTCAGTTTCTCATCAAGAGATCGTCAAATTTCTGACCTACTCTTACATTTTTAGTCCTGTTATACGAAGTTTCATAAGAAGCAAAGAAATTCCTAATTTCGAAAATCCAGAATTCACTGGTCAGGTCACATGGAGGGCTGGTAGAGCCCTTGTTTTCTTTAATATTTTTTTCCTAATTTTATGAATGAGACTTTGTTCGCAGAATTGACAGAAATACTAAGTAAATTTAGGAACCTCATTAATTATTATGAATAGGAGTGAAAGTTTCTTCATTACTTATAAATTGTTTACCTAGACCGACAGAAATCACAAATTCATTACTTCACAATAGAAGAGGAATGATCTCTTGCTTCCAAGTCCGTTGTAAATATTTTCACATGTTTGATAAATAGTTTGCGAAATGTATCTTCAATAAGTCATGTGTATTAAGTTAATTTTTGCAATAAGTTCATATAATGTGTCATTGTGATTTTAACGCACAAATAAAACAGACGTAAAAATATAATCTCAATTGTGTGTTCATCATCCACCCTTGGATCAAAGGAAACAAAGACTTGACAACACTCATGCTCTATCCATCCCTATTTGTTCCACAAGTTCCTCGTCATAATGCACTACTCAAACTCTGCTTCCCAGATATAAAAATAAAACATTACCTTCTCAAAAAATTAGAAATCTGAAATTTAAAGAGAACTGGCTGAGAGTGAAAAACAGCTAAATAATTTAACTGCTTTATGAAATGTAGCCTTGCGCACAAATTACTTTGGTAATCGGAGCGATGTTTCTACAACAAGAATTAATTTGGAAAAAGAGTCAGCCAGCTAACACAGACTTACGCTGTAATTACAGTGAAGCTAACCCCGCTGGTAATGTGGACTGACACACTGCCGATGGTACGAGAGCTCGCAGTAATTATGGGATAAATATACAAAGTGACACACGCTTGAACACAACCATGAACTCAACTCAGGCCACGAGTCTGAGCTCACACTTCACAATCGAGCAATGTAGAATGCATGCGTCGAGGTAGGAGGATTTATGACCACGGAAATAGATTATAATGCGCGACATTTTATGATGATTTGTAAATTAACGGTAATCTGGCGATAATATGGGCCACTCGCAGCACCAATTCCAATGATATATCATCGGTTTATCGTAAGAAAAAACAATAATTACCGGTGAATTCCGACGAAAATTAGCGTTAGTTAGACGATAAAATTCGGACTGAGCACCTCATAAAATAAGTGAAACAAGAAAAAAATGTTCTAAGTGAAACTTGGCTGTATTTATGATTTGAGTTTCAGATTTTCTTGTGAGGAAATTCTCCATGATAAGAAGATAAGAAATATAGAAGCTTTTTTACTACCTGTAACTTTTTATCATAATGTTACATTAAACCCTCTAAATTACTTGTAAAGACTAAGTCACTATCGCCTGAAGTAAAGTTTCATACCAAAGCTCAGTTTGATCAGCAGCTCATGAGTTATTATGTTGTTAGTTCTCAACGTGAGCTTCACTCAACAGATGTGCATGTAGAACTCAGTTCCTCATCCTCTGTCTGTCTGCTAAATCAGAGCATGCAACCTAAGAATTCTATGCAATTCAAAGATTCAAGATCGACTTAAAGCTACTGATAGCCAAGCATTTTGTAGCTATGGGTTGCATGCTATTCACTCCCTATAGTAACCGTAGACAGTGTGATAAAAATTTGTTGTAGTAGTTTTAAACTTTACCCTAGTTTTACCTCGTCAACGAAAGTTCAATGTTCAAACTTATGGACTTTATCTAAAACTTTCACCTCCTTGAAATACACGTATTGATATCCGTACATCATCGTGCCACCTTATAGTTATCAGAAACACTGAGCATGGTTTGCTCATTGTGATGCTGCTCCCAGATTTTGCTGATGTCATGTTCAAGTCGTTGGTCCGACACAAAATTCATTTTTTTGCGATGTTATTTGGAAGACAATATCTTGAAAAGCTAACTATTCTGAGAGTGAAAGTAAGCAGGAATCAGCGCTGCGCATACTGCCCACATATCGGACTTCCTCGCTTAACGGTGAGCAAGCAAGTCAGGAGAAGCCGCGCTGTGTACGGAGCCTCTTGCAGCTTCTGCCTCTTCTGTAAAAAATGAATAGAATTCAATGTTTTGTAATGAATGGAATTCAGTAGTTGTCGTGCTTAAAATTTACTACTTAACTGACTAACTTTGCGAGACGATGATTTGGAGGACATAAAAATTTGTCCTATTTCATGAATGCTGTGATGTTGCAAACACTATTCCTTCACGACTACCCAATCAGGAATTTTATCGTCGGCTTAACAGTTTTTATCATCGGTTTTCATCGTTTTTAGTAAAAACTTTAGACGGGATATATATTACCGGTTACTATCGTTAATGTTAGGCAATTTCGTAAGATGATATGTTTGCCGACAATAATGACCGGTCTTTACCGTCTTATTTCTACCGTTGTTCCGAGCATAAGGAAAAGTGGATAAAAATACAATCGTTTTGCAGTTTGAAATTGACGGACATACATACTTGCTAAAACTACTCTAAACAGCATTTCCGATGAGATTAGGGTGTGTATGTGCCAATGTCAAGCGAAAGATCAGAAATTATTAGTCGTAACCTTCACATGAACTATAATAAGTTGAATTTCAATTATTTAAATATTATGATTGTAAATACTACTCGTGGAATTTTTTGAGTTTTGAAGATTAATTGAGATAATATTTTCTCAGTTTTCAAATTTTTGAGAATTGGACAGACTCGTTTCACAAGATGCGGCCTCTCGTTGCCGGTGTGACTCGCAATTTTGGGGGAATATTGCTGCACTGTGTATGAAAGTTTTGGTAAAAATCTGTTTAAGTGGTGAATTTATCGTAGAAATAATGAGACGATTCCGATCATAAAGCGACGATAAATAATCATCACTGAAAGCGACGAAATTCAGTGGATTATTTATCGCTCGTTCGACGGTGAAAATAACCGGTTAATAGCCGGTTATTATAGTCAAACTTCGTACATATTTTCCGAGAGTGACCGTTAAATTACTGTCAATTCGACGATAATATCTGTCATTCGCAACACTAGTTTCCTCGATATATCATCAGTTTATCATCATATATCGTATTATCGATATATCATCGGTAATCATCGGTGTACCGTAAGAAAAAAAGAATAATTACTGCTGAATTCCGACTAAAATTAGCGTCTGTCAGACGATAAAATTTAAACTGATTACTAATAGCAACTTGAGCTTTGCATGACAGGGGTTAAAAGACAGAGAAAGCGAGGGTAATAAAAATAGATAGAAACGTGAAAATAACATGGAGTTAGTTTGTTCCACAGAAAGGCACTTCCAGTGAAAATGTTTCTATCCAATGTCTGATAAACGGTTTTTCACTAACACGTCATTTGTCTTCAGGTCATGAGTGTGGAAAGTAAATTTTGCCGCCTTCACATTACTTTGCAAAATCAGTTGAGAATAAAATACGTATCGGACTTTGTGAATGAGATATTTTTCCTGATTCGGAGCTAAGTCAAGTTTGAAAAAAAAAAAGTTGCGTGATAGCTGTTCCTGATTTTTCTGCAAATAACATTGACTACAAAATTTATACGTTTCTGTAACTCTCTATGAAGACATCCGCCTAGATTTGTACGACTCGACAGCAAGAGTCAAAATGTGGCTACACTAGAGATAAAAGGGCCTACAGGTACTCTAGTTTTCTCATCACTCATATTCTTCCCATCTTAAGAAACACCGCAGGCAGCACTGATCAATACATCGAGTATGCTTGTTAACTTTGACCAAATACCACCACTTGAGTTTAATTGGTTGTCGCGGAGCAGACTATGGGGCAAGAGATGATCAATGAGACAGTAAGTGTACAATAATTGTTGATGTATAAAGGGCCAGTAAGCCATAACAGTCTGGTAAGGACTCTCATAGGGAGATTCATTGCAATATCAATGCATTTTCTGCTGGAGCCAAAACACATTTCTATAATAAGTCTGCAAAGACAGAAATGTGGTCAGCACAGTTTTTTTATTCATATTGAGACATTGAGAATTAAACTCTTCGAGTACAACTTGATCGTCCGGTGTTCATGCTTCTTCATTGCTTATCAATAGTTCTAATGGGTCAGAGTTTTCCCGTCATGCTGTCCTTTGCACAGCACAATTTTCGAACCTCAATGTTAACTTCTCTCCCATCGTGAGCTGAACGATTTCTGTTTGAGTGTGCAAATTTGCAGCCACTGGTTTATTCTCTTGGGTAGAGACACTGCTTCCTCTTCTTAACTGTTGAAGCCAATTAGCTTTCGACAGAATTCAGCAACTGTTCATCAACAGTAGTTGAGTAAATAAGACAGCCGATCTCCGAGGACTCATGGTACCGCATTGATGGTGCTGTTTTATTTCAGGATCATGTTCTGAAACTCAAGAGTTAAGCTCTCTTCTGATTATAAGTGCAGTAAGTTACCCATTATGTTGGTCGTTCGATTACCAGTGACGATATCTTTCCGAGATTAAGAGTGAGTTTCACAGTCTAAAAGTATAAATAAAAAAGAAAAGCTCTACCATAAAGTTCAATTGATAGCTAACGACTCAAGACTGAAATTGATTATTAAATGAGAAAAACTTCTGTTGATTTTAACTAATAAACTCTTGAATTGACTGTTAACAGATATGGCTTCAATAATTTTTTTACTCCTAAAAGCTTGACTTCATTGTCAACTGATCAGCACTCGATTTGACTGTTCAAATGATGTAATCTAATTTCACTCTAGTAACTTTCAAACTGGAATGAAACTTAAATCATTTAGTTAATTTCCACGAAACTCCTTTCACACATTCAATATGCGTTCGCGCTTCATTGAACGGCAATCTGCGTTGGGTACACGAAGTGTGGTGTGACGCAGTGTGGTGTGACGCAGTTTGGTGTGACGAAGTGTGGTGTGACAGAGTGTGGTGTGACGAAATGTAGTGTGACGGAGTGTGGTGTGACGAAGTGTGGTGTGA